>JABWTJ010000704.1:0-363573 GCA_016801875.1 Solanum sitiens
AAAATGGGTCGGACTGGCCGTGAGGGAAAACCGCTTCATAGCCAAGGTCTTGACGGATATCCACAAAAATTTTAGGCACTTTTGACGTCGAAATCTGCATCACCCAAAAAATGGTGTGCTATAGCACACGAAAATCGTCGAAATGGGTGGTATGCAAACTTCGGGGCTCGTTTGACCTTAAAAACAGATTGGAATGGCCATGAGGGCCAACCGGCGGCGTAGACAAGGTCTTGACGGACGTCAACAAAAAAATTCGATATTTTTGACGTCGGAATCCGAATCTCCAAAAAAAGGGTGTGCTATAGCACACAAAAATCGTCGAAATGGAGGGTATGTGCGCTTCAGGGCTCGATTGACCTTTAAAATGGGTCGGACTGGCCATGAGGGAAAACCGGCGACATAGACAAGGTCTTGATGGACGTCCACAAAAACATTCAGCATTTTTGACATCGGAATCCGGATCACCCAAAAAATGGCGAAGATCGTCGAAATGGGGGGTGAGCGCGCTTCGGGGCTCATTTGACCTTTAAAATGGGTCGTACTGGCTGTGAGGGAAAACCGGCTGCATAGCCAAGGTCTTGACGGATGTCCACAAAACTTTTCGGCATTTTTAACGTCAGAAATGGAATCTCCAAAAAAATGGTGTGCTATAGCACAAGAAAACGTCGAAATGGAGGGTATGCGCGCTTCGATGCTCGTTTGACCTTTAAAACAGGTTGGAATGTCCATGAGGACCAATCGGCGGCATTGATAAGGTCTTGACGGACGTTCACAAAAAAATTCGGTATTTTTAACGTCGGAATCCGGATCTCCAAAAAAAGAGTGTGCTATAGTACACGAAAATCATCGAAATGGGGGGTATGTGTGCTTCGGGGCTCGATTAACCTTTAAAATGGGTCGGTCTGGCCGTGAGGGAAAATCGGTTGCATAGCCAAGGTCTTGACGGACGTCCACAAAAAAAATCGGCATTTTTGACATCGGAATCCGGATCACTCAAAAAGTGGTGTGTTATAGCACACGAAAATCGTCGAAATAGGGGATGTGCGCGCTTCGGGGCTCGTTTGACCTTTAAAATGGGTCGTACTGGCCTTGAGGGCGAACCGGATGCATAGCCAAGATCTTGACGGACGTCCACAAAAATTTTCGGCATTTTTGACGTCAGAAATCGAATCTCCAAAAAAATGGTGTGCTATAGCACACAAAAATCATCGAAATTGGGGGTATGCGCACTTCGAGGCTCATTTGACCGGAATGGCCATGAGGGCCAACCGGCGGCATAGACAAGGTCTTGACGGATGTCGACAAAAATATTTGTCATTTTTGACGTCACAATCCGGATCTCCAAAAAAATAGTGTGCAATAGCACACGAAAATCGTCGAAATGGGGGGGTATGCGCGCTTCAGGGCTCGTTTGACCTTTAAAATTGGTCGGACTGGCCATGAGGGCCAACTGTCTACATAGCCAAGGTCTTGACAGACGTCCACAAAAATATTCGGCATTTTTGACGTCGGAAACTGGATCTCCAAAAAAATAGTGTGTTATAGCACACGAAAATTGTTAAATTGGGGGGTATGCGCGCTTCGGGGCTCGTTTGACCTTTAAAATAGGTCGGAATAGCCGTGAGGGACAACCGCCTACATAGCCAAGGTCTTGACGGACGTCCACAAAAAAATTCAGCATTTTTGACGTCGGAATCCGGATCTCCAAAAAAATGGTGTGCTATTGCACACGAAAATCATCGAAATGGAGGGTATGCGCTCTTTGAGGCTCGTTTGACCTTTAAAACAGGTCAGAATGGCCGTAAGGGCCAACCGGCTGCATAGCCAAGGTCTTGACGGACGTCTACAAAAAATTTCGATATTTTTGACATCGGAATCTGGATCACCCAAAAAATGGTGTACTATAGCACACAAAAATCGTCGAAATAGGGGGTATGTACGCTTCGGGGCTCGTTTGACCTTGAAAATGGGTCGTACTGGCCGTGAGGGCGAACCGGCTGCATAGCCAAGGTCTTGACGGACGTCCACAAAAAGTTTCGGCATTTTTGACGTCAGAAATGGAATCTCCAAAATAATGGTGTGCTATAGCACACGAAAATCATCGAAATGGGGGGTATGCGCGCTTCGAGGCTCGTTTGACCTTTAAAACAGGTTGGAATGGCCATGAGGGCCAACCGACGGCATTGATAAGGTCTTGACGGATGTCCACAAAAATATTCGGTATTTTTGACGTCGGAATCCGGATCTCCAAAAAAAGGGTGTGCTATAGTATATGAAAATCGTCGAAATGGGGGGTATGCGTGCTTTGCGGCCCGATTGACCTTTAAAATGGGTCGGACTGGCCGTGAGGGAAAACCGGTTGCATAGCCAAGGTCTTGACGGACGTACACAAAAAAAATTGGCATTTTTGACGTCGGAATCCGGATCACCAAAAAAATGATGTGCTATAGCACACGAAAATCATTGAAATGGGGGGTATGCGCGCTTCGGGCTTACTTGACCTTTAAAATGGGTCGGACTGGATGTGACGGCCAATCGTCTGCATAGCCAAGGTCTTGACGGACGTCCACAAAAAAATTCAGCATTTTTGACGTCGGAATCCGGATCACCCAAAAAATGTTGTGCTATAGCACACGAAAATCTTTGAAATAGGGGGTATGCGCGCTTCGAGGCTCGTTTGACCTTGAAAATGGGTCGGACTAGCCGTGAGGGACAACCGGATGCATATCCAAGGTCTTGACGGACGTCCACAAAAACATTCGGCATTTTTGACATCAGAATCTGGATCACCCAAAAAATGGTGTGCTATAGCACATGAAAATCATCGAAATGGAGGGTATGCGCGCTTCGGGGCTCGTTTGACCTTTAAAATGGGTCGAACTAGCTGTGACGGCCAATCGTCTGCATAGCCAAGGTCTTGACGGACGTCGACAAAAAATTTCAGCATTTTTAACGTCAGAAATCGGATATCCAAAAAAATAGTCTACTATAGCACCCAAAAATCGTCGAAATGGGGGTATGCGCGCTTTGAGGCTCGTTTGACCTTTGAAAAAGGTTGGAATGGCCATGAGGGCCAACCGGCGGCATATACAAGGTCTTGACGGACGTCCACAAAAATTTTTGGCATTTTTGACGTCGGAATCCGGATCTTCAAAAATATGGTGTGCTATAGCACACGAAAATCGTCGAAATGGGGGGTATGCGCTCATTGGGGATCGATTGACCTTTAAAATGGGTCGAATTGGGCGTGACGGCCAATCGTCTGCATAGCCAAGGTCTTGACGGACGTCCACAAAAATATTCAGCATTTTTGATGCCGGAATCCGGATCACCCAAAAAAGGGTGTGCTACAGCACACGAAAATCTTCGAAATTGGGGGTATGCGTACTACGAGGCTCGTTTGACCTTGAAAATGGGTCGGACTAGCCGTGAGGGACAACCGGATGCATATCCAAGGTCTTGACGGACGTCCACAAAAAATTTCGGCATTTTTGACGTCGGAATCTGGATCACCCAAAAAATGGTGTCCTATAGCACATGAAAATCATCGAAATGGAGGGTATGCGCGCTTCAGGGCTTGTTGGACCTTTTAAATGGGTCAAACTGGCCGTGAGGGCCAACCGGCTGCATAGCCAAGGTCTTGACGGACTTCCACAAAAAAGTTTGGCATTTTTGACGTCAGAAACCGGATCTCTAAAAAAATAGTGTGCTATAGCACCCAAAAATCGTCGAAATGGGGGTATGCGCGCTTTGAGGCTCGTTTGACCTTTAAAACAGGTTGGAATGGCCATGAGGGCCAACCGGCGGCATTGATAAGGTCTTGACGGACGTCCATAAAAAAATTGGTATTTTTGACGTCGGAATCCGGATCTCCAAAAAAAGGGTGTGCTATAGTACACGAAAATCATCGAAATGAGGGGTATGCGTGCTTCGGGGCTCGATTGACCTTCAAAATGGATCGGACTGGCTGTGAGGGAAAATTGGTTGCATAGCCAAGGTCTTGACGGACGTCCACAAAAAAATTTGGAATTTTTGACGTTGGAATTCGGATCACCCAAAAAATGGTGTGTTATAGCACACGAAAATCATTGAAATAGGGGGTGTGCGCGCTTCGGGGCTCGTTTGACCTTTAAAATAGGTCGTACTGGCCGTGAGGGCGAACCGGCTGCATAGCCAAGGTCTTGACGGACGTCCACAAAACATTTCGGCATTTTTGACGTCAGAAATCAAATCTCCAAAAAAATGGTGTGCTATAGCACAAAAATCGTCGAAATAGGGGGTATGCGCGCTTCGAGGTTCATTTGACCTTTAAAACAGGTTGGAATGGCCATGATGGCCAATCAGCGGCATAGACAAGGTCTTGACGGACGTCGACAAAAAAATTTGGCATTTTTGACGTCAGAATCTGGATCTCCAAAAAATGGAGTGCAATTGCACACGAAAATCGTCGAAATAGGGGGTATGCGCGCTTCGGGGCTCGATTGACCTTTAAAATGGATCGGACTGGCCGTGAGGGAAAACCGGTTGCATAGACAAGGTCTTGACTGACGTCCGCAAAAATATTTGGTATTTTTAACATCGGAATCCGGATCATCCAAAAAATGATGTGTTATAGCACACGAAAATCGTCGAAATGGGGGGTATGCGCGCTTCGGGGCTCATTTGACCTTTAAATTGGGTCGGACTGGCCGTGAGGACCAATCGTCTGATTAGACAAGTCTTGACGGACGTCCACAAAAAATTTCAGCATTTTTGACGTCATAAACCAGATCTCCAAAAAAATAGTTTGTTATAGCACACAAAAATCGTCGAAATTGGGGGTATGCACGCTTTAAGGCTCGTTTGACCTTTAAAACAGGTTGGAATGTCCATGAACGCAAACCAGAGGCATAGACAAGGTCTTGACGGACGTTCACAAAAATTTTTGACATTTTTGATGTCCAAATCCGGATCTCCAAAAATATGGTGTGCTATAGCACACGAAAATCGTCGAAATGGAGGGTATGCGCGCTTCGGGGCTTGTTTGACCTTGAAAATGGGTCGAAATAGCCATGAGGGCCAACCGGATGCATAGCCAAGGTCTTGATGGATGTCCACAAAACATTTCGGCATTTTTGACGTTGGAATCCGAATTACCCAAAAAATAAATCGTCAAAATAGGGGGTATGCGCGCTTCGGGGCTCGTTTGACCTTTAAAATGGGTCAGACTGGCCGTGAGGGCCAACCGGCTGCATATCCAAGGTCTTGACGGACGTCCACAAAAAATTTCGGCATTTTTGACGTCGGAAACCGGATCTCCAAAAAAATAGTGTGCTATAGCATACGAAAATCATCGAAATAGGGGGTATGCGCGCTTTGGGGCTCGTTTGACCTTTAAAATAGGTCGGACTGGCCGTGAGGGCCAACCGTCTGCATAGCCAAGGTCTTGACGGTCGTCCACAAAAAATTTAGGCATTTTTGACGTCGGAATCTGGATCACCCAAAAAATGGTATAGCACACAAAAATCGTCGAAATGGGGGGTATGTACGCTTCGGGGATTGTTTGACCTTGAAAATGGGTCGGACTAGCCGTGAGGGCCAACCGTATGCATAGCCGAGGTATTGACGGATGTCCCATAAAAATTTGGCATTTTTGACGTTGGAAATCGGATCTCCAAAAAAATGGTGTGCTATAGCACACGAAAATCGTTGAAATGGGGGGTATGTGCGCTTCCGGGCTTACTTGACCTTTAAAATGGGTTGGACTGGATGTGACGGCCAATCGTCTGCATAGCAAAGGTCTTGACGGACGTTCACAAAAAATTTCGGCATTTTGGACGTCGGAATCCGGATCACCCAAAAAATGGTGTGCTATAGCACACAAAAATCTTCGAAATGGGGCGTATGCGCGCTTCGGGGCTCGTTTGACCTTGAAAATGGGTCGGAATAGCTGTGAGGGCCAACCGGCTGCATAGCCAAGGTCTTGACGGACGTCCACAAAATATTTTGGCATTTTTGACGTTGGAATCCGAATTACCCAAAAAATAGTGTGCTATAGCACACCAAAATCGTCAAAATAGGGGGTATGCGCGCCTCGGGGCTCGTTTAACCTTTAAAATGGGTCGGACTGGCCGTGAGGGCCAACCGGCTGCATATCCAAGGTCTTGACGGACGTCCACAAAAAATTTCGACATTTTTGACGTCGGAAACCGGATCTCCAAAAAAATAGTGTGCTATAGCATACGAAAATCATCGAAATGGGGGGTATGCGCGCTTCGGGGTTCGTTTGACCTTTAAAATAGGTCGGACTGGCCGTGAGGGCCAACCGTCTGCATAGCCAAGGTCTTGACGGACGTCCACAAAAATATTCGGCATTTTTGACGTTGAAATCCGGATCTCCAAAAAAATGGTGTGCTATAGCACACAAAAATCATCGAAATGGAGGGTATGCGCGCTTCGGGGCTCGATTGACCTTTAAAATGGGTCGGACTGGCCGTGAGGGAAAACCGTCTGCATAGCCAAGGTCTTGACGGACGTCCACAAAAAATTTAGGCACTTTTGACGTCGAAATCCGGATCACCCAAAAAATGGTGTGCTATAGCACACGAAAATCGTCGAAATGGGGGGGTATGCAAACTTCGGGGCTCGTTTGACCTTTAAAACAGGTTGGAATGGCCATGAGGGCCAACCTGCGTCATAGACAAGGTATTGACGTCCGTCGACAAAAATATTCGGTATTTTTGACGTCAGAATCCGAATCTCCAAAAAAAGGGTGTGGTATAGCACACAAAAATCATCGAAATGGAGGGTATGCGCGCTTCGAGGCTCGATTGACCTTTAAAATGGGTCGGACTGGCCGTGAGGGCCAACCGGCTGCATATCCAAGGTCTTGACGGACGTCCACAAAAAATTTTGACATTTTTGACGTCGGAAATCGGATCTCCAAAAAAATAGTGTGTTATAGCATACGAAAATCATCGAAATGGGGGGTATGCGCGCTTCGGGGCTCGTTTGACCTTTAAAATAGGTCGGACTGACCGTGAGGGCCAACCGTCTGCATAGCCAAGGTCTTGACGGACGTCCACAAAAAAATTCGGCATTTTTGACGTCGAAATCCGGATCTCCAAAAAAATGGTGTGCTATAGCACACGAAAATCATCGAAATGGAGGGTATGCGCGCTTCGGGGCTCGATTGACATTTAAAATGGGTCGGACTGGCCGTGAGGGAAAACCGTCTGCATAGCCAAGGTCTTGACGGACGTCCACAAAAATTTTAGGCACTTTTGACGTCGAAATCCGGATCACCCAAAAAATTGTGTGCTATAGCACACGAAAATCGTCGAAATGGGGGGCTCGTTTGACCTTTAAAACAGGTTGGAATGGACATGAGGGCCAACCGGCGTCATAGACAAGGTCAATACGGCCGTCGACAAAAATATTCGGTATTTTTGACGTCAGAATCCGAATCTCCAAAAAAAAGGTGTGGTATAGCACACAAAAATCATCGAAATGGAGGATTTGCGCGCTTCGAGGCTCGATTGACCTTTAAAATGGGTCGGAATGGCCGTGAGGGAAAATCGGCTGCATAGCCAAGGTCTTGACGGACATCTACAAAAAATATAGGCATTTTTGACGTCGAAATCCGGATCATCCAAAAAATGGTGTGCTATAGCACACGAAAATCGTCGAAATGGGGGGTACGCAAACTTCGGGGCTCGTTTGACCTTTAAATCAGGTTGGAATGGCCATGAGGGCCAATCGGCGGCATAGACAAGGTCTTGACGGACGTCGACAAAAAAATTCAGTATTTTTGACATCGGAATCTGGATCTCAAAAAAAGGGTATGCTATAGCACACGAAAATCGTCGAAATGGAGGGTATGCGTGCTTTGGGGCTCGATTGACCTTTAAAATGGGTCGAACTGGCCGTGAGGGCCAACCGGCTGCAAAGCCAATGTCTTGACGGACGTCCATAATATATTTTGGCATTTTTCACCTCAGAAACCGAATCTCCAAAAAAATGGTGTGCTATAGCACACAAAAATCATCGAAATGGGGGTATGCGCGCTTCGAGGCTCCTTTGACCATTAAAACAGGTTAAAATGTCCATGAGGGACAATCGGTGGCATAGACAAGGTCTTGACGGACATCCACAAAAACATTCAGCATTTTTGATGTCGGAATCCGGATCTCCAAAAAAATGGTGTGCTATAGCACACGAAAATCGTTGAAATGGGGGGTATGCGCGCTTCGGGGCTAGATTTTGACCTTTAAAATGGTTTGACCTGGCCGTGAGGGAAAACCGCTGCATAGCCAAGTTCTTGACGGACGTCCACAAAAATTTTAGGCACTTTTGACGTCGAAATCCGCATCACCCAAAAAATAGTGTGCTATAGCACATGAAAATCGTCGAAATGGGGGTATGCGAACTTTGGGGTTCGTTTGACCTTTAAAACAGGTTGGAATGGCCATGAGGGCCGACCGGCGGCATAGACAAGGTCTTGACGGACGTCGACAAAAAAATTCGATATTTTTGACGTCGGAATCCGAATCTCCAAAAAAAGGGTGTGCTGTAGCACACAAAAATTGTCGAAATGAAGGGTATGCGCGCTTCGGGGCTTGATTGACCTTTAAAATGGGTCGGACTGGCCGTGAGGGAAAACCGGTTGCATAGCCAAGGTCTTGATGGACGTCCACAAAAAAATTCAGCATTTTGAATCCGGATTACCCAAAAAATGGTATGTTATAGCACACGAAGATCATCGAAATGGGGGGTGAGCGCGCTTCGGGGCTCGTTTGACCTTTAAAATGGGTCGTACTGGCCGTGAGGGAAAACCGGCTGCATAGCCAAGGTCTTAACGGACGTCCACAAATATTTTCGGCTTTTTTGACGTCAGAAATGGAATCTCCAAAAAAATGGTGTGCTATAGCACACGAAAATCATCGAAATGGGGGGTATGCGCGCTTCGAGGCTCGTTTGACCTTTAAAACAGGTTGGAATGTCCATGAGGACCAACCGGTGGCATTGATAAGGTCTTGACGGACATTCACAAAAAAGTTCGGTATTTTTAACGTCAGAATCCGGATCTCCAAAAAAAGGGGTGTGCTATAGTACACGAAAATCATCGAAATAGGGGGGGATGCGTGCTTCGGGGCTCGATTAACCTTTAAAATGGGTCGGACTAGCGGTGAGGGCCAACCGGCTGCATAGCCAATGTCTTGACGGATGTCCACAAAAAAGTTCGGCATTTTTGACGTCAGAAACCAGATCTCCAAAAAAATGGTGTGCTATAGCACACAAAAATCATCGAAATAGGGGTATGCACGCTTCGAGGATCGTTTGACCTTTAAAACAGGTTGGAATGGCCATGTGGGCCAACCGGCGGCATAGACAAGGTCTTGACGGACGTGCACAAAAAAATTCAGCATTTTTGACGTCGGAATCCGGATCTCCAAAAAAATGGTGTGCTATAGAACACGAAAATTGTCGAAATATGGGGTATGCGCACTTCGGGGATCGATTGACCTTTAAAATGAGTTGGACTGGCCGTGAGGGAAAACCGGCTGCACAGCAAAGGTCTTGACGGACGTCCACAAAAAATTTAGGCATTTTTTACGTCGGAATCTGGATCACCCAAAAAATAGTGTGCTATAGCACACGAAAATCATCAAAATGAGGGGTATGCGCGCTTCGGGGCTCGTTTGACCTTGAAAATGGGTCGGACTAACGGTGAGGGACAACTGGATGCATAGCCAAGATCTTGACGGACGTCCACAAAAATATTTGGTATTTTTGACGTCAGAATCTGGATCACCCAAAAAATGGTGTGCTATAGCACACGAAAATCATCGAAATGGAGGGTTTGCGCGCTTCGAGGCTCGTTTGACCTTTCAAATGGGTCGGACTGGCCGTGAGGGCCAACCGGCTGCATAGCCAATGTCTTGACGGACGTCCACAAAACATTTCGGCATTTTTGACGTCAGAAACTAGATCTCCAAAAAAATGGTGTGCTATAGCACACAAAAATCATTGAAATGGGGATATGCACGCTTCGAGGATCGTTTGACCTTTAAAACAGGTTGGACTGGCCATGAGGGCCAACCGTCTGCATAGCCAAGGTCTTGATGGACGTCCACAAAAAAATTTGGCATTTTTGACGTCGGAATCCGGATCACCCAAAAAATGGTGTGATAGAGCACACAAAAATCGTCGAAATGGAGGGTATGCGCACTTCGGGGCTTGTTTGACCTTTAAAATGGGTCGGACTGGCCGTGAGAGCCAACCGGCTGTATAGCCAAGGTCTTGACAGACGTCAACAAAAAATTTCGGCATTTTTGACGTCAGAAACCGGATCTCCAAAAAAATGGTGTGCTATAGTACACAGAAATCGTCGAAATAGGGGGTATGCGCGCTTCGGGGCTTGTTTGACCTTTAAAATGGGTCGGACTGGCCGTGAGGGCCAACTGGCTGCATAGCCAATGTCTTGACGGACGTCCACAAAAAATTTGGTATTTTTGACGTCACAAATCGGATCTCCAAAGAAATGGTGTGCTATAGCACACAAAAATCGTCGAAATGGGAGTATACGCGTTTCGAGGCTCGTTTAACCTTTAAAACAGGTTTGAATGGACATGAGGTACAACCGGCGACATAGACAAGGTCTTGATGGACGTCCACAAAATATTTTGGTATTTTTGATGTCGGAAACTGGATCTCCAAAAAAATAGTGTGTTATAGGAAACGAAAATCGTCAAAATGGGGGGTATGCACGCTTCGAGGCTCGATTGACCTTTAAAATGGGTCGGACTGACCATAAGGGAAAACCGGCTGCATAGCCAAGGTCTTGACGGACGTCCACAAAAAATATAGGCATTTTTGACATCGGAATCCGGATCACCCAAAAAAAGGTGTGCTATAGCACACGAAAATCATCGAAATGGGGGTTATGCGAACTTCGGGGCTCGTTTGACCTTTAAAACAGGTTGGAATGGCCATGAGGGCCAACCGGCGGCATAGCCAAGGTCTTGACGTACGTCCACAAAAAATTTCGGCATTTTTGACGTTAGAAATTGAATCTCCAAAAAAATGGTGTGCTATAGCCCGAAAATCATCGAAATGAGGGGTATGCGCACTTCGGGGCTAGTTAGACCTTTAAAATGGGTCGGACTGGCCTTGAGGGACAACCGGCTCTATAGACAAGGTCTTGATGGACGTTCACAAAAAATTTCGGCATTTTTGACGTCAGAAATCGAATCTCCAAAAAAATGGTGTGCTATAGCATGAAAATCGTCGAAATGGGGGCTATGCGTACTTCGGGGCTCGTTAAACCTTTAAAACGGGTCGGACTGGCCGTGAGGGACAACCGGCTGTATAGCCAAGGTCTTGACGGCAACCACAAAAAAATTTGGCATTTTTGACGTCAGAAACTAGATTTCCAAAAAAATGGTGTGCTATAGCACACAAAAATCATCGAAATGGGGGGTATGCGCACTTCGGGGCTCGTTTGACCTTTAAATGGGTCGGACTGGCTGTGAGGGACAGACGGATGCATAGACAATGTCTTGACGGACGTCCACAAAAAATTTCGGCATTTTTGACGTCGGAAACCAGATCTCCAAAAAAATAGTGTGTTATAGCACACGAAAATCGTCAAAATGAGGAGTATGCGCACTTCGGGGCTCGTTTGACCATTAAAATGGGTCGGACTGGCCGTGAGGGCCAACCGGCTGCATAGCCAATGTCTTGACGGACGTCCACAAAAACTTTTGTCATTTTTGACGTCAAAAATCGGATCTCCAAAGAAATGGTGTGCTATAGCAAACAAAAATCGTCGAAATGGGGGTATGCGCGCGTCGAGGCTCGTTTGACCTTTAAAACATGTTGGAATGGCCATGTGGTACAACCGGAGACATAGACAAGGTCTTGACGGATGTCCACAAAAATTTTCGGTATTTTTGACGTCGGAATCCGGATCTCCAAAAAAATGGTGTGCTATAGCACACGAAAATTGTCGAAATGAGGGGTATGCGCGCTTCGGGGCTCGATTGACCTTTAAAATGGGTCGGACTGGCCGTGAGGGAAAACCGGCTGCACAGCCAAGGGCTTGACGGACGTCCACAAAATATTTAGGCACTTTTGACGTTGAAATCCGGATCACCCAAAAAATGGTGTGCTATAGCACACGAAAATTGTCAAAATGGGGGTTATGCGAACTTCGGGCTCGTTTGACCTTTAAAACAGGTTGGAATGGCCATGAGGGCCAACCGGCGGTGTAGACAAGGTCTTGACGGAAAATATTCGGTATTTTTGACGTCGGAATCCGAATCTCCAAAAAAAGGGTGTGGTATAGCACACAAAAATCGTCGAAATGGAGGGTATGCGCGCTTCGGGGCTCGATTGACCTTTAAAATGGGTCGGACTGGCCGTGAGGGAAAACCGGCTGCATAGCCAAGGTCTTGACAGACGTCCACAAAAAATATAGGCATTTTTGACGTCGGAATCCGGATCATTCAAAAAATGGTGTGCTATTGCACACGAAAATCATCGAAATAGGGGGTACGCAAACTTCGGGGCTCGTTTGACCTTTAAATCAGGTTGGAATGGACATGAGGGCCAACCGGCGGCATAGACAAGGTCTTGACGAACGTCGACAAAAACTTTCGGTATTTTTGACATCGGAATCCGGATCTCCAAAAAAAGGGTGTATTATAGCACACGAAAATCGTCGAAATGGAGGGTATGCGCGCTTCGGGGCTCGATTGACCATTAAAATAGGTCGGACTGGCCGTGAGGGCCAACGGGCTGCAAAGCCAATGTCTTGACGGACGTCCATAAAATATTTTGGCATTTTTGACGTCAGAAACCGAATCTCCAAAAAAATGGTGTGCTATAGCACACAAAAATCATCGAAATGGGGGTATGAGCGCTTCGAGGCTCGTTTGACCTTTAAAACAGGTTGGAATGGCCATGAGGGACAACCGGCGGCATAGACAAGGTCTTGACGGACGTCCACAAAAAAATTCAGCATTTTTGACGTCGGAATGCGGATCTCCAAAAAAATGGTGTGCTATAGCACACGAAAATCGTTTAAAGGGGGGTATGCGCGCTTCGGGGCTCAATTGACCTTTAAAATGGGTCGGACTGGCCGTGAGGGAAAACCGCTGCATAGCCAAGGTCTTGACGGATATCCACAAAAATTTTAGGTACTTTTGACGTCAAAATCCGCATCACCCAAAAAATGGTGTGCTATAGCACACGAAAATCGTCGAAATAGGTGGTATGCGAACTTCGGGGCTCGTTTGACCTTAAAAACAGATTGGAATGGCCATGAGGGCCAACCGGTGGCGTAGACACGGTCTTGACGGACGTCGACAAAAAAAATTGATTTTTTTGACGTCAGAATCTGAATCTCCAAAAAAAGGGTGTGCTATAGCACACAAAAATCGTCGAAATGGAGGGTATGCGCGCTTCAGGGCTCGATTGACCTTTAAAATGGGTCGAACTGGCCATGAAGGAAAACCAATTGCATAGCCAAGGTCTTGATGGACGTCCAATAAAAAATACAGCATTTTTGACATCGGAATCCGGATCACCCAAAAAATGGTGTGTTATAGCACACGAAGATCGTCGAAATGGGCGGTGAGCGCGCTTCGGGGCTTGTTTGACCTTTAAAATGGGTCGTACTGGCCGTGAGGGAAAACCGGCTGCATAGCCAAGGTCTTGACGGAAGTCCACAAAAACTTTCGGCATTTTTAAGGTCAGAAATGGAATCTCCAAAAAAATGGTGTGCTATAGCACACGAAAATCGTCGAAATGGGGGGTATGCGCGCTTCGAGGCTCGTTTGACCTTTAAAACAGGTTGGAATGTCCATGAGGACCAACCGGCGGCATTGATAAGGTCTTGACGGACGTTCACAAAAAAATTCGGTATTTTTAACGTCGGAATCCGGATCTCCAAAAAAAGAGTGTGCTATAGTACACGAAAATCATCGAAATGGGGGGTATGCGTGCTTCGGGGCTCGATTACCTTTAAAATGGGTCGGTCTGGCCGTGAGGGAAAATCGGTTGCATAGCCAAGGTCTTGACGGACGTCCACAAAAAAATTCGACATTTTTGACGTCGGAATCCGGATCACCCAAAAAGTGGTGTGTTATAGCACACGAAAATCGTCGAAATGGGGGATATGCGCGCTTCGGGGCTTTAAAATGGGTCGTACTGGCCATGAGGGCGAACCGGCTGCATAGCCAAGGTCTTGACGGACGTCCACAAAAATTTCGGCATTTTTGACGTCAGAAATCGAATCTCCAAAAAAGTGGTGTGCTATAGCACAAAAATCGTCAAAATAGGGGGTATGCGCGCTTCGAGGTTCATTTGACCTTTAAAACAGGTTGGAATGGCCATGATGGCCAATCGGCGGCATAGACAAGGTCTTGACAGACGTCGACAAAACAATTTGGCATTTTTGACGTCAGAATCCGGATCTCCAAAAAAATGGAGTGCAATAGCACACGAAAATCGTCGAAATGGGGGGTATGCACGCTTTGGGGCTCGTTTGACCTTTAAAATGGGTCGGACTGGCCATGAGGGCCAACCATATGCATAGCCAAAGTCTTGACGGACGTCCACAAAAAATTTCGGCATTTTTGATGTCAGAAACTGGATCTCCAAAAAAATAGTGTGTTATAGCACACGAAAATCATCAAAATAGGGGGTATGCGCGCTTCGGGGCTCGTTTGACCTTTAAAATGGGTCGGACTGGCCGTGAGTGACAACCGGATGCATAGCCAATGTCTTGACGGACGTCCACAAAAATGTTTGGAATTTTTGATGTCGAAAACCGGATCTCCAAAAAAATAGTGTGTTATAGCGAAGGAAAATCGTCAAAATGGGGGGTATGCGCGCTTTGGGTCTCGTTTGACCTTTAAAATGGGTCGGACTGGCCGTGAGGGCCAACCGACTGCATAGCCAATGTCTTGACGGACATCCACAAAAAATTTCAACATTTTTGACATCGGAAATCGGATCTCCAAAGAAATGGTGTGCTGTAGCACAAAAAAATCGTCGAAATGGGGGGTATGCGCACTTCGGGGCTCGTTTGACCTTTAAATGGGTCGGACTGGCCGTGAGGGACAACCGGCTGCATAGCCAATGTCTTGACGGGCGTCTACAAAAAATTTCGGCATTTTTGACGTCGGAAACCAGATCTCCAAAAAAATAGTGTTATAGCACACGAAAATCATCAAAATGAGGGGTATGCGCACTTCGGGGCTCGTTTGACCATTAAAATGGGTCGGACTGGCCGTGAGGGCCAAGCGGCTGCATAGCCAATGTCTTGACGGACGTCCACAAAAAATGTTGTCATTTTTGACGTCAAAAATCGGATCTCCAAAGAAATGGTGTGCTGTAGCAAACAAAAATCGTCGAAATGGGGGTATGCGCGCGTCGAGGCTCGTTTGACCTTTAAAATAGGTCGGAATGGCCGTGAGAGAAAACCGCTGCATAGCCAAGGTCTTGACGGATATCCACAAAAATTTTAGGCACTTTTGACGTCAAAATCCGCATCACCCAAAAAATAGTGATCGTCGAAATGGGTGGTATGCAAACTTCGGGGCTCGTTTGACCTTAAAAACAGATTGGAATGGCCATGAGGGCCAACCGGCGGCGTATACAAGGTATTGACGGACGTCGACAAAAAAAATTGATATTTTTGACGTCAGAATCTGAATCTCCAAAAAAAGGGTGTGCTATAGCACACAAAATCATCGAAATGGAGGGTATGCGCGCCTCAGGGCTCGATTGACCTTTAAAATGGGTCGGACTGGCCATGGGGGAAAATCGGTTGCATAGCCAAGGTCTTGATTGACGTCCAATAAAAAATACAGCATTTTTGACATCGAAATCTGGATCACCCAAAAAATGGTGTGTTATAGCACACGAAGATCGTCGAAATGGGGGGTATGCGCGCTTCGGGGCTCGTTTGACCTTTAAAATGGGTCGTACTGGCCGTGAGGGAAAACCGGCTGCATAGCCAAGGTCTTGACAGAAGTCCACAAAAATGTTCGGCATTTTTAACGTCAGAAATGGAATCTCCAAAAAAATGGTGTGCTATAGCACACGAAAATCATCGAAATGGGGGGTATGCACGCTTCGAGGCTCGTTTGACCTTTAAAACAGGTTGGAATGTCCATGAGGACCAACCGGCGGCATTGATAAGGTCTTGACGGACGTTCACAAAAAAATTCGGTATTTTTAACGTCGGAATCCGGTTCTCCAAAAAAAGAGTGTGCTATAGTACACGAAAATCATCGAAATGGGGGGTATGCGTGCTTCGGGGCTCGATTAACCTTTAAAATGGGTAGGTCTGGCCGTGAGGGAAAATCGGTTGCATAGCCAAGGTCTTGACGGACGTCCACAAAACAATTCGGCATTTTTGACGTCGGAATCCGGATCACCCAAAAAGTGGTGTGTTATAGCACACGAAAATCATCGAAATGGGGGATATGCGTGCTTCGGGGCTTTAAAATGGGTCGTACTGGCCATGAGGGCGAACCGGATGCATAGCCAAGGTCTTGACGGACGTCCACAAAAAATTTCAGCATTTTTGACGTCAGAAATCGAATCTCCAAAAAAGTGGTGTGCTATAGCACAAAAATCATCGAAATAGGGGGTATGCGCGCTTCGAGGTTCATTTGACCTTTAAAACAGGTTGGAATGGCCATGATGGCCAATCGGCGGCATAGACAAGGTCTTGACAGACGTCGACAAAACAATTTGGCATTTTTGACGTCAGAATCCGGATCTCCAAAAAAATGGAGTGCAATAGCACACGAAAATCGTCGAAATGGGGGGTATGCACGCTTTGGGGCTCGTTTGACCTTTAAAATGGGTCGTACTGGCCATGAGGGCCAACCATCTGCATATCCAAAGTCTTGACGGACGTCCACAAAAAATTTTGGCATTTTTGACGTCAAAAACCGGATCTCCAAAAAAATAGTGTGTTATAGCACACGAAAATCGTCAAAATAGGGGGTATGCGCGCTTCGGGGCTCGTTTGACCTTTAAAATGGGTCGGACTGGCCGTGAGTGACAACCGGATGCATAGCCAATGTCTTGACGGACGTCCACAAAAATGTTCGGAATTTTTGATGTCGGAAACCGGATCTCCAAAAAAATAGTGTGTTATAGCGAAGGAAAATCGTCAAAATAGGGGGTATGCGCGCTTGGGGTCTCGTTTGACCTTTAAAATGGGTCGGACTGGCCGTGAGGGCCAACCGACTGCATAGCCAATGTCTTGACGGACATCCACAAAAAATTTCAACATTTTTGACATCAAAAATCGGATCTCCAAAGAAATGGTGTGCTGTAGCACAAAATAATCGTCGAAATGGGGGGTATGCGCACTTCGGGGCTCGTTTGACCTTTAAATGGGTCGGACTGGCCGTGAGGGAAAACCGACTGCATAGTCAAGGTCATGACGGACGTCCAAAAAAATATAGGCATTTTTGACGTCGGAATCCGGATCATCCAAAAAATGGTGTGCTATAGCACACGAAAATCGTCGAAATGAGGAGCATGCAAACTTCGGGGCTCGTTTGACCTTTAAATCAGGTTGGAATGGCCATGAGGGCCAACCGGCGGCATAGACAAGGTCTTGACGGACGTCGACAAAAAAATTCGGTATTTTTGACATCGGAATTTGGATCTCCAAAAAAAGGGTGTGCTATAGCACACGAAAATCGTCGAAATGGAGGGTATGTGTGCTTCGGGGCTCGATTGACCTTTAAAATGGATCGGACTGGCCGTGAGGGAAAACCGGTTGCATATCCAATATCTTGACTGACGTCCATAAAAAAATTTGGCATTTTTAACATCGGAATCCGGATCACCCAAAAAATGATGTGTTATAGCACACGAAAATCGTCGAAATGGGGGGTATGCGCGCTTCGGGGCTTGTTTGACCTTTAAAATGGGTCGGACTGGCCGTGAGGGCCAACTGGATGCATAGCCAAGTCTTGACGGACGTCCACAAAAAAGTTCAGCATTTTTGACATCATAAATCGGATCTCCAAAAAAATAGTTTGCTATAGCACACAAAAATCGTCGAAATTGGGGGTATGCGCACTTTGAGGCTCGTTTGACCTTTAAAACAGGTTGGAATGTCCATGAGGGCAAACCGGAGGCATATACAAGGTCTTGACGGACGTCAACAAAAAAATTCAGTATTTTTGACATCGGAATCCGGATCTCCAAAAAAAGGATCGTCGAAATGGATGGTATGCGTGCTTCGGGGCTCGATTGACCTTTAAAATGGATCGGACTGGCCGTGAGGGAAAACCGGTTGCATAGAAAAGGTCTTGACGGACGTCCACAAAAAATTTTGGTATTTTTGACGTCGGAATCCGGATCACCCAAAAAATGGTGTGCTATAGCACACGAAAATCGTCAAAATGGGTGGTATACGTGCTTCGGGGCTCGATTAACCTTTAAAATGGGTCGGTCTGGCCGTGAGGGAAAACCAGCTGCATAGCCAAGGTCTTGACGAACGTCCACAAAAAAATTCGGCATTTTTGACGTCGGAATTCGGATCACCCAAAAAATGGTGTGTTATAGCACACGAAAATCATCGAAATGGGGGGGGTGCGCGCTTTGAGGCTCCTTTGACCTTTAAAATGGGTTGTAGTGGCCGTGAGGGCGAACCGGATGCATATCCAATGTCTTGACGGATGTCCACAAAATATTTCGGCATTTTTGACGTCAGAAATCGAATCTCCAAAAAAATAGTGTGCTATAGCAGACAAAAATCATCGAAATGGGGGGTATGCGCGCTTCGAGGCTCATTTGACCTTTAAAACAGGTTGGAATGGCCATGAGGGCCAACCGGCGACACAGACAAGGTCTTGACGGACGTCGACAAAACAAATTGGCATTTTTGACGTCAGAATCCGGATCTCCAAAAAAATGGTGTGCAATAGCACACGAAAATCGTCGAAATGAGGGGTATGCGCCCTTCATGGCTCGTTTGACCTTTAAAACAGGTTGGAATGGCCATGAGGGCCAACCGTCTGCATAGCCAAGGTCTTGACGGACGTCCACAATAATATTTGGCATTTTTAACGTCGGAAAACCGGATCTCCAAAAAAATAGTGTGTTATAGCACACGAAAATCATCAAAATGGGGGATATGCGCTCTTCGGGGCTCGTTTGACCTTTAAAATAGGTTGGAATGGCCATGAGGGACAACCGGCGGCATAGACAAGGTCTTGACGGACGTCCAAAAAAAAATTCAGTATTTTTGACGTCGGAATCCGGATCTCCAAAAAAATGGTGTGCTATAGCATACGAAATCGTCGAAATATGAGGTATGCGCACTTCGGGGATTGATTGACCTTTAAAATGGGTTGGACTGGCCGTGAGGGAAAATCGGCTGCATTGCCAAGGTCTTGACGGACGTCCACAAAATATTTAGGCATTTTTGACGTCGGAATCTGGATCACCCAAAAAATGGTGTACTATAGCACACAAAAATCGTCGAAATGGGGTGTATGTAAGCTTCGGGGATCGTTTGACCTTGAAAATGGGTTGGACTAGCCGTGAGGGCCAACCGGATGAATAGCCAAGGTATTGACGGATGTCCACAAAAAAATTTGGCATTTTTGACGTTGGAAATCGGATCTCCAAAAAAATGGTGTGCTATAGCACACGAAAATTATTGAAATGGGGGGTATGTACGCTTCCGGGCTTACTTGACCTTTAAAATGGGTCGGACTGGACGTGACGGCCAATCATCTGCATAGCCAAGGTCTTGACGGACGTTCACAAAAATTTTTGGCATTTTGGACGTCAGAATCCGGATCACCCAAAAAATGGTGTGCTATAGCACACGAAAATCTTTGAAATGGGGGGTATGCGCGCTTCGGGGCTCGTTTGACCTTGAAAATGGGTCGGAATAGCCTTGAGGGCCAACCGGCTGCATAGCCAAGGCCTTGACGGACGTCCACAAAACATTTCGGCATTTTTGACGTTGGAATCTGAATTACCCAAAAAATAGTGTGCTATAGCACACGAAAATCATCAAAATAGGGGGTATGCGCACTTCGGGGCTCGTTTGACCTTTAAAATGGGTCGGACTGTCCGTGAGGGCCAACCGGCTGCATATTCAAGGTCTTGACGGACGTCCACAAAAAATTTCGGCATTTTTGACGTCGGAAACCGGATCTCCAAAAAAATAGTGTGCTATAGCATACGAAAATCATTGAAATGGGGGGTATGCGCGCTTCGGGGCTCGTTTGACCTTTAAAATAGGTCGGACTGGCCGTGAGGGCCAACCGTCTGCATAGCCAAGGTCTTGACGGACGTCCACAAAAAAATTCGGCATTTGTGACGTCGAAATCCGGATCTCCAAAAAAATGGTGTGCTATAGCACACGAAAATCGCGCTTCGAGGCTCGTTTGATCTTTAAAACAGGTCGGAATGGCCGTGAGGGCCAACCGGCGGCATAGACAAGGTCTTGACGGACGTCCACAAAATATTTCGGCATTTTTGACGTCAGAAATCGGATCTCCAAAAAAATGGTGTGCTATAGCACACGAAAATTGTCACGACCCTCAAGTTCACCCTAGAAGTTAGGGTGCAATCTTGGATTGTGACCGGCGTATTCGACCTCTCGGAAGTCTCATAGAAGCCTATCGTGTCGTTCATCGCATAATAACATACTAAAAATGCGTAAGAATTAAAAACTTAATCAAAAACTTTCTTTACATAAAAAATATAAGCGGAAGACTTTCATTTAAAACATTAAACATTTACAACCCTTGAACCATCTAAACTTTGAGTATACAAGACTTGGGACTAATACCATACAAGTCATAAACATAAAGACTTAAACATTAAGACATGACCGAACATGTGGTTATTGTCCTCGAATCGATGAGGACTCACCAATACATCATCTTCAACTCTTAGAAACCTATCTGTCATCCATGATACATCAAGACTTCCAATTCCCTACACTTTAGTCAAAAATGTAAATAAGGGGTTAGCACATTAGATGTACTAAGTATGGAAGCCATGCAAAAACCATGAAAAAGGGACATTTAGTTAATAACATGCTTTTCAGGAATTTCGATTTAAAACATCATAATATAATCATAAGAACATAAATACATAAGAAAATACACATTACAGTAAATACTTCACTGTTACAGTGAAGTCCCCTTCACTGTTACAGTGAAGTCCCCTTCACTGTATAGTGAAGCCCCATATCTTCACGTTTAACATGCTTTGGCATGTCGTCTTCTCACTAGAGTTATCCTAAGATTCACTTAAGTCACACAAAGAGAGACCGCCCATACACCCTCTCTAGATGTGCCTAAACGATCCTTAAGATTACTCATAATGAGACACATACACACCTACAATACATCAACATACAAAACATAAGATCCTCCTACCAAAGGTTATTCCAAGGTTCACTTGAGTGAGTGTGGAGCGACCGCCCATACAATCCCTATCACACACACACAAGGGATCCTATAGACTACCTAGGATAGAATCATTCTTACTTAATACAATAGTATACATCGAAACATGACATTCTCCTTTCAAAGGTTATCCAAAGACCTACTCAAGTAACTCAAGAAGATAACGTCCATGATTGACCTCTTCAAGATTACCTAAATAGTCCTTAAGACTTACCTAATTTAGGATCATGTCCATATAGTCAAACATATTCACTAACTAGAATCTATATTTAGACTCATCTAAGTAAGAAGTGAATTGACCATTCCCTTGCCCCCTTCACACCTTAACTAGACAACCCTTAATTACTCTAGGAAGGAATTTATACAATTAACATGCTTTCCTATCTTAAGTCATTACATTACTAAGTTTATTTAAGAGACATTCATCACCTAAGGACATTCACATAATGGTCTTAAAGAAGACCTAGGGATTCTCACTAACATCTTCAAAGCTTATTGTGCAATGTCTAAGTAGCGTCCCATACCACCACCTAAACTTCATAAGAA
Organism: Solanum sitiens; assembly: GCA_016801875.1. NCBI lineage: Eukaryota > Viridiplantae > Streptophyta > Magnoliopsida > Solanales > Solanaceae > Solanum > Solanum sitiens. The sequence goes on from JABWTJ010000704.1 coordinate 22,005, forward strand.
TTCTCTAATGCTAGTGGGTATCCCATATGATAAGAATAGGCAATAACCGACATAGACCATGGTAGCAAAGCATGGAATCCGGAGTTCTATCCTACTCCGATGAGGTGTTATACTTGCCAATGGTAGAACATACACACCCCATGTAGGCACATGGTTAAGGAATATGAAGGGCGTACTAAGCATTCTAGTCTCTTTCTTAACTAGAACTACTCCCCCTTGCCCATACTCACTCGGTGCTAGCCTTAGGTCTCATAGATCAATTCAAATTAAGGTTCATATAAATAAGTCTAATATCTAGTTCATAACCCAATTACATTCACCCTACCAAAGCAAGGTCCACCAGGGCATATATCACTATGGCGACAAGAAGCTCATCGCGACTTTCCTAAGGTATGATATGATGCCGTTCCAGCCAATCAACCTTAAGTCCATCACTCATTACATGAAGGATACCATTACGGCTAACTACTTCACGATTCATAACCTTACCACTTGGTTCAAGGTTCCACATAAATGACCTTCGTATCATTATGCAAGGTCTCACCTATATTCATTTATTCAAGACTAAAACCCTTTAGGTTCCTAAGTCAAGACATCACATATTAACATAAGCATCAAGTAAGGGACACAAGTCTACCAAAACAAGACACAACGTACTTCCATTTTACACATATAGCCTATCTTTCTTTAGTCTCTAAGGAATGGCCCTTAAAATTATTTAGCCAACCTATTCATTACCTTAACATCATCAACATAATCACTATAGACTCCTATTGTCAAGTTAGGAACAACCACACATCAACTCTAAGACTACACACTTAACATATAGCCCTTAGTCTAATATGGTCACCTAAATGACATCAATAGAAGAACACATATTTTCACATTACTTCACATATAAATAGATATAGTCATAATTCACATAATCAACTATACTAATCAACATATTACTTCAAGTAATGCCGACAAGGCCATGATCGTCAAAATTTAAAATAACGCCGACAAGGCCACATCAATTCACATAACACCGCCACCATAAGTGGACCATACACAATAATAAAAGAATTAGGGCAGCATACTACCCACTTGATCTCATCATTTCAATCCAAAGTAAAACCATTCAATTCAATACCATAAGGCCCTTACCCATGGCCATGAACATCAATTCAAAACATAAATCATAATAATCAATGAATCTAAATCAATTAAATCTAGAATTATCAATCTAACACCAATTAGTTATCAATTGAATACAATTCTTATATCATTAGAAAGCCCATAAGAAACTACAATAGAATCTACAAGCATCAAGTTCATATCAATTCAATAAGCCTAATAGCCAATAGATCTAAGAGTATTCATTACTCAATTAATCAAATTGAAACATCCTATACATCATTCATACATAATCTATACATCAGTGGAAAGCTCATAGCAATCTACACATGAAATTATCAATCTCAAAACATAGTCAATTCACCCATATTTTAGTGAAAATTAGAGAATTGAGAAGATCATGGGTCCATGGAGAATTTCATTGGAAAACATCAATTTGACATTAATAACATCATATCTTAACGTTTGAAAACCTTTGATGCAAGAACCCATGATTTAGAGTAGAAATTGGACTTTTTATTCTTTTTGAAATCCTTTGAAAACATCTTTGAAATTGGCTCTAAGGTGATAGCAAACCTTAGATGAAGAACTCCCATACCTTATTTGAAGAACCCAATGCCAATTGATGAAGAAACTCCATTGAATACTCATCTTCAAGCTTCATCTTCACCTTGAACTCTTAAGGAGGTTTTTGGAAGAACTTTTGGAGGGAAGGGTTTAGATGTTAGGGTTATAATGAGAGTTAAATCACTTATATACTCTTAAAATACCCTTAAACACCTAAAATAATCGTCCTCCTATTTTTAAAAGACTTGGGGTGAAATCATGATTCAGTGAAACTGCACGCAGGCAGGCCACCATCAACGAGTCCCCTATCGACGGGGCGTAAGCCAACTTACGGGCCGTGCTGGCAACCGTCGATGGGTTCAGAGGCTTACCATGGTCCTCCTTACTCCCAAGACTAAGTCCCCGTTGATGACACCCATTGACGGGGCGTCGATTGGCCCACGAGCCGTCAATGCCTCAGTCGTTTGGGGCTGCCTGAGACAGTCTTGTCAACCAACTTGGGTCCTTCCTCAAGGACCCTTGGATGGTCCTTGGGGATAATTTCCCATACTTTACCAACCCAAATACGATTGTCTATGAGTTTAACACCTCTCACATAAATTTCATCCAAAACGAACACGTAAAACTCAACAAAACATGCTTAGACACAAAAGATCATTTCTAGGCACAACTTTCGAACGTCATAGACGTTCTTGAGCGTTTGACCTCCAAACTTCATGAAACTTAACATGCTGACTATAAACATAATATAAACACATTTAAGAACCATACAAGATCATCCATTACACATTATCACATACGAGGCACTTAGGCGACTTAGTCATCGAACGTCTTGGTCGACCCTTGACGTTTGACTTCCAATGCACCTAAACTCTTAGCTACTGCCCCAACAATACTTTATAGACTATTTTAGGACCTTAGACCATCATGACAACCACGTTAGGCTCTAGCTTCACCTAAGTCATTTTCGAGGTCTTACATTCTCCCCCACTTGGACAACATTCGTCCTCGAATGACACTTGCCACTCTCCGAACACTTCCAAGAGTAGAGATTCAGTAAGGAACTCATAACCAAACCATATAACACATAATCAAGGAGAAAACATCAGTTCCACACAATAAAGAGGATTACAACACAACAAGCAACTAGAATAGGATGTTATAACTCATTATGCTACAAAACTCATCTCCTTAACTCCAATTAGCAAAAACTCATTTTATTTTTCCTTAGCATGCTCATATACATCCGTTCTAACCATATGACAACAATTTTAGATCAAAAAATCAATAAGTCAATTTTGAAAAACTTCACAGTGAACAGTGATCATGCTACAGTGAATTGTGCAATTTTTTCCAAAAATGCAACTTTTAGGGAATTCATGATATAGACATGCTAATATGCAAGGTAACATCATATAAACACCTTTAAAACATAGTCATGGTCTCACAAAATACATAATACAAGAAGTTAATGAAATTCAATTTCAAACAAGCATGCATATCATAAGGAGAATGTTTCCAAACCCATGTTCCACAATAACTCCTATACAAATCAAGTCACCAAGAACTCTTTGTTTTAGGCTTGAATAAACACATATAGAAAAGTTAAGGGTACTTCACTCTCCAACAACCATACTCTTCACCATACTCCCCCACTAGGAGAAACCCATTCCAAGGTCAACATAGCATCTACCTCAAGGAACTCTCAAGGCACCTCAAACCTTACTATTACTTTCTCACCCAAAATCTAGTTCATGAAACTAAAGACTCTCAAGGTTCAATCATCTATCCATCACATCCCCCTTACTAAGAGAAAGTCACCATTACTCCTTCACATTCTAACTCTATACTTTAACATTCTTTTCAACTCCACTACCCTTCAAAAGGTAACTAAACCAATCTAAGGTCATCAACACCATCCTTCATACCTCATCTAACAAGCCACATCTCATCTTTTCTCTCCCTCAACCCAAACTTCATAAAGTCACACTCACATTGTCACATCCGGGGGAACCCCCTAGAAGTAACACGGCGTACTCGACCTCTCGGAGGTCTTATACAAGCCCATAGTTATCATTCATCGCATTAACATAGTAAATTTAGCGGAAAATTTAAAACTTTTCATAGCACATCATATGCTAGAAACTTCAACTCATATATATATATAAAACATAAGCCATAATACATTTATAGACCTTAAGTCTCTTTGCCATCTTAGACTCAATAACTTTAGAGTACACTAGGGACACGGCCCATAAGACACATTACATAACTATACAATATTTAAGGACTTTACATTAAAGACATAAGTAGGACATCCTTGAACTTTAAGGATTTCTTTCATTGAGCTTGGGAATCATCTATCAAGCTCTTCACCATTCAAGACATCCTTTAAGCATCCATGACCTACACTTTGTGTAAAAAGTAAAGAAGAATGGGATTAGCACAAGAATGTACTAAGTATGGCAACCATGCAAAAATATGCATTTAAAAGGGACATTTTCTTTGAAATCATACTTCATGCCATTTTGAGTAAATCTTCATAAAACCTTTAAGCAATAGCATTTATATCATTTTTATACTTCATAGAAACACAATCAAAGGCCAAACATCATAGAAAAACACTTATAGAATTTAAGTCCAAATTGAGGTCACTTTACAGTGAACTCTAATCTCTTAACAGTGAACTCCTCCTTTATATTCATTAATCCTTCCAAGTAACCCTCTAGTGATACTTAGTGCAATGCTTCACCTTAAGGCCACAAGGAAACATACATATCATCTACACAAGACAACACATACCATCATAGAAGTATAGTACAACATAAACATAGTTAAGTCAAGAATATAAGGACATTACAGTGAACCCCTAGTCATTATGCACAAATACTTATTTTACTTCACATCGAACCTTATAAAACCTAACTCATGCCCCCAATCTAAGTCCACTAGTGCAATGTACATGTAAGGCCCCATAACCTCACACATACTTAGTAAACCTATCATGAGACCACAAACCTTTACATCCAAATCATATATCAATCATAACAAGAGAAGACAACTTCATTTATGTCAAGTAAGACCTTCGTCATATAGTTAACAAGATCAACATCATTTAAGTTGTATTTATGTGGTATTTAAATGTTCATATTGTTATTATCAGCTTTTGGTATTCTGGGCCATAGCGACTTATCAATGAAGTGAGTTAAGAATCACGAGGTCTCAGGTTTGAGTTTAGGTTGGTATATTGGTGATTCATTAACTTACATTCTTGGTTGTGAATTGTTTGTTGTCCTGTTCTCTTTGGATTTGTAAATTTATTGTGATTTTCAGACTGCATGACTATGTTATCATCGAAGTCAATTTGCCAGCTATATGAAAAATATCCATTTAATTAGCAGAGACTGATTGTATTTGGCTGCTTGTGCAAATTATTATTTTTTTGTTGTTGAGAATCCAATGATTGAAGGCCGCCCGAAAAATTGTAATTATATAGTTAAATTGATGTCGTAATGGTCCCAAAAATGGCGAGGCCACGCGAGGCGATTGCTGAATGCCTCTCTGAATTGCAATCTGAATCTCATGAGAATCAGCAGAAAGCTCTGCTAACCTTGGTTTCAATCACAAAGGTGAGTCCTCAAAATCGGAACTTGTTAGCGCAAACAAATGGTGTTGTTTCTACCTTGCTCAGCTTATCGATGTCTCCATCATCAACTACTATTCAACTTCTCGCGCTCTCAATTCTATTCAATCTCTCACTCAATCCTAATCTCAAGCAAACTCTAGCAGACATGGAGAAAATCCTGTTTCTCAATTCGGTGATTCTGTCTTCGACTTCAGGTGAACCAAGTAGGATAGCAGCTTCACTTGTATGTAGTTTGGCAATGTTAGATAAGAACAAGGCAAAATTTGGCGTGGCTGGAACAGTTGAGGCTCTCGTTAAGGTCATATCGAGGCCACGAGGCCCTGCTTCTCATCATTTCCTGAGTACATTGGCTGAATTGGTGCAGTTTCATGGGAATTGCACGGTGGCTGTTCGATCAGGGGCAGTTCCGGTGCTGATCAAGTTGGTGGAAGATTCTGATTGCGAGGATCTTGCTGGAACATCATTGGCGATACTATGCTTGCTTGCGAGGTTTGAGGAGGGACTAACTGCTTTGAAAGAGATGGATAAAATCGTGGCATTACTAATCGAAATTTTGAAGGGGAAGTGTATGTTGAGTAAAGAGGGAGCTGCTGATATTTTACTCCGTTTATTCGATGAAAGTGAGGGATGCATAAGAGATGCATTGAGGCTGCCTGAGTTTTCATCTGTGCTAGCTGATCTCTCGGTTCGAGGGTCAGTGAGAGCTCGAGAGAAGGCTAGTTTACTCATGAAGAAACTAATGGAAGCTAACATGGATGTTGTTTATGGTGATACTGGCAACAAAACAGCTGCATATTTGCAATGGTAATACGACATAATGTCCGTAGATGTACATTCTGGATTTAAATTTATGTTTCATCGCACTTTTGCAATTATGGGATCAATATTTAGTATTCATTGACATATCAATGGTTTTTCATATATGTATCTACCCTCCGTGGAAAAAATGTTGGGTTCAGATGAATTCGTTGGAATCGAAAGGAATCAATTAACCAAATAAAAAAGAACCAGAATACTCTTCTAGCAAGTTTGTTAGCTTGCCTTTTGAAATATGTTTTTGCATGTTGGATGTACTTCATATGTTCTTGTACCCTTTGTCCTTATAACTAATACACAAAAAAAACATGATATTAGCAATATATTAGCATGGTTAAATATATAAATGCCCTTACATCCTTTCCACCATATTTTGTAGATGATATTTTTATAAACAAATAACTTTTTTTTAAAAAATGATGCGATGTATATTATTTTAATAATATATTTAATTTGAACAAAAGTTTTGTTCTTCAAATAAATTTGATTTGTATTTTTATTTTTTAGCAATTGAATTTATGCTTATTTGGACATAAGTTCTTTAAAAATTAAATTCATACTAAATATAACTTATGAGATATTATATATAGAAATATAAACTTGTATTGTAAAGAAAAAAAATTTAAAGACTAACACAAAATAGAAACAAAAATCCAAGTGACAGCCTCATCTAAATAGGCGGATTTACACATATAGCCCTTTTAAGGACCAAATCAAGTTCATAAAATCAAATCAAAGTTGAAAGCTGCATTAAGGAATTGACACTTTCTTTTATATGGTTTGATATGATTTTTAATTTTATGATACATATTCATGGGTTAGAGCTTGTCTTCATAGTACTTCAATCATTTGCCTAATAGCCTTTAATTTTTACTTTGATTTATAAATTCTACAGTAATGTTTAGAATCTATTTCATGTTGAAAGTAACTTGTTTTTGAGTCTTTTAATAATTCATCATTACTAATTCACTATCTCAAAGCTATCATAGTATATTACATATTACAAATCTTTCTTAAAGAGTAGTTCACATGGTAGTGTCACTCACTCACTCACTCTCTCTCTCTCTCTCTCTCTCTCTCTCTCTCTCTCTCTCTCTCTCTCTCTCTCTCTCTCTCTCTCTATATATATATATATATATATATCTATCTATCTATCTATCTATATATATATATATATATATATATATATATATATATATATAACATGTATATGTATGTATATAACATGCATAATATATGTATCTTTTATTAGATGATTGAATGGTTAAAATCAATAATTATTTCAAGCTTTTTACTTCTAAATAGTATAAACTACACTTAGTAGTCAACCTCACCATGTTATTTAAGTTAGAGTCCCTCTATTTACATTTGTTTATCATACTTTTTAATTCAGCCTCACCATGTTATTTAAGTTAGAGTCCCTCTATTTACATTTATTTGTCATACTTTTTTTAACTTGCTTAAAAAAGAATGTTTCATTTTCTTTTTACAAACTCTTTAGTTCCAACTTTCACATGCGATATTTAAGACAACAATAGTTAACAACATTTGACATATATTTAATTGAAGATTGCAATATTGGAAAAAAAAAATTATATCAAATCAAAACAAAATAAACAAATTGTGAGTAAAGGAACATCAAATTTAGTTTAAATTATATTTAACATATAGTCCATATTAGCAAACTTTAAATAGAAAGCCTTCTGTCTAAGCCTTTAAAACAGAGTTCCTCAAATAGGTCATCCATTTTATAGTAGGGTGATCTAGTAATTCTTTGGGCTAACATATGGGCCTTGCTTAGGTATGAAAGATCAAGAGCAGAAAAGACATAATCAAGTTCAATATTCATTGGGCCATCTAGACTGTCAAATATGACCATTGTCATTTGTGTCATTCACATGAATGTACCTATTTTGGGTGTACTTAATTTTTGTCCACAAATTTATGGGTTTTTCCCACAGAACTTACGTCGATAGAGACATGAGTTTAGTTTCAAAGCCCACAAAGTTGTATCACAAAAAACGCATCTCATTCCTAAAGAACTTATGTCGAACAAGACAAAGTTCTCTAAACTTATGTGGAGCGTATTAAACACTACATAATTTATGCCATAAAATTTAATTTCCAAACAAAGGCAAAAGTTCTCTTAATTTATACCTTGCTAAATTAGGTCATATATAAGAATACTTTGACCCACAAATTTTATTAAATGAGCAACAAAGACAAAAATTGAAGATCACCATATTTGAGGGGAAAAAAATTAAAGACCACCTATGCAAAAAATTTCTACCATTTAGCTAGTCCCAAGCTCTATATATTCCCTTCTTTCTCTTTGTTTTTGGAATGTAGACAAAAATTGGAATGTAGAATAAGTACTCAATTAAGGGATATACATATATGTAATATACATGTAATGTAGAATAGTGCACAAGGATGCAAATGTAATGTTTAATACTGTACATACACTTTTATACGTCATACTATATGTTTTTTTAAAAAAAAAATAAGAAAGAGAAAATTGAAGAGGACTCTATAATAGTTCAGAGAATATAGTAAAAATATAACATTAACATATATTTGACTTCATGAAATTTGATGTAAACATATGTTAGGTTATCTTTATTGGACTATACTCATTATAAACTGTTTATTTGGACATTACATGTGGGCATAAGTATCCCAAAAGATAGCCATGGGATGGGGTTCATAGAAAGAATGACCTCCTTTTCTTTTTAGTCTGTTTTAAAAAGAATGATCTTTTTCTTTTTTTGATAATAACTTTCCACGTGGTATGTTTAAGACCACGAGATTAAAGGACAATTTTGTACATTTGATATAACTATAATTTAAGACCATAGGATCAAAAGTCTACTTTATTTTTTAAAATTTCGTATCAAATCAAATTAGATTATTCTTTATGAAACGGAGTGAGTGATAAATAGCAAAAGGAATCAAAAGATTTGTATACATGAAATTTAAGTATGACCTCTTTTAAGTCATTTCAAACTTTTAATTGGGTCCAACCAAGTAGAGCACTTAGCCATTGTCAACGTGGCCCATATAAAAAGATTAAAAGTGTCTTGAAGTATCAAAGAAAGATTGAAGAGCAAAGACTATACAAAAGGGGATTAAAGGCAATCTTTTGCTTGCACTAAGAATTGGATAAAAGTTAGGTTATTTTAGCTATCATTGACCACCACAGTGGCTTATTAAAATTCACAAAAAGCTTTCACTTAAATCCAATGAATTTTGACCATATTTTTCATGGAGTTATGGCCCCATAGTATAAGGTAACATGATGAAAGGTTCAAATTTTCTCTAAGTTAATTTCAAAAGGGAACTAGAGGACTTACTCCATCATTTGTCTTCAGAATCATAGTGGTATAATTTGCACAAATGATAGACTGAAAAACATGCTTGTCATTTCCAAGGTCCACTTATTCGAAATTATCACTAACACTAACGGATGCTAATATTAGAAGGGTATACGTTAGTTAATATTAATTAATCCTCTCATCTCAAAGCAAAAATGATAAATGCTGATTTCACTGGTCCACCACATATGTTTAAGTAATACACTAGTTCAGGGACATGTGAGTTTTAAATATATCGTTTAGCAGAGTATACTCATGATCGTCGAAAATCCTCACGTGACGGATGGATATTCTAATTTCACAACATAAATATATTTTTAAGAGTATGTAGCCAATTTCACTAACTCTAACTGTTCTCTTGAAGATTTAGGATATGTCTTCGAACATTTATAATGGTATTTATATAGACAATTTTAAGACTTAGGGTTAGATTAACTAATGTTACGGCTCACTTAGATAGCATCCCTTACGATTATATTAGGCCTAAAAGATATTCTTACTAACATATGTTTATGGCCAAAGAATCATGGGTATTATTCACGTGTATAGATGATGGTGCACGTACATTCATTAACTACGAAAAAAAATTATGTATATATATGTATATACTTTGAGGAATAGATATATATTAAACTGAACACCCTTACAAACAGAAGTGCACTTTGGGGTGTTGGTTGAAGCTAATAATTTCACCCATGCAACCCAAGATCAATGCTCACGGGGATCTTAACCGGCAACCAACATGTATATTCACCACACCCTTGACCATGGAGCTATACATTCAATTGTTACACAAGGCTAAATTATAAATACTTATTAGCTTCCAACTCAAACTTGACCTATATTCCTTTATTTTCTGTCAATCATCATTGGAAGTTTTGCTAGCGCCTACGTTATGATAATGATCCCTTGATATCTTCAAATCCTGGATTTGCCTCTATGGATAGAAATACTGAATGTTTTTTTAATAATAAATAAGAGAACACATTATTGTTCCAATTATTGATGGGAATTTAAACAAATTAGAAGATATGCAAAATCTCTTTTAAGTAACAAATTTAACCAATGTTATATATTGATGGAAATGACATTAAGTGAGGGGAGGTGGGGGAACTTAACTAAAGATGAATAAACCACATAAGGCAATGTAAAGCCTGCTTAAAGAGGAACAAGAATCTTGCTAAAAGCTAAATAATGGAGAACAGTAGGAGACCCAAATGAATGTCTAGTTACTTTTTCAAAAAAAGATTTAAACAAAAAAAAGAGGAAACAAAAATTTAGTTACTTTTTTTAAAAGATAACAAAAGGAAAAAAAAATTAGTTACTTTTTTTAAAAGATTAAAACAAAAGGAAAAATGTCTAGTTACTTTTGACCAATATATTAATGTGTGTACTATCTATCGAGCAACCCCATGAGGTCAATGAACACAACTTAAAAAGGAGGATAGCTCAAAAAAGCTTTGGAATCCTATGTAGTTTTTATGTTAAATTTGTTTTGTAAGATGTTTTTCATTGGAAGTTCACCCCAATAAATAATAATCTTACACTTTTAAAAAATGATAATATTACTTCTTTTTGTTTTTTCCCTTTACTTTTTATCATGCAAGATGGCTTATGAATTTATTCAATTAGAGAAGAGCTCAATATTCATGAGACCAATTATTATGTTTGGGCAACATTAAATCAAGTTGTTTTATAAAGAGAATTTAAAATTGTTAAGTTTTGACTATTATTTTAGTTTCTTTATAGTTTAATAATATTTCTAACTTATTGTAATCGTTTATTTAAAGTGAACGACACAATTCTAATAAACACTACTAGAGTCATTTTCAGAGGGATGATACTGTCAAAATTCAGGAACTTCATATTTACCTTAGACAAAAATTGTTATATCAAAAGATAATATATTGAAAAAGTTTGACACTCTTAATTTATTTTTTATAGATTTTGTCAACTAAGCTCAACGATAATAAAATGGTAAAGCCTAACATTATTGCGTAGCTAAGATTCCAATCATAATAACCAACCCTCCTTTTGATTATTTGTGTGTCAAATCATGTTTTGAAAATTTTGAATAATTCGATAGTATGTTTGAGACTTGTTGATAAGGTTCGGATTGAGATCGAGGGACTTGGTAGTTGATAGTATTGGATAAGTTGGGAACTCAAAACATAACATAAAAAATATCTATGTGGAAACAACACTAATGATGTTGAACAATGTAACGATCCGGACCGTATTTTGTAAAACTAAATTGGTAGGACCTGTACCAACCCGTCATAGCAAGAATATTCTGCCACAGCGGGATGGGAGTCGCCATGGCGGGATAGTCGGAAAAAAATTGAAAGATGCAAATTCTTGTTTTTCCCCTTCCTCCCTTAAGTGCTAAAATTGATGAGGGTCAACCGAAAAACCCTCAAAAAGGCTACTCTGGGCTTGGGGAGGAGGGAGAGGAGGATTCCTAACGTAAGAAAGGCTACAACTCATGGATTCCAGACCTACCTTCATTGTTTCGCTATCCGAAAGTTAGGAATCGTGTTATAATCCTCATACGGCTGCTTGGCGCCCAGGTAGACTAGGTTTTCCTTATTGAGTAATTGATAACTCGTTCCCACCGCCTAACATATTGTAAGTCGACGAGAGATTTCATGTTTAGGTCTTAGGGCACGAAGTTGGGAGGATAGTGTGGTCCATGTGGATGAACTAGTGTGTACTGTGTGGATTTTTCCGTCAATGTTATATATGTGTTACCTGATATATTTTTACATGTATAAGCTTACATATCATTTATTTTTACATAGCTATGAAATTTTTCACTTATCAATTAAAGAAATTTATTATGCAAGTTCCAAAGTTATAATTGTTTTCATGTTCAAGCGTAATTTCTTTTTTGAATATGTTAACAATTTTTTGAATTTTCTCCTAAGACGTATATCACAATTGTATAATCTTTGCAGCTTAAATATTTCTTTTTATTACGAAATGTCTTTGTATATTTATTCTTATTTTCTTCTTTACTTTCCTTTTAATGTTGATTAAAGAACCGATGATTTATTATTTTGTGAATAATTCATTCATTAGAGGTTCTTGATCAGTTATGTGATAATGACAACCAATCAAATTCATGTTGGGATATTGCTAAAAAAAAATTAAAAATATATTTTTTTATTATTTTTAATGCATGAATATTGGATATTAGTAAAAAATATTTGAAAGTTCAATATAATTATTATTTATGACCGATAATAGTCAAATGATAAGTTAATATCTAATTTAAAATCAATAGTCAAATGATAAGTTAAAATATTTTATGCTTCCTGATAGAATATTATTATTATGAATAATGTTAACCAATAATTAGAGTCTTGTACAATATATATAGTTGTAGACTATAAGTAATTACACAATAACCCCAACATAATTAAGTAATTATATATTCTATCTAACATCCCCCCTCAAGCTGAGTCTTGGCGGAAGTAAGAGGAAGCTTGGAGAGAAGATACTGAAAACGCTGAGATGGTAACGGTTTTGTGAGAAAATCTGCTAGCTGGTCCTCGGTGGAAACATACTCAGCTGTCATGGCTCCATCAATTACCTGTTCACGCACAAAATGACAGTCCTTGCCCACGTGCTTCATGCGCTTGTGGAAGACAGGATTCTTTGTCAGACAGATCGCAGATTTGTTGTCGCAATACAAGCTTGGCGACGGTGATGAAACATGGAGATCGGCTAGAAGGTAGGTGAGCCACATGACTTCCGAGGCTGCAGCCGATAGAGCGCGATATTCAGCCTCCGTGGAGGATTTTGATACCCGTCCCTGTTTTTGTGTGTTCCAGGAGATCAAATTTGGTCCAAAGAAGATGAGATAACCTGTTGTTGAGCGGCTGTCCGACGGATCATTAGCCCAGTCAGAATCGGAGTAGCCGCGAAGACGAAGGTCTCCTCTGGAAAAAGTAAGACCACACGAAATTGTTCCTTTGACGTACCGAAGAATGCGTTTGAGAGTGTGAAAGTCTTGTTCCGTCGGACTGTGCATTTTCTGAGCCACGTAGTTGACTGCAAACTGGATATCTGGACGGGTAACAGTTAAATATTGCAGGCCGCCGACCAAACTGCGAAACAAACGTGGGTTGTGGAACGGCACGTCTGCACCGTTAGTCGACTGGCTGGGGCTGATTGGTGTAGGTGCAGTGGTGCATGAGTCCACTCCTGCTCGATGGATTAGTTCCCCTGCATATTTGGTCTGGTGTAAGAGAAGCTGATCACTGGTGCGGTCAACTTCCAACCCGAGAAAGTATTTGAGAGAGCCAAGATCCTTCATCTGAAATTCATGGTGCATACAGTTTATAAAATCATGAATGAGGGTAGGGGAGGAACCAGTGACAACAATATCATCAACATAGAGGAGTAGTATGAGAATTCCTGTGGCTGAATGTTTGACAAAAAGACTTGTGTCATTAGTAGTGGTAGTGAAGCCCTGTGCCGCAAGAAAGGATGAGAGACGTAGGTACCATGCACGTGGAGCTTGCTTTAAGCCATAGAGAGATTTTACCAACTTACATACATGAGTAGGGTACCGTTGATCAATATATCCAGGAGGTTGCTGCATGTAGATTTCCTCCTCTAGTTCACCATGTAAAAAGGCGTTAGAAACATCCAGCTGATGGAGTTGCCACTGATGATGCATAGCTAGAGACAGTACAAGGCGGATTGTCTGTTGTTTAACCACTGGACTGAATGTTTCGGAGTAGTCCAGTCCATAAGCTTGATCATATCCCTTTGCAACCAGGCGAGCTTTGTATCTAGCCACAGTGCCATCTGAGTTGCGTTTGATGCGATAAATCCACTTACAGCCAATGGGAAAACGGTTCGAAGGAGGAGGAACTAACACCCAAGTATTTTGTCTCTGTAACGCCTCAAACTCAGCATCCATAGCAGTGCACCAGTGTTTATTTTGAGCAGCCTGTTTGTATGTTGTGGGCTCAGTGAGTGGCTGGGCATCATAGGGAATGGTAGAGGAGTAAGTTTTTGGTTTGAAGATGCCACTCTTGGCACGGGTAGTCATGGGATGATGAGGAGCTGGGATTTGAGTGGGTGCTGTTTCTGGTATAGCTGTAGGGCTGGTTGGTGTTAACGACGGCTGTGTCGACGGGAACGGTATTGGTGTAATGTTTGGGTGTGGTGTGGGCGTTGTTAGCTGAGTAGAAGTGGCGGGTGTCGAGGATTGGTCGAATGTGATGGCTGGCGGCATTGGTGAGGACTGAGGCGTGTGAGCATGGCGAGTTGCTGCCGAGGGCTGTGTAGGAAAAAGAGGAAGAACTCCAAAGTAGGACGGTGAGGACGGGGACTGCTGGGATAAAGACTTGTGGTAGGGAAACTCGGTTTCATGGAACTTAACATGCCGGGTTACATATATACGCTGAGTGGTGGGTTCAAAACATCGATAACCTTTGGTAAGGGGTTCATAGCCAACAAAGACACACGGTTTCGATCGAGGTTGTAACTTATGATTCACCTCATGACGCAAATGGGGATAGGCAAGACACCCGAAAACACGGAGAATGGAGTAATCTGGAGTAATGTGGTATAATTTTTCATGTGGAGAGATATGACCAAGAGATTTCTTTGGAAGACGATTAATCAAAAAGTTTGCTGTGGCAAGCGCCTCAACCCAGAAAGTTACAGGTAAGCGAGCTGTGTGGAGAAGAGTAATGACAGTTTCGATGAGGTGACGATGCTTGCGTTCCGCCACCCCGTTCTGTTCAGGGGTATAAGGACACGTTTTTTGGTGGAGGATGCCAAGACGCTGGAGAAAGTGTGCAAACTGATTGTTTACATATTCACGGCCATTGTCAGTTCGGAACAATTTTATGGTAGTGCCAAACTGATTCTGAACCATGAACTGAAAACTTTTGAAAGCTCCAAACGCCTCAGATTTTTGTTTTAAGGGATACAACCAGGAAAATTTGGTAAAATCATCAATAAAGCTAATGTAATATCGAAAACCACCAAAAGATGGGACCACTGTAGGGCCCCAAACATCAGAATGAATAAGTTGAAAAGGAAATAGTGCTGCATTATATGATAAAGAAAATGGTAGTTTGTGTGACTTGGACACAGAACATGACTCACAGGACGTTACATTGGACACTTTATTGAAACCAAAAAAGAAAGTAAATGTTTATTGACTTCGACAGAGGGATGCCCCAAGCGACGATGCCAATCTTGAGGAGTGAGAATGGCAGAGCAAGCTGTTGGAGACGACTCGATAGACGCAGACACTTGATAATTGGAAGGTAGCATGTAAAGCCCTTGCTCACAGTGGCCTCTGTACCTCACTCGGTGGGTGGTGTTGTCCAGAATCTGAAATTCATTGGAGTTAAAGAGTAGGGTACAATTATTATCTTTGGTGAAACGATAAACGGATAGAAGATGAGATTTAAGAGATGGTACATGAAGAAGGTTACCAAGGTGAAAAATGCCAGAAGAGGTAGGTATTTTACCTGAGCCCACATGAGCAATAGGGAGAGGATGGCCACCTGCACTAGTAACACTTTCATTGCCAGAGTATGGAGTATAGGAGTAGAGACGAGACAGATCCGGCGTTACATGGGCATTAGCACCTGTGTCTAAGAACCAGTTACCATTTGATTCAGCAGAGTTTGCAGCATAAAACGCTTGAGGTGACGACGTAGACGGTCCAGAATAAGTGTTATCAAACCTATGCCAGCAGTCCCACGCAGCATGATTGTATTTGCCACAAATTTGGCAGATGATGGAGCTGCGAGGAGGTCCACTGCCACGACCAGCAGACCCCCCGCGACCGCCGGAGAAGCCACCTCGCTGTTGAGGACTGTCGACAGACCCCCCGCGACCACCTGCATAGCTGCCACGACCAGGAGTTCCGCCTCTGCCGCGATGGAAGCCTCGTCCACGACCGCCTCTGTGGCCGGCTGACTGCCAGGATTGAGCATAGAGGGCGGTGTGTGGTTCGGCTAATCCTCCGGCTTCCCTAACCTTCAATTTTTGTTCCATCTGTACGTTCAATTCTTCGGTGAGTAACCAAGATGACACTTCAGCAAACGTTACATGTGCAATATTTGTCCTGATATTTTGTTTAATAGACGCATATTCGGACGACAGACCACGAAGAACACATAAGATCACGTCTTGATCTGGAATTCCAGATTTGGCACGATTTGGAGCAGCGACAATCGTAACAACAGAGTCAAGATACTTTTGCATAGAGTCACTACCCTTCTGAATACCATGAAGTTGTTCCTTTAATTGAAATATATGAGTGCGAGATAGTGAGTTATACCGAAGTTGAAGATGATTCCAAATGGCTGCGGCGGAAGTGAGTCCATGGAGATGATTTTGAACCGACGGGCTGATAATTGCTAGAAGACACGCCCGTAATTGGGCATCAACAACGGACCATTTTTCATGGTCCGGGTTGAGTGTGACAGCGGTGGCTGCCGCTGCTGCCGCCTCTCTATCGGTTGTGACGGTGATTGTGGCGGGTGGAACATCCATGGTTCCATCAACATACGCCATGAGTCGATGAGCGGAAAGATTTGCAGACGCGGTAGTGAACCAAGATGGAAAATTTGAATCATTTAATTTTTCCGGAGTAAGAGAATGGAGATTTTTTATAAAAAGCTTCAACCCCGTGGGGAGATCATCTAGTGGATCTGTGGTCTTCACCATGGTGAGATAATCGTTGAAGGAAGACGACTAGGGGCGGCGGCTAGGGTTTGGGAGAAATAAACCCTTGCTCTGATACCATGATAGAATATTATTATTATGAATAATGTTAACCAATAATTAGAGTCTTGTACAATATATATAGTTGTAGACTATAAGTAATTACACAATAACCCCAACATAATTAAGTAATTATATATTCTATCTAACACTTCCACCCTCTTAAAAAGAAGTGGATTACACTATTTTTTAAATTACACGATTTTTTTGGTTGGACAGAGTAAACAAAATCGGCTAATGTTATTGTAAAAAACAAAGTGAAGATATCAAAATGAATATGATTTTGATTGAGAATATGAGCATGTCTTATCAGATATCATTGCCCAACTTTTACTTCCAGAAACTAACATATCTTAAAGTGTACATACAACAATAAAGTTCCATACCCTACAAAAGAAAGATATTTTTTTAAAAAAAAAAAATAATACAAGGTAAAACCTACACTAAGCTCCAAAAAAAAAAACGTGGCTTTCTACAATTAAATATGAGTAATTTTGCAATTTATCGATTTTTGTCCGTCATAATGATCCGAACGAATAAATCCTTTGTTGATTTTGTTGGAAAGTCATAAATTGTGGTGATGATCAATGAGATATATTCCTTCTTTAACTTTTATTTATAATGTTATATTTTCTGAAAGCTAATTTTATTAATTTTTAAGTTAAATTAGATTATATTAATTCAATATTTCAAAATAAAAAATTTATATATTCAAAAACTATACGATAAATACTATACATTGCAATTTTTTGTATATTAATATGATAAAAAAATATATTATAAAATGTTCGTCAAAATTTTTATAATTTGACTCTAAAATTAAAAAGAATGACAATTTATAGTGAACGAAGGAAGTATTGACTTTGAGTAATTATGTCCTCAATAAAATGACCATTTTATTCGTTCATTTAATTGCAACGTATAATTATATTAATCTAATAAAACAACCAAGTTTTGATGCCAAGACATTGATCCAATAACATAACTAGAAAATAAGAAAATATTTCATAGCTAAATAATAAAAATTACATCCTAATCTTATTTAGTTATGAATTAGAAGTGGATTTTAAGCAAATTCAACTAGCCATGAGTCTTTTAGCAACAAATCAATTTAAGAATTACTATAAATTTCATAGCTAATTTCATATTTTATAATAATGTAGTTTACGTGATTCTAGTTTCTCTTTTACTATTCAATATACTAAAAATAATTTTTCTATACTTATTTATTTTAACAAATTAAGAGAAATGTTATTCAAATATTGTACTTATATAATTAAAAATACTCACAATCATTGCCTTATTGATTGAATTTTAATGCACATAAGTTTAATAACTAGTGCAATTCTTTTTTGTACTGGCCCATATACGTGCAACTTTTCATTTTTTTTTCTTTTCTTTTAAGGATTTAATTAATATAGCACATGCGCAATACACATATATTGTTTTTTAAGAATTTAAATAGTATAGTTTCTACGCGATACACGTATATTATTTTAAAACAAAAGATTAGATAAGGCAAAAGAAGAAGCTCTTTCATAACACACATTGATACTAAATACTAGCTTGAAACAAGTACAAAGGCTACATTTAAAATAAAAATACCTAATAAAGCTCGCAAAATAAAAATTCTGCTCCACTCGGATATACTTTTTTTTTTCTTTTTTTTTTTCATAATTCATCTAAAAGATTCCTACAAGTAAATAATATAAATATCAAAATATTAAAAGGAATAAAAAAGAGCAGGTTGGATTTGATAGGGCAAAAAGAGAAGATCTTCTTCACGTCTTTCTAGCTTGATTCTCTCTTAAACTGCAACACCTGAACATATTATATATAAAAATATATATAAATTAATACTAAAGGTAAAATTAATAATATTTTTGTAAAATTAATTAAGAGGGAATTTTGATTAATTACCCAAAAATGGAGAATCAATGATGAATTAATATGAAGACTTGTTACCAGCTAAGTCCCTAGGTGCATTGCATCTGAAACACTCCATCCTACTAGCAAAGTTGTGTTCATTACAACCTAGCCTGTTCATAATTATTAACAAAAAAAATTAATTAAGGATTTAAATAATTAATAATACATGACTTTTTTTTAAAGAAAAAAAAAACAAAGTCGATAGTGTAATTAAAATGGGTGTTATTCAAACCAGACAGAAACTACTTTAATAAAAGTTGGTAACTAAACAATCAACCACCTTTTAAGTGTTACTTTTTGACTCGAGAAAGAGAAGTTGAAGCAAATAAATAGTATATTATATAAAAATAAAGTTATAACGATAATACATTCAATATAATTTTATAAGTGGAGTCTGTCAAAATTTCGATTGAATGCAATTTTAGCATTGTGCATGGGCGCCAATGCACACCATTTGCGTATAGAAGGGTTAAATATTAGTATTATGAATATATACATTCTTGGCACAATTAACAAGAAAATTTGCACGCCCTATATTGCCAAATTTCTGGCTTCATTATTATTCTTGTTAAAGATAGATTGACAATCTTAATTTATATTTACTTATTTTTTTAGCTATAATTTAGCTCATCATTTAATCTAAAAATATGTATATGTATTCTTTCCGATTTAATTTCTCATATATAATAAGTTGGTCTACAAATTTAAAACATAAAAAAAAAAAAAATAGTAACATGCTATAACAAGTTAAATTATACAGTACCTGGTGCAAATCCAGTCACCAGACTTCCATCCAGAGCGACTGCCACCACTGGCACCACCACCGAATCCGAATCCTCTCGGGCGCGATGACATCATGTGGTCAGAGTCAAAGCTGCCACCACCACCACCACCGGATGATTCATCCTTAAAAGCACCACACTTGAAGCAGCTAGAGCGGCTCGCAAAGTTATGGGCACCGCAATTTCCAACATTGCAGTACCAGTCACCGGGCCTTACATCAGGCCCGGTACTAAATCCGAAAGGGGAGGAGCTTCCTCCTCCCCTTCCGCCGAAACAACTTCCGAATTCATGAGCTCCACCATGTCTTGGCTCACCACATCTCTGGCATGAATCTCTCCTTTGAAAGTTCAAATGCTGGCATGACCTACAATTCCAGTCTCCTGGTCTGCTCATTTTTTTTGTCCTATAATAAAAAAAAAGAATTTAAAATATATTTTTGAGAAAGTCGGTCATATTATATATACGAATCTAAAATTTAATTTTGATGAGTTTAATATGAATTCAGAAGTTTGAAATTTTAATAATTTTTCATATATTTATATTATTTTTTTAATAAAAAAAAATATATTAAATTCATTTGAACATGTTAGAACGATACTGCATGCAATAAATCAACATTAAAACATAATGGCGCAAATATTTATTTTGTTTTTGCATTTAATGAAAATTTTCAAACAACTACTGTACGGTCAAATTACGTTCGTAAGCAACAAAAAGTTGTACTGAATATTTTAACCAAAGATATATTGAACAAAATTTTAAAGAAAAATGTCAGTTTTCCCCTTAGTACACGACTTTAAAAAATCTATTTTTTCACTGAATTTTCACAAAAATATTAATTATTTCCACTCATATTTTGATTGAATCAATATAGATAGATAAAAATAGTACAGTAAATATTTTATAAGAAAAATTAAGAAGCTTCTCAATATTTCATTGAGAAATATGCTTTTTACAATGTGTTTTTTCAATGAGGTGATTCGATAAAAAATGAATAAGAAAATTACATTTATAACATAAATTTTCCACTAATTCACGATAAAAAAAATATTTATTTCTAGTTAAGAAAAGAAGGAAGAAGACATGAGTTGCATGAATAATAATGCGAACCTTGGATAGGAAGAAATATAAATTAAAATAAATAAAACACAAAATAACTTTGGTAGCTGTTATTTGCAGTAGTACTAAAAGAAATATTGAAGTTGTGGATTTTTGGTGTTGTTTGCAGAGCTATATATACTCAAAACTTCCTCGAAATTCGTGAAGGATAAATAAAGGCAACGGTGGGTGTTCTTTTTTTTCTAATTTATATTTTAAAAAATAATAATTAATTATACTTTCACTTAGCCACCCTTTAAACAGTAAAATCCCATGCAAATATACTAAAAACAAAAAATAGTGGAGTTGTAGTAGTAAAAAGAAAAGAAAAGTGATATTTCCCAAAAAAAAAAAATTAAAAGAAATTAACGTTGGATTCTAAAGATATATTTGTCTAATTTGATAAAGTTCTCATCTTTTAAGGCTTCAAGAGATAGTAAAATGGATATATGTGCGTGTAAGCCATGAAACCGATATATACCAAACAAAGTACATCACTAAATTCCATTTATACCCCTCTTAAAAATATTCTCCGTCATACTTTAATTGTTATCGATCGATATAAATTGTGATAAAATATAATGATTGATCGAGATTCTTTTAACTTTACTTAGGTGTCTTAGATTTGAATGAAAAAAGATCTAATTAAAAACGCCGTCTCTAAAATTGAATCCACAATATACAAATTAGAATTTAATTGAATTTGATCTGTTATCCATCCGTATTAATTTTCGTGATTTTTTATTTTTTTTCGTAAAATCTACTTCTTGCATTCCAAGGTGAATATTATAAAATTATTGTATTCTTAACTCTTTGATGTTCAAATAGTACCAAAATTACTTAGAACTCTTTGATGTTCAAATAGTACCAAAATTCAGATTTGATTAAAATTTGTGTATATTTTATTATTTTTTGTGTCAAAATCACACTAAAATTGTTTTTTCTTTTTTTTTTTTTAAAAAAAAAGGTGTGTCAATGTTGCCACTTACCAAGAATGGTATGATTGATTCACAAATATACAACTCACTAAAACACAAATTAAAGTGAAGGATGATATGTTCTGTTTAATGCATGGTTTGAAGCAATTAAATAAAACATTTGACTAAATCATTTTAGGGCCCTTAATTTGCTTACGTGGCAGACATTATAGGTCCCATGTGGCAAAAAATTGCTTACATGGCAAGTTGTGATTGGAGAATATGGACATGAGCTAATTAGGTTTGAAGTTGAAGCCAGACAAAATGAATATTCGTTGTATTTAAATTGACCCCCACCAAGTTTATTCTTATCTCAAATTCACCTGCAGAGGAGGGGTCATGTCTCCCTTTCAAAAGAAAAATAAAATAAAAATGGTCACTCTTTTAATAATTTTTGAATATTCCAATTTTGTACTTGAAGGTCAAAGTTACATAAGTAAGTCAAAAGGATACTCATTCAACATATTTTTCTTTATATCAAACCGAGGTAAGGGTAATTTAGTCATTTGTAAACTATTTGTTTCAAATCTTTACTACTATATGTTATAAAATGTGATTTATATCTTGAATCAATGAAAAAATACACTAACAATCCCCTTGCTAGATGATTAACGGTTTGGGGGGGGGGAGGGGGGGTTAAAATGATTATATATTTTCTTTGATTTCTTTTTTTTGTCACGTTTAGTTTATATCTCTCTTAAAAAAATATCTGAAAAGATAATTAATTATATTGTTTTATTTATTTTTTATTTAAACTAGTATGATTATTTCTTTTCACAATATTAATTTCACTTCACATGTATCAGAGGAGGGATATTGATTAACCAAAAAAAAAATAGAATATTACTACTTAAAATGAAAAATATTACTACTTAATTGCTAAACAAAAAGTAATATGCTTTTAGCATAGATAGTAAGAAATGGAATGGTTTAGTACCATGTATCTAAGTGCAAATAATTTTTACATCGGTCTTGGCACTTCTTATTTTTGAATTTTTAAATCTCAATATTAAATATTAATAATATCTCTAATTATTTGTCCACTTTTGGATTGATAGACTATTAAGAAAATAATAATTACCATAGCGATTTTAATATTCTATCCCTATTAATTATAAAGTTGGTGAATTAAAAATTTAAGTTTTTCAGAAAGTTCTACATTTTCAAAGTAATTACTTAAGGGCATAATAGGTAAAAAAAAATTGTCATTTTTTTATTTGCCAAAATAGACAAGTAATTAGGGACAACTTAAAAAGTAAAAATGAATAAATAATTAGGAACAGATAAATATTTTTGTATCACGTGAAGTGTTTAAAATTTTCATTAAGGAAATCAAACTTAAAATCTAAAGATGAATTTAACCTCCTCAACTATTATGCCAACCTTCAATTTTATTTTTAGAAAGTTAAATTGATAATAATAACTTAAAATAAATGGTAAATAATATGTTAGAATAGATTTAGTTACATTAATAAATTGAACTATATGCTATATTCCAAAAAAATATAAAAAAATAATGGGGAGGGGTAAATTAATGATGTGCACTCGTGTGTGTGTCAGATTTCGTAAAATGGACGTATTTGAAGCTAAATTCGAAGCCGAAGTTAAAGTTGCATGGCTACACAGGGATATATAGTACGTTACACATCTTTTTCTTCTTTATTTATTTAATAATAATAACAACATCATATATCAATGCAAGATATAATAAAATATTATGATATGAGGTGGTTAGAGCAGTGACGGAACTAAATTTTATTTTAGAAGTATCAAAATATAAAAAGTAAAATCGTGTAAAAGTTAATAAGTGTCAATATGTAATATATATATATACATAAAAAAATATTTTTATTTTAGCTTTCGACGAAAAGGTATCGATCAACACGCTTAACCACATGTGACTCCGGCACTGGTTCAGGGTGGCAAAGGACGATTACACGATATAAAAGTGATTCACATGAACTTAATAATTTTCATCCATCTCTAACACTACAAGAAATTATGGAAACATTTAAAGCCTTTTGTTATTTTTATTCAGATGTGAGCTTAGAAATAAAGATATTTGATATGTATATGATGATAATATTAAATCTTGATATGATAGATTGACTATTATAAATTTAGTAAATTTCGAATATCGAATATGAAAAAAAAAAAAAAAGAGGGTAGATGAATTTGAAAAATTGAAGAAAGTGAAAAAATGTAGACGATTATCGATAAAGATAGTCGAAGCTGATGATGGCATAGGTAGTCTTCGAGGTCCAATTTGACCATCTTTTCTTTTTTAGTGTAATGTAGTGAGTGAGTATCTAATACTCTCTCTATCTTTTCTTTTTCTTCCCTTTTTTGCTGTCATTTTTTTTTCTTTTCTTTTTCTCTTTCTCTTCTTTTAGGTCTAAAGACAAGCACACCATTCTCCAAGAAATTAATGCAAACACTCACAACTAAGCACCACAAAAACATCATTTTTCAATTCAACAATTCCAAAAAAAATATCTAGTTTTTATCTTTATAGTTTTAGTAATAGTTAGGGGGTGATGATATAGTAAATTATCTTATTTATAAGAGATGTGTTAAATTAAACATGAATGAGTAAAGATAGATTGAGGGAGTACTCTTTATGTTCCATATTAATTGACACACTTCTTTTTTTTTTTTTTTGATTTTTTATTCGGTGTTTGATATTCATATTGAAGTGCGATTAAATTTGAATTCGAGCCGAAAAGTCCTACATTGGGGGTAAAACGCTCCCTAACAAAGATGACTTTGTATCCAAGGGGTCTCAAACCCGAGACCTCTTGTTTAAGAATGAAGGAGTATTTATCATTTCTTACATGTTCAGTAAGAAATCATGAATAAGAAGTGTTTGTTTTACTATTTTTTAGTTTTTAATGACAAAATAACTTTATCTGTATTTTATAAATGTATAATACATAAATGTGTAATTTAACTTGGTTTAAGCTGAAATAACTTTTGATGTGTACACTTGAACATTTATATTTTATAAAGTTGAACAAGTAGATATATGTATTCTACGTGACATCACGTATGCGTAAATTGTCGCGTAGGATTTCAGATAAGACATAAGTGTCTATTTCATATTCAACGTTATACAGATTTAAGAATTAACTTAAATACATTCAAAATTGAAAGACGTAAGTATTAACTAAGATTCCAGAGATAAAATTTTATATATTACGTATATCTTGTATAAATTAACAAAGTATTTTAAATGAATACTTTTTAATGATATAGATCACTAATATTGAGGCAGAGGAAGTACTCAAAAGCACTCTTTCCTATAGATAGCACTTGCAAATATTAAGACATCTACATGAAAAAACATGTATTTTCACATGATATACTCATTTTCAAAACTACTAGCCTAATGTGTCAAAAGAATATTTTGACATAGACCATCAACTTATAATTAGAATTTTCGTGCTCTGACTGCATTTCATAATTTCACAGCGCAATCTATTACTAGTACTAGTATTAGAAGTAAGAAGCGTAATGTTAAATGACCACAAACTTTAATAAGAATTTGATCAGAAATTTAAAAAAACTATAATATTTTTTTTATTATAAAATAAATCGATTTTTATTTTTTCATGTTTTAGTTAAAATGTATTAAAGTTAAAAGAGTAAAAATATTCAAAAAGGTAAAATATCATTCTGCTCAAAAGAATTTTTCCTAAAAGTAAAATGTAGTACAAACCCCTACTAGAAGCATTTAAACGAGTTCTAGTAATTTAATTGATTGACTATTTAAATTTTCACTTTATTGATACGAGCTTGATTCTCTAACTTGTACCCTACACAAAAAGTAGGAGCGCTTCTCTATACAAATCTTGAACATCATATAATTTTATAAATAAAAAAAAATTATATTTTTCATACTATGTTTGATACTACCCGATTAACTAAAATATGCTCCAAAAGTTCTATTTTACTGCGTGGACTGTTGTCAAATTGGCTCAGCCAAGATAATATAACTAGATACAAAAATAAAGCATCATCATCATAATAATAATGATAATAATAATTTAAGTACCCCCTCCCCTCCCCCTTAAGCTAAACAAAGGAAAGCCACCCACCATTTTCTTGGGGAGTGTTAAAGAGAGCTGTAGCAAACTGTGAAAAAGCAAAAAGAAAGGAAGAATGATTCGATTCTCTTTGGGAAATGCAAATTAAATGCTTCCCATTTCCTTCATGCAATGACTATAACGTACACATTAATCCTACTTTTATCTCCTCCCATTGGGAATTCATCAATGAATCAATATTTCCTCATAAAGTGATGTTACATAGGCTTTTGACAAAGCACCAAACCCTACACTACTCAAACTATTAACAAAGAAAAAAAACTAAATAAGGTCATGAGTAATAGAGTACTCCATATGTTTTAATTATTAGTCTGGTTTTGTTTTGACATAAAATTTAAGAAACTAAAAGAAAATTTGTGAATTAATTAATTGTTTTAATTAAAAATATGTAGAATATTATACCAACATATTTTTCCATGGTCTTAAACATGTCGTATGGAAAATTAGAATTAAATAGTCCTCAAAAAGGAAAAGAGATTGACTTTTTTAAAAACGAACTAACAAGGAAAGTAAGACAAACAAATACAACTATAACTGACTAAATTTCTACACGATTATATTGTGCATTCTTCTTTCTATATTAGAAATTGTTCAACTATTATATTTGTTAGAGTAAATTTCACAAATGGCTATCATAATAAAATTAATTATGCTCCTTAGTTATAGTTTACATATTTACGAATTGTAGTTACAGTTTGAACTATTATGGGTGATATCATTTGTATAATTTGTGTGTACGTATGTATAATTCACGTGTATTTATATAATTGAACTAATTTCGGAATTATACAATTGTTATATCATATGAATATCAGAATTATACAAATACGATAAAATTCGAAATAACGAATCTATACAAACACAAACATCTGAACTTTAAGCGATTACAAATTTTATTATACAAATTATATTATTAAAATTTTGAACACTAGATGTTTATAAAACTGAAACTCGGCCGACAAATTTATACAACCAAAACTCGACCGCATAATTTTGCCTAGAAAATAGTGACGAATGATAATTAAGTCAAATTGTAGCTATGTTAAGTAATTTGCTTATCTGCGTAATTTTCTCATAGCCAGCTGATAAATTGCATGAGTATTAAGATGACATAAGATTGACTTAAGTGTTAACACAACTGAACTCTCTTAGAAGATCAAGAGTGAATCATGATCTCATGGTGTATGTCATTTGGAGATGACGTAGTACTGATTGATGAGACATGCAATAAAGTAAATGCTAGTTTGAGGGTGTGGAGACAAACTCTGAAAGTCAAAAGAGTTCAGATTGAGTAAGACCAAAATGAAATATTTGAAATACAAATTTAAGATGCAATGCATGAGGCAAGTGTGGAAGAGAGGCTTGACACATCGGTTATTCAAGAAACATAGTTTGGGTCTGTAATTCAGGAAAGTGAGGACATCGACGATGATGTCAGACATCGTATTGGAGATGTGGATGAAATGGAGGCTTGTATGATAAAAAGGTATCACCTAAACTTAAAACAAGTTCTACAACGTGGTGGTTAGACCGACTTTGTTGTACGGGGTAGAGTAATGGCCAATGAAGAACTTCCATGTGTAGAAAATGCAAGCTGCGAAAAATGAGGATGCTCAAATGGATGTTTTGACATACTAGAAAAATGAGATTATATTCGGAATGAGAATATTTGGGACAAGCTAAAAAGAATGACCTCCGTAGTGGACAAGATGAGGAAAGCAAAACTGAGATGGTTTGGACTTGTAAAAAGGAGATACAGAGATGCTTTACTGATGAGGTGTGCTGAGTTGGATATAGTAAGTACAAGGAGCGGTAGAGGTAGGCTAGAAATGTGTTGAAAAGAGGTAATTAGTCAGGACAAGACAGAGCTCCTTAGTACCGAGGACATGACCTTAGATAGGAGAGTATGGAGATTGCATATTAGGGTACAAAGTTAGTACGTATAGAGGATTGTCTTGATTTTTGAGGAATTTTAACCTTATTCCTATGGTGTCTCGCTTTTGATTACATTTTCATTTGATGTTTATTATATTAACTTATCACATTATTTTTGTGATTGTTATTGTTTCTTTATTTTTTTCACTGTCCTTTTTTCTTTTCCATGCCTACTTTGATATGTTATACTCAACTTGAAGGTCCTCCGAAAATAAATCTTTACCTCCACAAAATAGGATAAAGTCTACATTCAATCTACCCTCTCCATGCCTTAAGAATTTCACTAGGTTGTTGCATGTATATCTTGTGAGAAGTTGGTGAGATTGAGTCATTTGCAATAAAATTTGAGAAAAAGGACATATATACCTCCGAATTATCATAAATGATAGGCAGATACCCTATGTTATACTTTTGAGACATTGGTGCCCTTGCCGTCCAAAAACTAGAGCATATATAACTTTTATAATAACGTACACGCACGTGTCACAATCCTATCCACTGACCCGATATTTATTAGATATTAAATCAACGAACAAAATTGTGGCACGTATTCCTATATAGTCTTCCGTCATAGTGAATGGCGTATATGCTCTAGTTTTCGCATGACAAAGGCATCAATGTCTCAAAAGTATGAGGGTATCTAGGTATCATTTACGATAGTTCAAGGGTATATTTGTCCTTTTTTCCCATAAAATTTGAAAAGCGAATCAAGATACGTTGAAACTTATTATCTTTGCTTTTCTCAAAATTCATATTGTTAAATTGATATTAGTAATATATGGTTGAATGTGTATTCTAGCTTACGGGGACGAGTTAGGATTGCAGTTTGCACCATTGATTGCATTCTGAATTGTTGGGAAATCATATATACAAATGATGTCAAATGATTTTATCATGTTGATGAGGAGACAAGCTTGAAAATCTCAACTACTTATATGAAAATCTCAACCATCTGTAGTCTGTACAAAGAGAGAAGATTGTATGGTGCTTCCTCTCCAAACTTGGACATAAACTATAGAAACATACATACACATCACCAGAAAAGTTGGAGATAGTTCTTACTACAGACCAATCTCTTCAGGGGGATTCGTTAGACCTCTATCACGCAATCAGAGATTGTGGACATATCTAATCTGAATCCCCTGGTAAACCGTTTAGCCTTAGCCACTTTTAGGCCTTGCAAGCGGGGCGAGAATTCCAACAATAATACTAGAAAATGTTGGTACTCTCACTGGCATACCAGTCATCGAGCACTA
This sequence comes from Solanum sitiens, assembly GCA_016801875.1. Classification (NCBI taxonomy): domain Eukaryota; kingdom Viridiplantae; phylum Streptophyta; class Magnoliopsida; order Solanales; family Solanaceae; genus Solanum; species Solanum sitiens. The sequence goes on from JABWTJ010000704.1 coordinate 51,375, forward strand.
ATGTTACTCAACCATCATCAACAAAAATGTGGCCCAACCTGAAATCTGGACGGTACACTTGCCAAGAAATTAGAGGAGTTTCTAAAATTTCATGCAATCGGAAAGCCACATTTGTTGTATCTTCACTATCCAATGCTTCTAATGCTGCATGAACAACGAAGCTGTAACAAAACAAGTCTGCAGCGATAGAAAACAGCCTGTGATGGGAAAAAGAGAACTTAATCAGATAGTTCATCCGAGCAACCCCAACTGGAGTAATAGAACTCTTCCGCCTTTGATCTAGCTGTCTTACTTATGGGCCCTATAAATAGAAGGGAACCTCCCAGTTTCAATAGAAAAGGCAAAGAGGATAGCGAAGACAAATTTATCATACTTAAGGTAGCGCGTATCTGGTAATTCAGAAGTCTTCTTTCCCCATTTAGATCTCTAAGAGCATTAAGAAGGTATTATGCTCTCTCTCTTTTTTGCAGAATGAGATAAATGTCACATAGACAACATGGGTAAGGGACCATGGGTCATTCACCACATAAATGAATAAACAAAATTGTCTTTCTTGTACAATGACTGAAGAGCAATGTCAGATGTTACACCCAACTTCCAATTATCTATTATCGCTCAGTTTTCTAGTTGGGCACTTCATAGATGATTTCTTTCTCTAGTTTCAATCAGAATAAATTATTTAGTGCAAATTTTTCTTGTTCTTAAAACCAAAACCCTCGACTTAAGCTAAATAGTACAGGGTAAAACATTATAGCCATCTCAACTTAATTTTTTCCTTCTGCTAGAACAATCCTTTTCCATTTAATATGATAACGCCCGAATCATGAATTCATACTTGCAGCAAAAGTTTTAGTTTCAAATTTACGAAGTTACAATATTATACCACTGACACACTTTAATAGATAGACCTCGGAATCTTTGTTCCATCTTGTGAACAATTATGTATCAAAAAGCTAAAAGTTATTTTCATAAGTAGCCGCAAGAAGACATACTCACCAAAGGAATATTTATGTAAGATACTGGTCTCTTAGCAAAATATTGACGAGGATCTTCAAATATCAGAGCTTTCAAGAGTGGTGATGTGTTTCCTAAATGACTGAGCTGCTGCTTCTCTGTGGTCCATCTGCCCCAGCTTATCATATACAATGGCCATCAAGTAAAATGCTTCGGCAGCCAATTTATGATACTGCATATGAAGAGTTATTGTCATGTCAGAAATGCATCTTCTTCTTTCCTTTTTCTGGCTGGGGGTAGGGGGTTGTTAAAGCTTGAAGTTGTTAGCCAAACAAAGGCAATTCCACTTTACCAGAAAACAGAAACAGTTCAGTGCAAGCTATACAAGTTGGAAGTAGATTCGTTGTGGAGATAATTGTTTCCCTATAATGGTAGTCAATCAAACTTAAGCAAGCCAAGAATAGATTCTTTGAGCAGTAAAGTAGGCTGAGAAGTAGTCTTCAAACATAATTTACGGTTGTGACCTGACCTATTATCTTGAAAAGGATTTCAAAAAAATGATGGTGCGACCACCTATTTGAATCACAGAGAAGGTTTAGTTGAGCTGTTCATGTGCCAATTTCAAATTGTTTTCCGTTATTGGTCAAAAAATTGAGTCGACGCTAAGATGAATAGGTAAAAAAGATGCGTGAAACAAGCTCAATAAGCAATGATACCTAAACTCTTTTTTTTATTATTGATTGTTAGGTTAGGCTGCCCATATTCAAATATAATTAGCTAGAAAAGCCTAGTAACTCCAATTTTGTTTAATATCTGACGAGAATTAACATTACATAAATCCAGAATATAGCCAAAATAAAGTACCCAAATGATGCATTAGTTCATCTAGAGAAATAACTATTAAGATAAATATTTTAGAACCTAGCACGCCATTAAAACTGGAAACAATCACATTACTAGCAATCTCATAGCACTCGTCCATTTCAGACACTTATTTTAATTCTTTTTATATTTTTATAGCAATACAAATTAAAATGAAACAGGCATTAGCCCCCTTATGTTGATTCTAGGATTACATCTCCATTTATCATGCCATTCTCCTGAAAAAACTTTGATACTTGAATTGTATACCCTTAGGCACAATAATCACAACTTCATTTTACCTTCATCTTTCTTATGGTACTACACTGGCAGTGCATAAGTTTACTACGTATGCTTTAAATCTTTATTTTCTAGAGTATCTCTCCATGGTTCCTATTTCTGGTTGACGCTACACCCACTAATGGGATTACGCTGGGTATGTTGTTGTATTTTAGAGAATCAGTGAAAGAAATGTGATAATTATGGAGGAAATGGAAGCGAAATGTCAAATCTATCACTACACAAAGGAAACAAGCATTCACAACTACCACATTCATGAGAATTGATGAGACAAGAGTAAATTTTGCAGATTACACATCTAACGATGACCATTATTTTCTTAAATTCGGCTAACAAATAGAAGCTGGAGTCCAAAATTTATTCTGCAAGGCCCAGAAAACAGAACTAAATATGACGGAAAAGAAAATAGAATGGAGTGAGGAGGATAATAAGGAAAACTCAGAGATAATTAATGGAAAATGCTTTCAAAGTTACTGATTTCCAAAAAAAAATTAATGGAAGATACCTTCTTTGGGAAGGGTCAGGAAAACGGAGTAAAGTAGTTCACACTTTACTCTTTCTCTTTTACCTCACCTCACCAATTGGTACTTAGGTCTGAAGAGAATTTAACTCACTAAAAAAGGGTTCTGACAATAGAGTCTGAGCCAACTTTTAAGCACTTCGACTATTCTACCAAGTACCTGATACCTCCCACCGGCATAGATAACGGTGAACTCTATCCATCAAGGCTCAGGCAGATGGGTAGATATCACCTAGTTTTTTTAGCTTCTGCTGGGATTTTGAACCTGAGACCTCATGATTTTCATTCCACTTCATTAACCACTAGGTCACACACCTTTGGGAGTCATTTAATTCACCTAACTGAATCCTAATCTTACAGAGTTGTTACTTTTCGGATTCACTCCATTGTTTTCTTTCCACTAATCTCATGTTATTGGTAACTACTCTTTGGAGAATTGTACCTTCATTTTCTTCATTACATTCCCTTTCTAATTTTCCTTCACATCATCCAATCGAAAGCTTCAGATAGTTATGCCTTTACTGTTCTCATGTATATTCTACTTTTAACTTATGTTGCTCCACCTCTTCAATAATGGCAACGGGTGCATGTCGGATCCTCCAAAAATAGTGCATTTTTTAAGGATCTGACTCGGGCACGGCAGTACTTTTGGAAAGTCCGAACAACATAGCTTTTAACATGTTAGAATTTGGTATAGCAAGTTTGCATCTATTTGTCCATATGCTCCAGACTCACACAAACGCACTCCAACACAACACAAGCACGAGGGGACACAAACTTTCTTAGAGTTAAGGTCTTTTTAAAGGGTAAAGAGAAAGAAAATTGAACCGAAAAAAAAAGGAAGATGGATGTCATGAAATACAACTTTTGTATTTTCTAGAAATTATTTCTCTGAGCTATAGATGTATATAATTCCCTTCAAATGTATCTAGTGTACTTCTATTAGCACATTAATACGAAAATTTTCAAATTTTCATGGATTTGTTTCTTTTCCTTTAATTTTTCTTTTCTTCACAGGAAAATATCGTCACATGGAACTTGAAACCCAAGCTGAAGTTCTTTAATTGAAATGTAGATATCACTAATTGGAATATTAAATTGTTCCCGTATTGACTAACCTCTAGAAGTTCCAGGTCTTCGGAAGCCTGCCTTAATGGTTCAAGTACCGTCTCTGGTTCTTCGCATACTGAGAACAATAAGGTATCATTAAGCACAGATTAAATGCTCAAGAACATAAGAATACAGTGCCAACAAGAAAATTCAGAAGCAAGTTAACTGTCTATTTTTAAATGATTAGCATGTCTCCATGTGTGTGCATTAATTGAAGGTAGAGTCTCAAATGAGGTAAAGGTGAATCATATCCAAAATGAGACAAATTAATCATCAAAGAATCTCAAGGTCAAAGGATAGATGAGCCCATGAGAAGTGGGGATGGAGCGGCAGCTTGATTGGGAAAAGTAAATGACAAGTCGTGGCTGGATATGAGGGGAACTACTGGAGAGTTGGACAGAATCTCCTGCTCCTTTCTGATTCATAAAATCTTAGGCATCCACAAGAGCTATAATTGCTCAAAAGGAAGTCTCACAGAAACAAGTTAACCCAAATTATCCTTTAGTTCTAACTTATGATGGGTCATGTAAATCCAGACAAGGGTATCCATTTGTTAAAGAGTGAGGTTCGTAAGATTTAAGGTCTTTGCATTATTTGGGGGACATGGAGAAGAAATATAGTTGAGGTTGAGGACATAGGATGTAGTTATAACTCAAAACCATGATATGATTATACACAAACTAATGAAAAATCCTGTTTACGATAAGTATAGCTATCAGGTTGAGCATCGAAATTCCGATAAGGCACCTGAAAAGCTTGCGTCAGCAAGATAGCATTTTGCTTCAGTGATAAAGGCCCGGGCTCGGAGCTCCAAACCACCATGACCAAGAAGTACAGGAAATGCCCCATGTATGAGAGCCAAAGCTCTTTTCGCATGACTTGATCCAAGTGAGAGCCAAAGCTCCGCAAGTGTCAGTGTAGCAGATGCTTTGAGAAGGTCTAAGTTGAAAGATTTACAAAAGGAAAGGCTTGCCAATGCATACGGAATACCTAAAACAGCATTTCCTGATCTCTGAAATGGATGAACAAAGTTCTATTACATCTTGAACATGTCAGAGAAAGGAAGGAGTATAGGCCAAAGTAAGTTCAAGTGTTACAATACACCGGTGAAGATGCATAAATGGTAAAATACGTTCCATTTCTTCTGACAAGGTTATACCTTGTATAAGAAAGTACTTGTGATAAAAAATACTGATTCAATTCTGACTTATCTAACATAACAGCAAATCACTACCTTGTGTATCTCTGCAAGTAAAAGAAGAACAGTGGCATTCTCGACTTGTAAACTGAATTTGTAGCACATAGAGAAGAGAGAGTGTGCAACAGCTGCTGCCTGGGAGAATCACATCAATAAGAAGGAAATTAAGAAGTTCTATAATTGCTTATTGTCTTTGGACTGCATAAATTAGATCAAATAATTACCTATAGCTAAGGAAATCAGAAGATAATGATAACTACTTTCCATAGCACACCACAATATCAAGTTATAAGATGTAAGAGAAACAAAATATTGTGAGAATTTGGGGTTAAGTTTAACAGATTCAAAGTGGGCTTGTGAACAAATTTGATGTTCAAATATCTCTTTTTGAAACTGAAGCCAAAGCCAAAGCAAAGCGAGAATCTTTTTTTGATGTTCAAATATCTTAAGGTAACAAGTAACAACTCATTCAGAATAGTCCCACAGAATGATCATCATCACCACATTGGCTGCAAAATCAGAGAGTAGAGTGGATGTCTTGTAATCCTTGGCATCAAAGGCACAGCAAACCTGCAAGCGAACTACTCAAACATGGAATGCATGCTTATGGTGCTTCTCATCTCCGAAGACAATAAATAGAAGAGGAAAGAGGGATTCGGCACTCAAAGGTAAGGCGTGGCCCATTTTATAGGAACTTCTATACCAGAAACAATGCACTAAATCAAGCCAAGATCAAATATTACTTGACTTAAGAACCAAGACCAGACTTGCTGGTCCAGCCACTTTAACAAGACCATGAACTCATGATTTTCACAAGAAAAAAAAAATGCTCAGCCGAGAAAAACATGACAATTTTTACGAAAATTGAAGGAGTTGAGAGCAATGAAAATGACCTACATGCATAAAGGCAATGAACTAACGAAAATATATTATCATCAGCACGTCCATATAATGATTCACATAAAACATCAGCTGAAGCCTTAAAGTCAGATAGATAAACAAAACCTGAATCATTTCCTGACCAACGAGCAAACATAAAGTGAACTCAAGTATCCGATTTTCTATCATGGGTGTATTGAAGCATCATCAGTTTAGGACGTAGTTGACTGTATTCCTTTTCATTAATTATTTACCTTCTTTTGGGAGCAAGCGGGCACGTTCTTCTATTGATTAAAAATGATAGGGCATGAGCAAGAAAATCCAATTAATTACATTATCACATCATATCCTTTTGTACAAAGTTCAAAAACTAGAAATAGAACAACCAAAAACATTAGCAGGTCATGTAGAACTCGGAACATCATCACCCTTATCTACCTTACAATTGAGTCACCTAGAAAGAGGTCTAATTAAAGAAAAAGCAGGCTACCTGGCTAAATTGGTTTGCTGCAATCAGTATTCGAGAATGGCGGAGGCTAGATTCAACCTTTATCTCTATGTCTACGCCATTTACTGAAGAGGCTAAAACACCAAGCTCATCACACAACTGTTGTGCTAATTTTAAATTTCCCCTGAACAGCAACTAACATCCAATCAGACAAGGAAAAAGACGTTTAAAACCGAGTAAACACTAGAGATGTTGCCTTACGTATGTAAAGCATGATCATTGAGCAATTGTAACTTTACAAGCTGAATTTGTGACTTTGAAAGCGATACAAACTTCTCCTCTGCGAGTTTCAGAGCAGCAAAAGCTTCTGAAGGTACATACATAAGCAGTCATTATTGAGTATATGTAAAATAAAAAAATAAAATAAAATAAAATAAAAACTATAGTATAAATTCATTTTGCCTCTTCGCTTTCCTTTTTTTTTTCCCAAGGTATGTAGGAGAAAAAAGGATATGTTTTTTTAACAGAAGAAAGGAAAGAAATAGATCTGGCTTTCCTACTCTTGCATATATATCAATGAAGTCTGAGGGATTACAAACAGTTTTAGGCACAGTACACCAAAACCCAGTTTAAGACTGAACATTCACGGGTCCCTTCCAGGGCATGAGATTGATCAGAATTTGCCTGAGAACACTTTGGACATAACTCAGTAACCTATCATGATCCTATTTAAAGTCCATCAGTTCTTTTCCCTCGACCAGGATTACACCACAATGTTATTTTTCTCTACAAGAAAAAGCTAACTAGTTTGAATTATTCCTGCACTACTGCCAGAAATGCTTATTGTGCATGATCTAAATGAGGTTGTCTAGTATTTACCTGAGAACACTTTGGTCAGCTCATTACCTATCACAATCATAATTCCACTCGACCTAATTCAATCCTTCTTCGGACCAAATTGCACAAATGTTATCCGCCTCTAGAAAGAAGAAAAAAAGCTTGCCAGTTCTGACTGCATTTCTGTCAAAACGCCATTTTTTACAAGAGTGGACCTGTATGTTATATGGCCATCTTCAGTTTTAGCAAGTTTTTTGGTAAGTCATGAAAGATCTGTGTCCCACATTGGTTGAGGGAATAGGCTCAAGTTCCTACAATTTTTTAGCATGTCTCTTCAATGATTTTAGGAAATTTTCACCGCGCGAGCTAACTTTTCGAGTCTAGTTAGGCTCAAGGACTATTTTCTTAACATGCTATCAGATTCAAATCCATGCCTGTTCTTGGTTGGGCTCCTATATCATGTGGTTCCTGATCCACCTGTCTTGTTCTGAGCATGCAGGGGGAGGGTGTGTTAGAGTGTCCCAAATTTGTTGAAGGAATAAGTTGTTTTCTTATTTGATATTGGGCAATCCTCACCTAGTGAGCTAACATTTGGAGTTTCGTTAGACCTAAGATCCATTTTCTCTTGGTAGGCACTTGGGTCTACAGAAGAATTGCAGAATTAGAAACCGTACTGTTACCATATGGCAATTATGTGTAAAGCAAGCAATACCTAAAGAGGTGTGTTTACCTTATGGGTGTCATAAAAAAATTATATACATCCATGACGCATGGAAAAAAAAGGATCAAGTGAACTGTGAGAAATATAGGAGAAAAATATTATTAAATTGTTGTTTCTACATTATTACAGAAAGACCCTATTTATAAACACTACAATAGACACCTTTTCCAACTAGGACACTACAATACAAGATTACAATCCTTTTCTAAGTAGGACACTATATACTATTCTTATTACTATTCATGTTCCTATTCTAAGTAGGATTGTGTATACCTATTACTATTCTAACACTTCCCCTCAAGCTAGGGCATACGAATCATATGTACCAAGCTTGTTACAAATATAATTAATCGAGGAACGATGAGGGGCTTGGTGAGATATCTGCAAGTTGATCACTCGTCAATCTCAACGTGCTTAGTCTTCTCATGAAATACTACATTTGATGCATAATGCCAATCAATCTCAATGTGATTGGTCTTCTCATGAAATACTGAATTTGATGCATAATGTCGATAAAACATAGAGTGATAAAATTACAGTGTTGATCTTCCCAAAACAAGCTTGCAAAAACTATTTCAAACCATAAAGTGACTTATACAATCGACATACAAGGCTACTGAACTCCCCCCGAGCAATAAAATTAGGTTGTTGCTCCATATGTAGACTTCTTCGCAATAAAACAGTCGACAGAAAGTGCTCAAAATCTAGTATAAAGTATATGAATCATGTTGGAATCAATAGACGAGTTGATATTAAACAATAAAGTCACGGAAAAACTGGTCGGAACATGCTCATATGCCAGGGTATTAGAGATTTGGTGATTGAAATTGGTAACAATCTAAACAATAAAATTATATGGGTAGGGTCAGAATGATGGCACGACCCAACTAGAATATAGAAATTATAAAGAAAAGGTCAGATGACGGCACGACCCTATTGAAAAATAAAAATAATGTGGGTACGATCTGAATGATGGCACGACCCTACTGAAAAAGAGCAATTATATTAGTAGGGTCGAAATGATGGCGCGACCCTACTAAAAAAGAGCAATTATATAGGTAGGGTCGGAATGATGGCACAATCCTACGCAAATCAGATTTAGAAATCACCGGAAAGAGGAACAGGACTACACAAATCAAATCAGAGGAGTCACCAAAAAGACATTCGGTGCTATGCAACTCAAATATGAAAAGGTAGTTCGAAAATAATCCACGGTACTATGCAAATTAAATATGAAAAGTAGATGCACGATGCTACGCAAATCAAATATGAAAAAGGTAGTCACGGGAAGAATGGCACGGTGCAACACAAATTAGATATGAGAAACTAGTCACCGGAAAGATGCACGGTGGCCTAACTTTTGTTAACTTAATCATTGGCCAAATGGGCAGCATACAGTGGTGAAGCTCTGATTAACCACTATGATTTTTAATAAGGGGTTCAAAATCTGAAGAACTAAACACACGAACTAACCGAATGGGGTTCAACATCTACTATATATACATAAAAAATAATTTTAACCAATTATAAATAGTAATATTTTCCGCCAACGGAAGGTTGGCTTCGCCACAGGAAGCATATATGGGAAATAGCCACCCGCCGCCAACGGAAGCTCTTTGATTTTCTATCGAGATCGTAGAGGATGTGATACCATATGAGAATTTAGGAGAAAAATATTATTGAGATGTTGTTTCTACATTATTTCATAAAGACCCTATTTATTGACACTACAATAGACACATTTTCCAACTAGGACACTATAATAGAATCTCTTTCTAAGTAGGACACTATATACTATTATTACTATTACTATTTCTATTTCTATTCTAAGTAGGATTGTATATACCTATTACTATTCTAACATGAACAAAGCATCAGCAACTAGCTGAAGTAAAGCACCACTATAATGCAATGAACCTATGAATATATGTAAGCATAGCTATGTCAATTCAAGAATACTTAATGAGTATTCAGATATTTGTGCAAACCTTTGTATCCCTTAAATTCTGCTAGATGCTGAATAAGTTTGCCATACGCTAATGCCACATCATCCAAACTGCAAGAAGATATGCAAGCAATTTCTGTGAGATGATATGAAGGCACAATTTCAAACAGCTCAACTACTTATAAAATCATAAAGTATTACCTGGATGAGTCAGCAAAGCATGTTGCATAAAGCAGTGCATTCATTCGAGCAAGGGGTGAACTAAATTAGCACACAAAAGGAGAAAATCAGTAAAGGATTTGGATTAGAATTGAGTGCTTGTAATCTACAGATTCTAGACATAGCTGACAGGTGACAATAAAGCACCTAAAAAATGTGAACTGCGTTGGAAGTTCCATCTAGCCTTTTTTTAAACAAACAATGCAACATCTGATTAACAAGCTTATAAGGCAAAACCATGCCTTCAAGAGTTGAAGTTCAAAATCTCTAACTGGCTTCAGACTTTTGTCTCTACATGACACCCATTGGACAGTGGATACTGCTTTCCTATTTCCTAGCCTAGTGCGGGTTACCTCTCCTAAGTGGTTTGCGAGCTATTGCATAGGAGCGGGGGTTTTACCCTATGCGCACCCAAAGGGTAGCGGCTACGGGTTTCCCTTGTCATAAAAAAATTTTATAAAAAAATCCAATACTTTTAAAAGAGTGAATTGGTCCATCTATAATAAATTGAATTCGTGAAGAAAAATCTTTAAAATCCTTATCATTCGGCAAGTCCTAATACTACAGACAGGACGCTCCCCTAATTAGGTACTTGTTTTATTTTGTTTAATACATGGAACTACCGATAAAATATTAACCTTTCTGAAACTGTTTGAGATGTTAGAATTCAAAAAATGGTAAAGTTTGTTCCCCATGCATCATTATGTTTCTTTTTCATATTACAAAACCACCTAGGGTGGATAAAAATTATTGGAAAACAGAAAAGAGAAGCAAATAAGAAGAATATGCAAGAGAAAACAGGGCAATACTCAAGCTCTAGAAAGGTCACGATAAATTTAGAGTCTTTATGATGCTTCTATAATTTCATGAAAGGTCACGATATATCGAGAGTCTTTATGATGCTTCTATAATTTCATGAAAGGCCACAATATAAATTTGCATATGATAACATTAAGAATGAAAATATGGTAAAATTATATAGTAAAATTTGAAATGGTCACTGACTGATTCCCAATTACTGCAATTATGTGATTACCAAATGAATCCAGTACTTAAACATCCCCCTTCCAGATTCTTCTATCCCACCTTACAATTATATGCCCCCCCCCCCCCCCCCCCGCCCCAGTACCTCTGGCCTCCAAACAACCAAATCTAACTCCCCTACTAACCCACAGTTATTTCACTATCTCTACTGCATCCCCTTCTGAAAGCAGTAAGCATTTGCTTTCCACTTGTGAACCTTACTACTCACCATTCTTCTTTCTCCCAGCTATTCAAGCCCCACATTCCATGAAATAATTTTAACATCTATGTCTTTGATTGACGCTTTCCCCCTGTTTCTACAACTCGATTCACTCTCCTTGAATTTCATGTTAAAAAACAACCCCTTTATTTCAAGTATGCCTTTGAATTTTGGTGTCTTTACAACAGCCATCTCTGTTTCTTGTTTCCTTTGTTTTCTTCTGCTATCAATTTTCATGAAGAGTGCTAAAGCCTCCTTCTCGCATCCCATAAAGTCCAAACCAAATTGATTGCAGTCTGATTATGTTACTGTGTACCCATAAGGTTGCATTTATCTTAGCTTCTTGGTCCAGAGTTTAATTGGTTCAGCGTCTTCACATAATCGCATCTCTTCCCTAGTCAGTTCGACCATTTGCATGCCGGATACTTGTGGCAGAATTTGCAAGAAACCCTCAACCCCATCATTGTTTTGTGACACACAAGTTCTCTTTCTTGTGTAACTACAAATTCTTCAACTTGCAAGCTTTCGTCTTTCTCAGAAAGGAGAACCTAAGCTTCAGTTGTTGATATTGTATCTTCTAGATGTGTATCTCTCCTCAATCTCCAGTAGTAAAGGATCTTCTTTAGCATGCTCAAAATAACAAGATTGGGCCTCTATATTTGTTAATAAACTCCAGACGTATTACTATTATTCTTATTTTTCTCCATATGAGAAGCAAGCTGGCCCAATGTTATAATAGCCTCTGAGGCAGCCACACGTGCAAGGTCGCCTGAACCACTTTTCAAACTTGGAGCTTCCTTCGAGGAACCCACGTATGTAGTAAAGCTTACAGGTTTTGCCTACTGTCCAGACCCATCCCTCCTTTTTAATATAGGGTCTATGATCCCTAGGCATCAACGGGATCTTCATCTCCGGCCCTCATTCCGGTGACCACATGCATTGGAACTTCACATATGGGAATCTTATAAATAATTCACCCACATTATTTCTTCACAGGGTATCAGAGTTAGATACGTCCTTGTGGTTTAACCTATTTTGAGCCCTCATGTTATATTGTCCACGTAACATTTGCCCAGTCCTTAATCCTTGGTGTGCAGGGGGTGTTAGTGTCACAGATTAATTGAGGGAATGGAATATTGCCTCCTGATGTCTTTGTCCATCCTCAACTCATGAGCTAATTTTTGGAGTTTAGTTAGACTCAAATCCATTTTCATGACATGGTATCAAAGCCAGACATATCCCTGCTCTTGGTTTGTCCATAACTGGGCCCTCATGATATATTGTCCACACACCAGATGTCCAGTCCTTGGTATACAAGGAGCAATGAGTTTCTCATATTGGTTGAAGGAATGAAGTATTGTCTCTGTCTTGGCAATCCTCATCTCATGAGATAATTTTTGAGATTCAGTTAGACTCAAGGTCCATTTCCTTAAAGACGAGTCTCAACAATTGGTGACAGAAGATAATGTGATCTAAGGAGATGGAAAAGCTATCTTCATCAATTCTTCAACTCGAATCACAAGGATAACTTTACAGATCTCCACACATCTTTATGCCATAGAAATTTTAAATATACTCGTATATGTAGGCCAGTAAAAGTAAAGGATGTTATGAGAAATACGATGATTAGAAAAACATGTCGTCCAGATGTTAAAGTAGTATGTCTTACCAAGCTATTTAATGTTATACTAAGAAGTCGTAGGATGCTTAACGAGTAAATGAAGAGTAGCTTCATTCCAATATATTAAGGACAAAGAAGATATTTGAAGTTGTGTCATACATCGTGGCATTAAACTTATGAGTCACATTATGAAACATTGAGGAAGAGTGATGGAACATAGACATTCTTTTATACGAATAAGGCATAGACAAATAGATAATACAACAGACAGAGAGCCAATTGAGATTTATGCCTACTAGATCTGCAAAGAGAGAGATTTGATTGTCGTGTTCATCGACCAAGAGAAAGTGCATGATAGAGTACGAAGAAAATCCCCCTAGTTGGTGTTGGAGGATAAACAAGTTCATATTAAACATCTAAATAAATGTCATAAAGGACATGTATGAGAGTTTCCACACGTGTGAAACTGTGGTGAGTTTCCCATTATCATGGATCTACACCAATAATAGACTTTGAGATATACTTTTTTACCCTAGTTATGCTATTTAAAGACGTGTTGTGTAATCTGATAGAATTAGTGAAAGTGTCAACCAAAAGGTTGAACTATGGGGAAGTACTCCAGAGAATAAAAAAAATGTGTTATTTATACGACATTTGGTTTCTGGCATAAAATCTAGTAGAACTAATCTCCATATAATCCATAAAGCGCTTTCCCTGTAAGAAAGAGTACCAAGTGCCATGATGTGTACATCAATTTTTGAAACTATTCAATAGGAAGATCCCTACTTTTGACCACATCTTCATTAAAATTCTAAAATAGTTCAGCTATTAAGGTTTTAAGGTCTTAATATTTGTCCAGTCAAGACGAAAAGTTGAAAATATAATCAAATAATAAAAGTGTGCTCCCTCTAACATGGTATCAGAGCAGGCAAAGGTCCTGAGATCGAATTTCACCACCACCCAAATCAAAAAGAATTTCCACGTGCTTGACCCATAAAAAAAATAGGTCTGCACGTGAGGGGGCGTGCTGAAAAAATAATCAAATAATAAAAGTGTGCTCTCTCTAAGAGCTTAAGCTTTTAGATGAGATGGTCACACACTTCAATAGTATGAGTATAAGATATTGACGTCACTATTATCAGGTAGTGCAAACACTTGAAAAATAAATGAGGGAGTAGTACTTATATTTTACATTTGAAAGTAATGACAAGTATCTTTCTAATTAAGCAGCAAAGCAGATGTGTTCTTCCTCCTTAATGACCCTTATCTAAACATCTAACACAAGTAGTGGTATAGCTTAACTAATCCTGCAGTTAGCAAATTTTAACACTGGCAGTGGTCACCCAGGCAGAATATTTTCATGCTTCTGAATGAGCACTTTATCAATAACTGCACGAGGAACGTATCGCACAGAGAAAATGGTGGGGTACTGTATGCAAAAACAAGAATGAGAACCAAGACACCACATCACCTGCCATATACCTCCCAGGCAGTAGCACGGAACAAATATGAAGAGCCTAAAAGTTGCAGCACAGATCCAGGGATGGAACATGGCTGCCCACAGAACTGGAATGCGTCAGTATTACTCCTACATTCGTTCTCCTGGGAAAAGACAACAGAACCTTTTGGTTTCTTTAAATTCTTAATCCATTGAGTACAAAAGGCCCCATCTGAGATCATTAATGAAGCCTCATCACCATATTCATTAATCAGATGAGAACTCAATCTCAGTTCCTGCAAGAATGAATATAATCAGGATAAAAATGGACAACTCAAAAGAAACTTTAGACTTCAAAAGATAAAGCAACCATCTTGGAGCGAATATAACCTTGCAGACATTGGTTGGGCATGTTGCAAGCTTCATGGAAGCCTTTGGACCAAATGAAAGCAAAGGTCGTTGCACTTGCTGCACATTAAATGACATAGGTTCAGTTTCCTTATAAATCAAAGATAAAGACATCAATCATATGAAGAGAGCAAAAAGCCCTCTAGAAATACAATGTTCAGCATCGACTCCCCCTGATCAGAGGAACTATGTGTTGTGTTAGCAAGAAAATACGGAGAAAATATTCTGGCTCGATGTTGCAAATATTCCTGATGAAAACTGTTAAGCATTTTACAGCGGACCAAAAGAATCATATATGTAGAACACAGTAAGTGAACTTCTAAAATTGCAGCAGATGACATTTAAGCTCATATCTGGTCAGGTCTTCGAATGGAAAGTGAAGTAGTGACACTTAACCTGCTCCAAAGAGCAACTCAGATGATCATTTGATTCTAAGAAAGCGGGAAATGGATTAGAAAGATTATCTCAATTAAACACCCTCGCTTTATTTCTATAAAATCGAAAAGGAAGCTTTGATTTATGGCATCACGGGACCTCCTTTTTCAGGATAAGATCTGTTCCCCGTATTAAGCCAGCTCTTACTCATATTGTGAAATTCAAAGTAATCTCCTGGGAGAATTCTGTTCATGGATGTTGTGTGAAGACGACTTTCGTGTTTGGAGTGAAGTGTAAGAATGTGCTGAGAAATGAACACATTTGTAAGTAGAGGCAGACCCACGGGGGCCGGGGGAGGGGGGGGGGGCCTTGAAGAACTAGGATATATTTTAAAAGGACCCCACAAACATATCTGCTGGGTTGGGTCATTTGGTTAGCATGCAGCTTAGGCCCAAGAGCGCGGCCCCGTGACCCGAGTTTGAACCTTGGCTGACTGCTACATCATTCTTTTTAGCTGACAATTAAAAGAAATGCATAAAACATGTACGGTGATAGGTTTCGAACACGAAACCTAACATATGCGAAGTGGTGCCCAAACCACCGATCCGCAGAACGACCTTCATCAAATAAATTCATATTTTTCCTTTGGACACCAATTCTATGGGTGTTTAATAAAAAAATCTAGACTATGCAGTTGCCTGACATCGTTTCGACTACCATGCATCTAGCTTTAGTGGTGCCCCCATCGACTTTGAATCCTCGGTTCGCCTCTGTTCGTACGGACCAAAACATGAACTTTGGCTCTTTGAAGAAGATAATTTCTTAAAAATTAAGCATGACCCATGCATAAAGTTCTATCACTTACCCGCCCTAAATGTGAAACATAGACCCTGGCAATTTGGGCATACTGGGATAGCATACATTTTCTTTTAGCAAAGTTGACTTTTCCAAAAGATGAAATGGAAGAACTGCAATGACCTTGGAATATGCCTACAGTGTATACAACTCAATAAAATACAATATAAATAATAATTTATACATGGTTTCAATTCCTTTAGGTCATTTGGGATGTTTTATATGCATGATGAAAATACGTAACTGCAAAATGGACAGTCATATTTTGTCTTTACTTTAAAAATTAGAAGACATATTTACAGGAGTTAAAGAGAAAATGATGATACCACAAAAGATTAATGCCTACAGTTTATTGTTTCTAATTATGCGTTGGTTTGTCATCAAACTGCTGCTCAACTGCAGAACCCAACAGTTGATCTGAGAACCCACACTTGATTGAATAACTGCAATGTCAGGTCAGAAACTATAAAAAGAACTTTTTACTCATAAATATTTATTTCAAAAATGGAAATAATTTGCCTTTCCTGGTAAGTTTACTATATAAAAAATCCAACTAAAACAACAAGGGTTAATTTTATCCTAAAATTCTAGTACTTATATATGCATTGCTGCAGCACTGAAGCACTCCAAGTCAAATTTGGTAAGGGCCTCTACAGTGTCCATTTAAAACCTATAACAGGGGTACTATAACATGTCGAGAACTTAGTTTTTGAAGACTCATATAGTTCATTTGCTCTAGGAAAAAGTGATTACTGCATTCCTTGAAGTTTTGCTTACAAAAATATGCTTTCCTCTATGTTTCTTAGGCGCATCACAGCACAGGGGCCTTTATTAATGGCTTCAAGGCTACAATAAGTGGACCTAAGAATGTGGTTGGTGGCTCCCTGGTTGTTTACGAATGATACTTTAATTGTGATGCTAATGTAGGCCAAAGTACTTGAGAGGAGTTTGGTTGTGGTTCCAATCTATGTCAGAACATATGATCAATTTAAGGATGATTCCAATTGGAATATCACAACCTAAAAAGGTTGATTTGAGTTTTTTACATGTAAATCAGCAATCCGTACTGCATTTGTGGCTACCTTTAGTTTCCAATGACAATTCATATCAGCTAGAAATCCCATTTTACTGGAGTATAAAAAACCACTGGGAGGAAGGAAGAAACATACCTCTTCTAAGGGGTGTAGTTAGTTGGGGATAACAGCCTAACAGGTATCAACCTGTCTGCTTGCTACATGTCTCTCTTAGAAATGCTGTAGCAGTGGCTAAGAAAATTGAGCAGCTGTAGAGGAATTTTCCTTTGGATGGAAATCAAAGTGAAAAGATTTCACCTGTTGACAGGGGTAATATCACTTTGCCTGTTAAGGATGGTCTGTTGGGGATAAGGGATGTAACAGTATTAAAGTTTTGCGTGGAAATGGTTACGAAGGGTTGAGTAAGAACTGAGAAGCACTAGGGATGGTTGTTCTCAGGGATAAGTATGGGAGGGGGGAGGCGTATGGAGCACACCAGAATTATCCAGCCCATAGGGGAAAGGCCTGTGAAGCGTGAAGTGGATCTTAAACAGCTGTGAAGAATTTGGGATTGGGCCTTACTTGATTGATTGTTGGACTGAGTAGCATTTCAGAAAACATATTTAATTCGATGCGAAAACACACACAACAGTTTATTCAGCTTAGTTTAGAGATTTGAACTTTTCTCAAACAAACACAAAATGAATTGTAGTTTTTCTTTTATAACAACAAAACCACTAATTCCAGCTCCAAATCTCAGTGGATAATGAGCTTGCCTCTCTGCTGACTGCTCTTTTCCACATAAATAACAAACTTGGTTCACTAAATAGGATTCAAACTTATGACGTGCACCTACCATATATACCACATTGTATTAGCTCCACTCTTGAACCAAAGCCTGGCGCATAATGTGTCTAACACATTAAGATACCTCATATAGGAGACATAAACCGGATGATGAATGTTAAAAGTAGCCATAGTATTATTATGTTTGACAAGACCGAGTCTGATTATATAAAGTAAGAAATGACAATATTACTGCTTTATAAGAACTATTAAGTTCATGAACTCAACCTGGCACTGGCTATTCTACACACTCTCCAAATCTCAAAAGTTCACCATTCCCCTATTGGATTATCCAGTATCCTATAGAAAAATATCTATGTTACAATTCAATTATGAGCACCCAAAGGGAACAAATTCAATTGAGAAATTTGTGCTACATATTCAACGACACAAAATGAGTAACACCATGAAATGAATAAGCGAGAACAGGTACTGCTTCTCTTTCTTACTGCCTTTACAATTTTTTCACCAATACATAACACAACTGGACTTGTGCAAATGGATTTTTCCCTTGGAGTATGCTATGACTTGAATCACCTTAGATTATCTGGTCACTGTAATGAATAATAAGAGAGTGATCAAAGCACTTACAGTCAGGTCAAATTTAGCCATGGCAAGATGATTAGATGCAACCAGCCGTTTCAGCTTTAGACTTTCTGCTCGCTTTAAGGATCTTCTCAGGAGAACATATAAGAGTTGTTGAATGGATAATGAAGTTCCTATACTGGTAACTGGTGAATAGGATGAACCAATAAGTCCCCTCATGTTTGAGACTCCAAATTCAGACAATAACTTGCAAATTGCTGCTAACGTGTAAGCAAGACAACTGTCATTGTTTTGCTGCACATGAGGAGAGGAGAAACATAAGATCTCCTAGAAAGAAATGTACATAAATTAAATAAAGAGGCAACTCTATAAAGGAAAGTTATTAAAGGCACATCTGGCCGGTTGATGTCTTGAAACAAAATGATACCTGGAAGGACCTGATATACATATTTCTTGCTCTATCCAGGACAAAAAGTAAAAATATTTCTACCAGAGTTTTGATCAATACATTGAAAAAACACCACCAACATACACCAGTGCAATTCCACAATTGGCAAATGTCTTAAGCGTGAACTGATTCCTATGACAAGCCAAAAGTCATTGACGACATAGATACTTCAGCTGAGCCTTTATTTGTATCTATTCATCAGGAGGTTTCATATCTTTAGCCTTTAAACAGTTCAGAATGAGCAGCTGATAGTGGAGAGAGGTTTCCATTTTCTGAGCAGCTCCTAGGCCACATAGTGTTAATGCATCTGTCACAAGGGTTATTGTTTTGGAGATGTGTAATATGGGGATATTTTATATTCAGAGTTTCGACTTTTCGGAGGTCAGCTAAACTTGTTATGTAATTTGTTAAAAATTATTAAAGCTTTTCTCCAAATAGAGTGTTTGTTTTGGTTTAGATGATAGTTATCACAACAGTTGAAGTTTTGAGTCATTCACAAATCGGGAAAAATGTAACAGCTAAAAGTTATTTTGAGATATTTGAAAAAATAAAAAGTGAAAAGTTGTTGTGGAAATTGTAGAAGATAGGATCCATGTAACTTTTGTTACAATATGGGATGTGATGAAAATTTCTAGGATATTGAAATCATTTGCAGATAGATCAAAAGATGAAAATAGAAGCGGTATCTTTTATGTATAGTTTATGTCGTATTTTGATATTTCTAGCTTGTAAACTATAACAGCGCTAATTTCCCCAGATCTCCAATCATGAATGAAGGTCCAACAGACATCAATACATCATCATGTGCAGACACCCCATGGAAGGAAATATTGAAAAATGAATCATCTGACAACAAGTTGGTGACAAGAAAAGTATTTGTTCATGATTCTATGACGCAGTCTAATGAAAACGCCCACAGAAAGAAAGCAGAAAATTCAATGATCTCCAAACTGTTCATCAACGATCGGATGATTAGTGTGATGATATCCATCTTTAACATAGCAAAGGTGGTATCCATCAATTATATTTTTAACTCCTTGTAGGATAAACTTTTTGAGACAAATATTTGAAGACTGCAATCAATAGAATTATGATGGGCAATACAACTAATTTAGACAAAGATTAGGGGCTGGCTTCAATTTAGTTAATTTTTTAGCAAGTTATGGGCTCTTCTGCCACTAAGTCAGGTCATCAGTCAGCATCATGTTTTCTTACAGGAGTAAATGTTCTGTCCAGCACATTGTACAACTTGAGAAGAAACAAAACTTGAAACTGGTGACAGAAAACTGTGAAAATATGGCATCAAAGAAGACCTCCTTTTCCAACAGACTAAGTTGTGAGTACCAGAAAGAAGGAAAAGAAGATGCTATCAATGAGCAGCCACAGCTAAAGTAGCAATAGATACATGTAAGAAGCAAACAGGTTCCCCTATGAGCGCTATGCAGAAAGAACCAATTGCAAGATAGTCAAGAAATATCCTATTGTAGAAAACAAATGCATGGAAAGTTAAGCGCACAGAACAAGGGTATGAACCAGCCCAAAGAATAACTGCCCAAAAGTACTCTATCCATCCTAATTTGTATGATATACATCTGTTTTTGAAACGCCCGAAATGTTTGATAAAATTATACAAATATTAATATTCTAAACACTTTCAGTTCATTTATAATTCTAATCATCTAAGAAATTCAAATTCAGACAATGACTATTTGTCCCATCACACTAACTTATCAACTAATAATAATAATAATAATTCTTTACTTTATCCAAAATAATAATAATAATAATAATATCCACTACTCCTACTAATATAATAATAAGTCAAATGATATTCTTAGAACTCCATGGTCATTCATACTACATTTAACAAAAGGAGAAAGAAGTATTATTCTTGAGGTTTCGATGATAGTTGAGTGGTTGAGAAAAGGTAAAGTTAACATGGGTCCATCCCCTAAGAGTTTCTTCCATTTACAAGCACCAATAACTACTTTATTTCTCTCCTAAAATGACAGACAAACATAGCAAGGCAGAAGAAGAGGTCAACCAACCAAACTGACAATTTTTTTCTTGCTAAGTACTACTCTATCAATCACAAAATGACGGTACAAGTGATTAATAGAGCAAATTGGTATCGTTCCAGAGAGCTTTTTTTTAGTTATTAATATTTTTTTATGACAAGGGAAACCCGCAGCCGCACAGGGTGAAACCCTGCTCCTACGCAATAGCTCACAAACCACATAGGAGAGGTAACCCGCACTAGGCAAGCCTGGTGCGACGAGCTCAACCCAGAAGGCAAACCCGTTGCTTTCGCTAGCAAGGGGTTTCGAACTTGAGACCTCCATCATGAAAGTCCCAAAGCCCAAACCACTGGGCCACCCCGAAGGGTTTTTTAGTTATTAATATTACTACTTATATATCATTAACTTATTTTTTCTAGTATAAAGACAACATGAGTTGAACATAGTCAATGAAGATTCATATAGCCGACTCCAATTTGTTTGGGATGAAGGTGTAGTTGTTATTGTTAGTTGCATCATTGCAGATGCTTATGTTGATTACCATTAAGATCCCGTGATTTTTTCATCTAAAAAGTACTCATATGACACAGTTGGATTGATGCAAGTGTTACAAAGAATATGCTATGCCACTTTAGAGCATAAAAGAATGAAAGATAAAATAATGTAACAGATAAAGGAAGCCCTAGTTGAAAGAAAGGGAAGGAACAAATGCAGCTACCTGCTGAGAAACACGGACTGCTTCTGTCAACACCTGAAAATTATCAAGCAAATAATTGTTATGCCGGAGTGGCAACACCAAAGATCCTAAGACTGCTACTATACCCACCCTCACCTTCGTTACACCAATAACGGGGGGATGACATGCATCAAACTCAATAAAGTAGCATAACATGGACAATGAAGGTAGGAAATGACATTGAATATGCCTACCTCCAAAGCTTGCTTCGGGTGGCCAAAATGAAAATGCATCATCCCCAAGCATAATAACGCAATTTCATATCTACCAAAGCTATTGCAGCCTGTTGAAGAAGAGGATGTGAAATCACATCCTTCTGTCCCTGCACTTTGGTAAAATACTTCTCAGATCTATTTGCAAGGTGTAAAAATATCACGTAAATATACTTTCCAAAGCTAAGATTGGCTCAAAGGGTTAGCTCTAAACAAATTTCTCGGTCATTAAAAAAAATTATCACGTAATACGTGTCTAAATTTATTGTACTTGAATAAAAATGTTCTTATAGAATAGTCTATTGGATACTGTAGGATATACTATGTTCAATTGAGGAATATTTATTTACCTTGTTAGCATGGAGACTGATTACTTAACATTTTGTGTGTAGCCTATGACTCCTACATAAGGAGCGCTTCTAATAAAATATGTTAAAAAATAAAGTTAATTAGAAGTTTTTCTTCTTTTAGTACAAAATTGAAGCATCTATGGTCTTGGTAAAGACTAAAAGTGTATTGCCTGCCCGGCCATCTATTTTCTTCATTTTGATGTTCGGCACTGCTTCGCTCTTCAATAATCGGTGTCACTACTCTACGAATGACAATTCATTCATTCAAGCGTTGGCCCTCTCTACGACAACAATTGAGGTGCCACTCCTCTCTCTAGAATCATTCAGGGCGACCATTCGGATGCAATGAATCATCCTGGCAACTGACAATTCTATTTACTACGCGATTAGTGCCCTCCTCTAAACCTTGAAGTGTTATCATTGTTTTGTGATTCAAGTTACACTGATAGTGTCTTGAAAATCTACAGCACCATATCTCTGTTTGGTGATTGAGAATAGACACCTCTTTATGATGGGGGATTCAAGGTTTCCTCTCAAAATCCTTGTTTGCACAATCTTGCAAGCAGTTCCTTTTATCATGCACTTACAACGACTCTCTAGAGAAGAAATTCTAGCACTTCTTTTTTTGTGATTGTGCACTATTCTAATGATGTCTCAGTTAATTTCTATTGACTTCAAGTCTAGATTCATTCTACTTGTATAACATACCCAAGTCTTGGTTCACCCGATGAAGGACCCGTTCGGTGTCAAGTATAGAAATGGCCCTCGTGTGGGGCTGGTCTTGATACTTTGTCCATGTAAGGAAAGTCTAACGAAAATGGCCTCCATAAGTAGTATTGACCTTTTGGCCCCGCTTAACAATTTTTTTTAAAAATAGCCTCCACTTCAAAAAATTCTAACTCTTGCCATAAAGCAGACGTTCAAGATATTCTGACACAATGAACCTGCTCAATAGACCAGAAGTTCTACCTTGCATGCAAAAGCCAGAATTTGGGTATAAAGTTTGCCCGTCATGCATAAGTTCTAACTTTTGCCCATAAGGCAGGCATTAAGGATATTTGAAGCCAATAAACCTATTCAAGTGACCACAAGTTTTGTATTATAGGCAAACATGAATGAAGTTTGAAATGTAACAGACAACATAATAGATCATATAAGTATACCTGTAATCAAAATATCGGTGAATATTTTCTAGAGCGGTATGATAGTCCTGATGATAAAGGCTATTCAAGTAACGCAAGAAGTGAACCTTCAGTGCACAAAAAGTTACTTTAGAGACACAACACAAAAATAAACTCAAATCCCCAAAACACCTCACTCCGTAAAATCTTACACGATGTAGTTCAGGAGCTAATTTAAGAAGGTCCTTCAATACAGACTCAAAAGCATTCAAAGGGAAGGAGCTTCCCTGCCTGAAAGAGAAAATATATTATTCAGTTAAGTAATTCACAAGTGTCTTTGGACAAACATGATATGCTGAATAGTAGTATCTATACAACTTCAATGACCTTTCAATCGTATCAGCTTGCTCCAATAGATAACCTTGTATTTGCCAGTTTGTACGTAAGAAAGCCCCAGATGGAGAACCATCAGGATCAGATACATCACGAGAAGAAGATGCAGATGCACCAACTTCTCTAGGCTTACTGATATTTCTAATTTGTGGCCCAGGAGAAAAATTACGATCTGCAAGCCATGACTAACCAACATT
This sequence comes from Solanum sitiens, assembly GCA_016801875.1. Lineage (NCBI taxonomy): Eukaryota > Viridiplantae > Streptophyta > Magnoliopsida > Solanales > Solanaceae > Solanum > Solanum sitiens. Next base: position 75,187 of record JABWTJ010000704.1, read on the forward strand.
AGGCACTTAAAAAGCATACATATCATTTGTCTATGCTTATTCATTTCTAAAAGCACTTTAGTAAGCAAGAACCAAAGACAGCGTAAAGTTGAACATTATACTCGAATTACTTAGCACATATCAACACATCATACCTTAGGCAGGTAAATAAGAATATAACAGCAATCAAAAAAGGTCAGTAATAGCTTCTACAGCTTCTGTTGATTTTAATTTTGGAATTCCCTTAATATTTTGTACTGCATGAGAGGGAAATTCCTGTAGATCCTTTCTACTTCTACTTTATAGGCTTCAAAACAAGTTGTTTGTCTACACAGTGATTATATCTTAGGCAGGTTAAACAATACTGATACAGTTATCGACAAGGGTCTATAATAACTGCAGCACCTTTTGTTCATGTTATTTTGGAAATTCCCTTAATAACTTGTCCAGCATAAGTGATAATTCCCATAGATTTATATCCTTCGATTGACCAAGTTTTCAAATAAGTTACTCATCTACACAGCAAAGGGAGCAAAACTACAAGACATGAAGAAGCTCCATGTCCAACTGGATCTGGAGTTAATAGAATATCAACTAAATTCAACATGACTATATCATTTGTAACAATATTTATCAAAAAATATCATCTGAATTCCGAAACTAGAATACTGGTTTTGTTCGTTGTTCACACTTTATACAGTAAATCTGAATTGTGTTTTAAATATTTTGACTACCTATGTGATGTACTGAAACCTTATTCTTGTTGGAATAAGTAGAAGGAATGCTTATCCTTGACACAAATAGCAACAAAATGTTTTTTGGAAGGAGCATAGCTCTACTCTTTCTTTATTTCCTTATGGAGCACAGAGACATTTCTCATGGAGTGATAGTCGTGGAATTCTCAACCGAAAAATTGGACGCAAACTTTGCAACAAACAGGAATCAATCTTTCCCAATGCATATGAATATGGTTTTACTTTTAAGAAAATCTACCAAAGAAAAATACCTTCAATTGCTCTAACTAGAGCTTTAGGTGCATGATTGTGGAAAGAAAGTCTTTCATCAACCACATTTCTTGATTCAATTTCTTTCTTGACATTCTCGACAACAAGATTCTCCAAATCCATGTTCTCATAGTGCATTGGTGCTTCAGTATCGCTATCAGATTCGTTGAAATGTGATAACTCATAAGTTGAGAGAGATTCTTTGCAATATATTGCTACATTTGTCAAAAGATGACAGACAGCCTACTCAGAGAAAAACAATCCAGATACATGTTTATTAACTTTTAAATGAGCGGAACTACTATGTGCTTGATCCAAGCAAAAATAAGTTTCATAGAACGAGTCGAATTGGAAAAGTAGAACCAAAAATAAAACTGTTCAACAATTGCAATGAGTGCACAAGAATAATACTTAAGGTTTGGGCATTAAACTTTATGCTTCATTGGTGCCCTTGTCTTGACAGAGCGAAGTCTTTCTGACAAGATAATGAATAGTTTTATAGTACCTCAAATGATAATAGATTAAATGCAAGTAAGCAACGACGAACAAAGACTCCAAGATTGCTGCTAGGATCCAAAATGATTTGATCGTCATCCATGACATTTGAATCAGAAACCCCAAGTATGCCTATTCGAAATAATAACATGAAACTTTGTAAATAAAAAGTTAAGCAGGTTACAAACGTAGAACAACAATGATTTCATTACCTCGCAAGTCATTAAAAAAGTTGAACAAATCATCTGGTGAGGCTAATGATGATAATTTGCGAGCTAAATGGTCACTCAACCAATGATTCAATACACCTCCAATTTCCCTAAGCTGTACGACAAGTTCATCCAGCTTTGGCTCAAAAATATCCTCAGACGACTGTTCCAAGAAAAAAAGACAAATTAGCTTGGTTAAACAGCACACTCTACACTATACTAGGAGATTTAGAACCTAATCATTTTACCGACAAAAGCATCGATATATAGTCCTAAAACACATTCTCCACACCAAGAAAAAATGACTAATAAAATTGAAATCAGCATAATGCATATCAGACACAATAGTAAAAGTTTCAGGTACCTTTTCTCTAGACATGAAGAGAAGTAAGCTCAAGTCGGCAATTTTAACCATATCACATAAATCAACTTCTAATACAGTATACAGTAGAATTCTGAATCTTCTGATGTCAAAGATAGAACAAGTCCAGCATATAGCGCCAACCTTGAGGAGCTGTTTCTTTTGGCTCTTTATCTGATTATATTGCTAGGTCCAACTAAATTGGTTTCACTAATCATAACCGGTGTTTAATAATCATTAACAAAGAACACTTTTTCATAAAGGTACTGCATTACTTTTAAACTCTTGTTCAACAATTAACTAATAAAATAAACAAGACATATCGTCTAATTTGATTAAATCACTATACTGTACCTGCATACCAAAACTCATTTCGCTCATTCAATTTATTTGGTCCGAAAACTCTTTTTACAATATTTAACCAGCACCAAACTTTCACTGAATCAGTTACAGAGTCAGAAACGGTGCTTATATTCTACACAAAAATAAAAAAACAATTCCAGCAGAAAATTGAAACTGAATAATTTCTAATGAAACTATTTAGTAATCACTCAAAGAGTACAAAAGTAAACCACATTTTCTTTATAGAATTTGAAAGCTAAGAAATGTTTGCTACCTTAGTTAGAGATAATAAGAAGGAGCCCAGAAGATTGTGTTGAGCAACGGAAGAGAAAGGAAAAGGAACTGAGCTTTGGGAAGGCGGAGCATAGACTTGGATGAGAATGCAAATAGAAAGCTTGTGTGGTGTAATGGTGAAAGCTCCCGGCGCCTTTGATAACCCAGCCATTGCGGCAGCGGCGGACATGGAGCGAGCGAGCGCGCCGATTCCGATGGAGGATAGTTCTAATTTTAATTTTTCAAGTTTGAACTTTTGGTGGTTCTTTGCTTGTGTTTTTCAAATGTACCGACCCAATGAGCCCTTGTTACTTTCTTCATTTGTATCAAATAGGATATTATTCAAAATTGAGGAAAATATTTTTAATTATTTTATATTAGGTAAATTATTTATGCTTTGCGCGGTGATAAACTATCTCAATGAATTTATCCTTAATCATTCGGTATATTTGTTTTTTTTGAGTACATTGAATTATCGAGAAATCATAAAATTTCTTTAATCCTACAAAAAAAAGATTTGATTCTTAATTTAATATAAATATTTTTTATTAGTTATTCATTTTAGTCTAGATTTTCGTCATCTTAGGCGTGAAGTAAATTTAATCAAAGAGTAGAAAAGATCTTTTATTATTTTATTCTTTTTATATATCTTTTCAAAAAGTGATATAGTCATTTTATCCATCAGTTCAAGAAGTTTTTCTCTTATTCAAGGTCTTTACATTATTATTTTTCATCACTATGGTCAAAACTTTTATTTTTTTGTGATTTTTAATCTCATGTTTTAAATTAGATCTTTATCTTTATTTCTTTAGATTCTGATTAATTAGAATTCTTTCTACTTTGACGGGAAATTCATTAACTCAATTCCCATAATTCAAATTGCATAGTTTCAAAAATATCACCCGATAAATGGATATTTTTAACGCTTCAAACTATATAATAGTCATTTAATTTATCGATTTGAGAATTCTAGTATACATGACATTAATAGTCTAATGATTAAACTAAAACTTAAATAACATATCCTAACTTCAACCTAATGAACAAATACATCAACACACATGTACCATTGCTATGCAAAAGATGTTAAGAAATAATTGGCTGAATAAATGCTCGTAGCACAAATTCATTTAACTTAGATAACCTAAGCAATGATAATTGATAGGCAACATACCTCTTAGTTCAATTAAGATGGCAAATACATCAAAACAATTATCATCTTTGCGATAGAAATAACTTATGAAAGACATGCAATTTCATATAATATTTACTTTGATTTATCTGAGAAGAGAGACAACAAATGAATGACAGTGAGAATACAAATACATTTGCTTGATCAGACTTGAAGTAAAATTGAAGTTATAAAGAAAACATTTTACATTGAAAAAATTACACCAAGAAAAAAGACGAATGTTGAATCTAAACTTTAAAACACCTATTGGAGTTGTAACTCCACAAAGGTGCCTTCTTTTTCATTAGTCCTAAAACTAATATCTGGATTGCAATATAGGATACTTCTAATATTGCCTTCCAAATCCTTTTAAAATTGGACAAAAATAAATAAGGTATCGTTTTACGTGTTTCTCTACTGCGCCAGATAACGAGAAGTAAATTAGCAATATCTCAATCGAGATAGTAAACAGGTAAAATTTATATATTTTTTTAATCTTTTCCTCCTCTTCTTCCAAAAAGACATACTCATAGGTTCAATGGAACCAACCACACAAGCTCTCTAGCCCTCAGAGTATAAGGTTGCTTCAAGTCAGTCACATTATAGTGAATTATTTCTCTGTTACTATTTGATTTGAAACCATAGTAACGTCTATGTGATCCTTGATTTGGTTTTCTGACTTTTCTTTTCAATTTTTTAGATAAAAATATCCGCTACAGAAAGTAAAACATATAGTCAGTAACCGGTCCATAACACATGAGGAAATAATCATCATTATTGTTATTAAAGTTAAATAACTAATTTAAGGGAATAAAGCCCAAATGTATAGTACGTTGCATACTACTCGAATGTATTCTTGATTCTAATTAACACCTATAGTAACAGTCTTAATCACAATTAACTACATCTGATTTACTTATGACGTACAAAAATATCAACCAATCACAAATATATGCAAGACTTCGGAGACCATGAAATATCTTGAGTATAATAATAAATTATTGAATTACACTTGCAATAGAAGTAAATTCCACTTGATTATGCAATGGATTGTTCAAGTAAGTAAATTTCACTTATTCTAACGTAATCCTTGTGATTGTAAAAAAGGGGTTTCTTTATTATGATAGAGAGATAGAGGAAGAAAAGAACCATCAGGATGTGAAACTTTGTACCTTCAGGCTTCGTTCTCAGACATAAGTGTATCAAGTTGCTTGTGAATGGAAGAGTTGGATACCTTCTTGTTTGTAGGTAATTTGTGCATAGTATTTTCTATTCGTTTAGTGCGTGCTTGAAATTAAAAGTATGAGGTGGTTCTATTGTTCTTACTGGTGCTTCTCGCAAATGTGACTCTGTCTTTAAATTTTGAAGTTCAACATTATTTAGCACTTCAAATTTCTTATATCTCTCGGCTAATATGCCATCAACTTCCTTGTCCTTCCTTGTTTTGCTGATTTTCTCAAGTCAAACCCCATCACAAAGCTTCTATGTTTAACAAAGCATATACTATGACCCGCATAATCACTTAATCTGAACAAACTACCTTCACAAATTAATGAGGTTGCAATGGTAAAATCCAACCGAAACAAAGACCAAAAAAAGCAATCAAACAGAGAAATCTACAATAACATTCTTTTAATACATATACTTGTTTAAAGATTTTGCATATGATTCTTACTAATTTTATCCATGATAGTTCGGTATCGTTTATCTTTTAACATTCTTTTATTACATATACTTGTTTAAAGATTTTGCATATGATCCTTGCTAAGTTAATCCATGATAGTTCGGTATCGTTTACCTTTTAGTTTGGTATACCATTTTTAAAAAAATTGTTTCCACTTTAAGCTAGATTTTCCATTTCATGACAATAGTTTCAATATAAATATTTATAATTCTAACCGTATAACCATCCGTTATGAAGTAATTTTGGCTAAACGTCTACAACGAAGGAACTTATACATTGAATTATGCTAGACATTGAGATCTGAAATCTTGTTATGATTCACATACAGTGGAGATATCTTTATGTGGAATCAGAGCACCATAGTTATTGATTAGTTCTCACGTTGTTAAAATCAGTGTCAACTAATTTGAGAGAGTTAAGAGTTTAACTAATAAACGAAGGCTCAGTGAGCTATTTCGCTCTCAGAATATAAGGTTGATTCAAGCATGAACCTCACGTTGTAGTGAACTATCCCTATGTTATCATGTAATTTTAAATGAGCGTCGTCAATGTGAGTCTTAGTTTAGATTTTTTTACTTTTCTTGTCAACTTCCAACTTAAAGGCATCTTTAAAATAAAGTGAAACTTATAGTCGGTGACCTGGTGAATAATACATCAGAAATTAAATGTATGTAAAGGAAAGCTCAAATATATGGTTAGTTGGATACTACTCAGGTGTGCTCCGAATATTATTGACACATATAGCAAAAGAGCAGAGATCTTGAATACGGGTCTAGTAGCAATTAGTTACAACTGATTCATTTAAGAGATATAAAGAATATTTTTCTTTAAAAAATCTATGCACGACTTTAGTATGAAATTACTTGGTTATAATATCAAGCCATTGAATTTCGCCTGCTGTATAAGTAGATTTCACTTAATTATACAATGAATTATTTTAACCATTGAATTCTACTTGTTCTAATATAAGTGCAGTGATGTTAAAAGTTTTTTAAAAAATTGTAATTAAGACGTAGAAGATGTAAAGAGTCAGCAAAACGTGAAACTTTGCACCTTCACTTGTCGTTCACAGACATAAGTATATCAAATTGCTTGTGATTGGAGAAGATGTATACATGTTCATGTGGAGATAATTTGTGTCGTGTGCCTGATATCCATTTAGTGCGTGTTTGGATTTAAAAGTATTTGATCAAGTACTTTTGTTGCTATTGTTGGTGCTTCTTATGGTGCTATGTCTTAAAATTTTCATGTTCATCGAAAGTGTTTAATCCACAGGATAATGTAGAGATTTTTCTTCTATATATCATATGAGAAATTACATGAATATCACAAATATACAATAACACTATCTAAAAACGAAAACTTTAGTGTTACAACGATTGAAAAGTCGGATACGAATTCTAAATACTGGATACAAAGTTGAAGAATTGCCAATCAAATATGTAAGAGAATAAATAAATCTCACAACCAGAAAGAGCACATTTACCTATGAGAAAGGAAGATGAACAAATGAGTATCATAATCTCTTGGGTTCATCATCCCGCTTCACTTGAAATGATGTAAACCCCTTTTAACACTTGATCCTTCACTCTCTGAGAAAAACATTAGAAAATAAATTAGCAAAAATTCAATTCGGAGAATACTCAATATTTTCACAAGCATGACAACGACATAGTGATCAAACATTTAAGAGGAAGTGTTTTCGCGAGAAGAAAAATCATTTTTTGATATGTGGAGATTGAATGTATATCACGTCATGAAAACAAAAATAATATTCTAAATTCTTTTTAACATACATGCTATCATAAACGGATCTAAATTTGTATAGTCCAAAAGCATATTCTTAAAAGGATGCGTCCTACCACCTTAAGAGGGGAAGAGAAAATACAATGAGGAAGCAAACGAAGAAGAGAAGGTTCTATATGAAAAGCATCCAGGAGAAATTAAAGAGGAGGAATATAATATTGAATGTTTGAAATATTATTATTACTTTTATAATCTCTATGAAATTTGTAAAGAGTGTTCATTAAGTTCAATTTGTTACTAACAGAACGGGAGATTGTTAAATTAGATATAATATCGATTAGAGATAAAACATGAGTACTACGTGAAACCTCTTCGATACGCAAATGAAATGCAGCTTCTACATTTTTTCAAAGATTAGTCATTCATGAATGTTGTAAGAGAAATTCAATAGATGAGGAGAATGAATGGAAGAAGATTGAGAGAAAAAGCATAACTGGAGGAAGTTTCCCTCGTTTGAATTTCCTTTCGAAAAGAATTGCACGACTTTTAGGTTTTGTTTAAAATGATTTACTGAAACGTTGTATTTTTCTGAAGCATTGTGTTGTTCTTTCAAAACGTGTTTTTATTTCAGCACAGTAAATAGTAACAAACAATGTGACGTTCTGGAAATGAGGGGAAGGGTACTTGTGTAAATAAAAAATAAATAGAGAATTCTTCGTCACCGGATTAAGGGTTCTCTTATATATATATAAATAATATGATATATGATTTTCTATAAGAATAATCAAAAGGAGTAGCAAAATAATTTTTAATTCATATTTTTTGAATTTTTTTCTAAAATGGGGTTTTATACCCAACAAATAAGGGGTTGTTTGAAAAGTTATCTGTAACTAATTAGTAGGTACTCCCTCCGTCCACAAATGTTTGTCAGGATAAGGTCATGCATTCTCCTTAAAGAAATTTTTATACAAGGTGTAATTTGACTAATACAACCCTATTATAGCAAGATTATCAAAAGTCTACATAACTTTTCAATTGAACAAATATAGTAATTATTAAGGGCATAATTGAAAAAAACATTATTTCTTGATTGTTTAAATTGATAATTAATCTTGAACATCTATTTTTAGTATATTTGTCAAACATTTGTGGACAGAGGGAGTAGTAATTAACAACCTAATAATTACATGATGTAGTAAGCATACTAACTTGTTTGTTTGTCATATTATAATCACAAATTATACTTTTTGATTGCACAATTGCAATTATAAGAATATATTAAATTTTGAAAATGAAAGGTAATCATTTAAAATTTATGTTACACAAATAAAGAACTTTATAAATGATACTCTACTAAATTTAGTATTTAAGATACATATTGTATTTTGAGGAAATATAAATTAATAAGCATATGTTCTTAACTAATATTACATTTTTCAAATTAGTATATTTTCATTGAATTAATAATAAAACTAAAAGTACAAGAACTCTATGAACATTATGAAATGCATGTTTGACAAAAATTAATATTACAAATAAGATGTTATAAATTATTAAAATATTTGACAAAAAAATAATATTTCAAGTCTAACTAAAAAATAAATGACTTGCAGTGTGAAATCTCGATTCAATACTATTAAAACAAATGAAACTAAAAATATAACATAAGTTCTAAGTTCGAAACAAAAAGTTCAACATTATACTCTTATATCAAATTTCAACGTAACATACATAGATCTGATTCTTTTTAAAGAAAAAATAAAGAAAAATGTAATTCTATAACCTTACTCAACAATGAAATTAAAAAATAAACAATACAAAAAATTGCATAAAACAACATGAATTTAATGTTGAAAAAGAAATGAAATATAATACTAATTTTTTTTTATAAATTTTAAAATAATTTTAAAAATAATTATTGAAATAAAAAAAAATAGAAATAGAAATAAAATGAAGAAATTTAAAAGTAATAATCTTGTAATTACATTATGTAATTATCAGCCCTAAAATTACTATCTTCCAGTTACACCCAATTAACGATTGATCAAGTAATTACATGGTCAATCAAACACATCAGACAATATAATTACATTCAATTACACCATATTCGATTACCAAGGTGACTTTTAAACAAACCTTTAACGTATATTAGGACATATTAATAACGATATTCGTATCAAATTTCTTCATTTCAGTTTTCAAGATAAAACATGGTTAATGCATATTGTAAAAAGCTTCTTTGACGATTGTACGTGGCTCAATCAATTTTCTCTTGAGTTGTCTGTTTTTCTTTTTCTTTTTCTGGTTGAAACATTTTCATTTATAATTTGTGTAATTTTAGTATGTTTTTGGTTCAAAATATGAAAAATTATATAACAAAAAAATAAATTTATATAGAGAGATTAAAAATTAAGTAGCGAAACTATTTGCTAATTCTAATAACTCTTCGCTTATTCACAAATATTGATGGAATTAAAATTAATATTTTATGGGATAACTAATATTTGATGAGATGATGTTAGTTATATTGAAATATTTAAGTTTTCTCCTACCTAATTATCAACTAGTGAAATTCTTTGCGCTTCACGCGGTTATATGACTCGTGTGATCATAGATTTCTCAAGTAATATTTGGAGAAAATTTTGGCAAATAATGTTTGTCTATAGAATTTGTTATTATTTGGCAAGTATTTTTGGCAAATATCCCAAATTTTTAAATACTAGTTTTTTTTAGTATTTGGGTCAAATCTCATTATTTGGAATCATTTCAAAATTGAAATTTTACACCAAATTTTTAGTTTTTACAAAAACACTCTCTATAATAGTTGTTTGCGTTGTATTACATAATTTTTTACGCGTACACCAAAGTAGTGTTGAAATATTCAGTAAATATGAAAGTGATGATATGATTGTTGATGAAAATAATGAACAATTAGCACAGGTAACAAAGTCATGTGATTTGTCTACTTCATGATTTACGGAATGATTCTTGTTGTACTCGCTCCAAATTATCACATTGCTCCAGTGTCATGGACACTACTTGTTGTTTGTTGCAACTAAGATCCAATTCACTTGTAATACAAACTTATGATTAGTTTTGAAAGTTTTTAAAACTTATTGGTATAAATCATATTTTTGTAAGAAAGTGAAATATATTTTTCAAATACTATGATCAAACATATGGTGAAATTTCACCCAAAAGAGAAATGAAAGAATTTTTTGAGCATTTTCCACTTATCATAGTTTTGTCAAGAATATTTGAAAATCTATGGTCAAAAGTTAGCAAAATATTTATAAGATAATAATATATAATATTTACATTTAAATTAGTATCAGATATACAAGATAATTAATATTGATTTTCCTCTTCATTTGCGATCTAAAATACATTTTCATTTTTTAAAAATATATAAAATATAATTTCTTTTTACATCTTATTAAGTGCAAATTATTCATATGTATATAGTAGAACAAAATATTCACTGTGGTGAAGTAAATAAAATAAAAGATAATATTTTGAAATGACAATATATTAAATTATGTTGAAAATATTATATATGTTTGGGAAAATGCATAAGTACCCCCCTCCCCCCAATCCCCAAACCTATTCTGAAATCGCAGAGACACACTTATACTATTTTAATTAAGGTTCTATTACCCCATGAACTTATTTTGTAAATAATTTTCTAACCCTTTTCGGTCTACGTGGCACTAGCTTGAAGAAAATATTGACACGCACTGTCCCAAAAAATGGTGTCACGTAGGCCGAAAAGGGATAAAAAATTACTTATAAAATATGTTCAGTTGGGTAATAGGACCTTAGTATAGCATAAATGTGTCTCCAAGATTCCAGGCATAGGCTGGGGGGGGGGGGATACTTGTACATTTTCCCTATATGTATTAATTTACTCTATCTTTTATAGGGGTACTAATTTTCTATATAAATTCTGATTTTGTAAAAACCTTTTGATTTTTTTATTGTTTGATTATTATTACATTTGTTTATTATAATTCTTTAAACTTTGATTAAATATTTATAAGAATTATGAAAAATGAAACATACAAAAGTTATGAATAACATTTAAGATTAGTAGTTACATGTAAGACGAAGAGACGTGAGTTATAAATAATTCAAATATACAATTTTATTAGACATTAAATGCATTGACAATTACACATTTGTTTGATTTATAAAATAAAGGGATAATGCACAAGTACCCCCTCGACCAATGCACGAAATCTCAGAGATACACTTATACTATACTAAGGTCCTATTACCCTCCTGAACTTATTTTATTAATAATTTTTTACCCCTTTTCGGCCTATGTGGCACTATCTTGTGGGCCCAATGCTGGTTGACTTATTTTTTCAAACTAGTGCCACGTAGGCCGAAAAGGGATAGAAAATTACTTATAAAATAAGTTCAGGGGGTAATAGGACCTTAGTATAGTATAAGTGTGTCTCTGGAATTTCGGGCATAGGTTGAGGGGGTACTTGTGCATTTTCCCTAAAATAAATAAATGAAAATAAGGGTTAGAATACAAAAAATGACAAGAAAAAAAAAATATATATAAAATAATTGGTGACTGCATAAATATATTTAAAACAAAAAAGAATAGCGACATTATTACATACGCAAAAAAAAATGGTATCATGAATTATTATTTTTTTCAATTACTTTTTGCATGTATAATAAAAATGAAATTTCTAATCATCATTTTTTTTTTGTTTAAATGGAATAATTATATTAATTGTGCTTCATAATTTTAAAAAAAAAGATAAAATACTAATAGACCAAATGATAAGCATTGACAATACATATAACTATATTATTTATACAAATCAAAATTTAAATTTCTTTAGAAAAAAAAAAAGCTAACTAACTAATACAAGTCAAAAGAAGAAAAAAAATCTAGCAAAAATAGACTCTAACTATTCTTCTTCTTTTCCCCTTCTATCATCTTCCTTATCTTCCTTTGCAAATAGATCCGGCACTATATTTTGCTTCATATGTCAAACTCTTCATCATGTGCTATCAATTAAATAAAAAAAAATATGAATAAATAAAATTATATCAAAAGAAACAAGAAATTTAAACTATATTTAATATATTTGTACATTATTTTTTCAATGGTGCTAACAATACTAAATAATAATCATCTCTTGAAATCTACAAGTAACACTATTATAATCAAAATACATTATATCTCGAAAACTGACAATTGGAAAGAACAAGTACATACTCTATCACATTAATCATTATTAAAAAAGTATTGTTTTTTTTCTTTATCATACTTAGTGAATGATAATATACACTTAAATAGAATATTAAGAAGGCAAAGAACTCATGACCCCGTGAACTTGAAATTTTTTATTCAGTGTACACCTTAACTAACCATATTAATAACTTCGAACTTGTTTATTCCTCCATCGCGTATACCTTTATTGTCCAACTGCTGTATAAATTGACAACAAACTCTATTGGGCGCGTGAGAAAGTAAATGTTTTTCATATCATTAAGCTATAATAGTAAAAAATTTTTTATAAAATCTCCATTTTTCTTTAATTTTTGGCATCTTTTTAGAATTCTCTCTCCGTTCTTTAATAATTTATTCTCCCTAATTTCTTCTCCTTTTTCAAATTTCAAATTTTTTCTCTCTTCTTCGTTTTATTTGCATTTGCTGAATTCATGAATTATAATACGAGACTTGTTTGTTTATGTGGGACTCCTCCAATTCTGAAAATTTCATAGACGAAATGACAATTTCGAGCGTAGATTTCTCGACTATAGACACTAAAGGGATATGTATTGTTTCATATTTTTTTGCTTTTAATTTGCCAATTTCTTATTATGTAATTTTTTTTAATTTTGATTTTATTAAATGCAATCTTTATTTTGAAATTCTTGTAAGTTTTTTGATTGATATGATGCAATTTTTTTTAACTATTTGGGTTTGTTGAAGAAGACCAACAAACAGGAAAAATAGTTGATGTGTCGACGAATGTTAAAACTGATTTTGAGCATTAGTTTGATATGTAATGTGATATTATTTTTTTTATTTAGTGTGTCGCTAAATATTTTTTGTAACTGTAATTGTTATTAACGCAAGGTCTTTTGGTTCTAGGGTTCTCATTTTGTGGATAGTTTGTTTGATTTGGTGTTTTAGTGATATGTCTTTGCCGATTATATATATACATATATATCTTTGTCTATGTTGAATTGACTTGTCCTCCTTTCATAAAACTAAAATTACATGAAACAGGTAATTAATGTGATAATAAAACACGAAATAATAATATATAGACATCACATAACTAGTGCTTTCTTGATCATTAAACACAAACATCATTGTGTTTCATTATTTCAGCCAAAAACCACAATATCTTAAGTTAACCACCAAAACACAATACAATCACTGCTTTAAGTTTGGTTGAACAATCACACACAAAAAAAATACACAAATCAGTCAATATTTTATATTTGGTTGAACAACCACACAAGCACCAAAATATAAAACAATTAATAATTTAAGTATGGTTGTTACAACCACATAATCACCAAAGCACCAACACACATTAACTAAGAAGTTTTCTTTGAGGGAGATTTTTTCTTGGCTTGTGCCCTTGTTTGAATTCCAACAACTTTTGATCTGGTTTAAATACGACGCATAACATTTTGGATTTAAAGTTCTCTTGAAGTCATGGCCTGTTAGCCTTTCCACTTCAATTCCTTGGTAGGTTTAAAATCAATAAAACCCGGCGCATTCGCAAAACTCTGCACACCAGTATTAACCCTTTTACTGCTAGTCGATCACTGCTGAAATATTAACAACCTAGTTATTTTGGGACTCACATCTAAAAATATAATTTTGATAATTTTATAAGACACTTACATTAATACATGTACATCCAGTATCAACAACAAATATACCTTGTCCCACAACTCTTGACCTCTTCTTGTAACCACTTTCTACACCTTTTTTGTACTAGTGTTACTGTTGTTTGCTCTTTCATAGTGTTGTAACGAAAAAATGAAAACGCAAATCTAACAATAAAGAACACCAAGTTTAACGTGGAAAAATCTTTCAAACCGAAGTAACCACCACGAGATCGACAAAATCCGAATTGCTTCACTATATCAATAAGAGGGATACAAATATTCTTCTAATGGCTAAAAAACAAGTGCCAAAAGAAAACAAACAATAGCTACACCAACAAAAGATAAATAGAAAGAAACACCACTCAAACTCAGCTTCTGTTCGGGGACCTAAAACAGGATCTTTATGACCTCCGAATCTGATCTCCACCGTTCAAATTAACCAACAAGATGTCAGAAATACTCAGTCCAAGTTGCAGCCCGATTCAACGGTTAATTAATTGAAAAAAATGATCTGAACGTTGCTGGTCAGAGAAAAAAACTGCAGCAAAAGAACCCTTTTTCTTCTCTCTTCTCTCTTGTTGAAAGCTCTCTCAAAAACCTCTCTTATGTTCTAATGTCTTTGAATGACAATATCAATGAGCAATTGAATTATTCTCTCAAGACCATCCTCTATTTATAGAGTTGTGCTTTTCCTTACAAAGCCGAAACCAACTACAAATAGGATTACAATTTCAATCATTTTCCTAATAGAATTAGAAACCAAAAAAAGAGAATAATTCCAATCCTTTGTCAAGTAGGATTAGGCCATGGGCCTTTGGATGGAACATGGGCAATAGACCAACAAACTCCTCCTCCAGCCAAGGGGCCAAATGGACTTCAAGTGGAGGAACTTTTGACAGGCTTCCTGTCTGCCACACTTCTACAAAACTCATGCTTGTCTACGATGAGTTCTTTCCACTTATATCTATGAGTATCTAACATGACTTCATTATAACCTTCAGGTTCTCCCATGTTAGCCAATAAAATATACTCATCATGAGAATAACATGTTGAGCTTCGCTTCTCTCTAGTAGATCTTCTACAAGAGGTTTCTGGAGCATCCGAAGCGGTCATCCCAACATGAGTTGGTTGATTATCAACCACAACATCATCAGTAGTAACAATTACATGTTCTACACTCTGATCATTATCTTGGGTTTCTTCATGTGCAGAAGATGTATCAATAATAGGAATTGGATCAACATTAACTAAGCTCTCATCAGTCTGAGAATCTGATTTCTCAGTCTTGTCAATATCTTCAATAGTTTGATCTTCAAAGAACGCAACATCACGACTTCTAATGAGCTTCTTATCAACTGGATCATAAAAGCGATATCCAAACTCATCTTGACCATAACCAATGAAGATGCACTGCTTAGTTTTAACATTCAATTTCGACCTCTCATCTTTTGGAACATGCACACAAGCTTTACACCCAAACACTTTTAAGTGATCATAAGAGACATTCTTATCAAACCAAACTCTGTTTGGAACATCACCATCCAAAGCAACAACATGAGACAAATTGATAACATAAGCAACAACGTTAAGTGCTTAGCCCAAAAAGAATTTGGAAGTTTAGCCTCTGAAAGCACACATCTAACTCTCTCAACTAAAGTTCTGTTCACCCTCTCTGCCAAACCATTTAATTGAGGAGTCTTTGGAGGAGTCTTCTGATGACGAATTCCTTGCGATTTGCAGTAGTTATCAAAGGGACCAATATACTCACCACCATTATCAGTGCGAATACATTTTAATTTATTTCCCGTTTGTTTCTCAGATAAGGCTTGAAACTGTTTAAACACATCAAGCACTTGATCTTTGGATTTTAAAGGATATACCCAAATCTTGCGAGAACGATCATCAATGAAAGTATCAAAGTAAAGTGCACCACCTTTTGACTTCACTTTAAAAGGACCACACAAATCTGAGTGTACTAGCTCCAATAGCTCAGACTTTCTTGAAGGAGGATGAATGTGAAAAGAAACTCTTTTCTGTTTCCCTGCTAAGCAATGAACACATCTTTTCACCTTTGCTTGTTTCATACCAGCAAGCAAATTCTTCTTAGCCAAATAGGTAATCCCCCTCTCGCTCATATGACTAAGTCTCTTGTGCCACAATTCTGATAAAGCCTCGCTCTCCACCAAATTTATAGAGTCACCAAGAATCGATCCTTGTGTCACGTATAAATTTAAATGCTTTATTCCTCGAGCTAAAATCAATGAGCCTTTGGTGAGCTTTCATTGGCCATTGCACAAGTCATTATGATACCCATCATCATCTAGTTGTCCTACAGAGATCAAATTTATCAGAATGTCTGGAGCATGCTTGACATTCTGAAGGACCAACGTTGAACCAGTATTGATTTTCAAACAAACAGTGCCAACACCAAATACCTTAACCTTACCAGCATTACCCATCTTTAACACCTCAGAGTTAACAGAAGTATAAGATGAAAATAAGTCTTTTCTTGGTGTAACATGTGATGTGGCTCCAGAATCTACTATCCAACTTGTATCTTTAGATACAAATTTGATGACGTCTTTATCACAAGCGAAGAGAAGGTCATCTTGGACAACAACAACAACATTATTTTCATTGTTTTCTTCCTTCTTCCCTTCTTTAAGATCTTGCTTCAATTGTTTGCAAAATCTTTTAATATGTCCTTTCTTTCCACAATGATAACATTTAATATTTGGATTCTTGAATTTTGACTTGCTTATGCTTTTACCTCTACTCCTCGGATCTCTTGTCTTATGTCTCCCTCGATCTTCTGTATATAGAATCTGAATGTGAAGATGTGTCTTGAGATTTTTTTCTAACCTCTTCATTCAACACACCACTGTTTGCATATTCCATAGTCACCTTTCCACCAGTGGCAGAATTGTTAATGAAACACGAAGAGTTTTCCAAGAATCCGGTAGAGTATTAAGAAGCCAAAGTCCTTGTATTTCATCATAAAAATTAATACCCATTCCTGATAGCTGATCAAGAATACCCTGAAAATCATTTATATGATCAAGAATAAGACTGCCCTCCTTGTATTTAAAGGTCATCAATTGTTTTAACAAGAACAACTTGTTATTGCCAGTTTTTGAAGCGTAAAGCGTCTTCAACTTCTCCCACAATGTTCTAGCATGTATCTCATTCACAATATGGTTACGAACATTATCTTCAACCCATTGTCTTATATATCCACATACTTGTTGGTGCTCAAATTCCCAATTTTCATCGGTCACATTCTCGGGTTTGTGAGCAGAAAAAACCTAAAAATGCATCTTCTTCACGAACAATAGATTTTTCATCTTGCTTTTCCATATGTTGTAGTTTCTTCCGTTTAGACATATCATCTTGATCATATTCCCCTCCATATAGATAACCTTAGCTCTGATACCAGTTGTTGTGACGAAAAGATGAAACCGAAAATCTAACAATAAAGAACACCAAGTTTAACGTGGAAAAACCCTTCAAACCAAAGGTAACCACCACGGGATCGACAAGATCCGAATTATTTCACTATACCAATAAGAGGGTTACAAATATTCTTCTAATGGCTACAAAACAAATGCCAAAAGAAAACAAACAATAGCTACACCAACAAAAGATAAATAGAAAGAAACACCACTCAAACCCAGCTTCTGTTCGGGACCTAAACCAGGATATTTCTGACCTTCAAATCCGATCTCCACCGTTCAAATCAACCACTAAGTTGTCAGAAACACTCAGTCCAAATTTTAGCCCGATCTAACGGTTAGTTAATCGAAAAACACGATCTGAACATTGCTGGTCGGAGAAAAAGACTGCAGCAAAAGAACCCTTTTTCTTCTCTCTTTTCTCTTGTTGAAAGCTCTCTCAAAAACCTCTCTTATGTTCTAATATCTTTCAAAGACAATATCAATAAGCAATTGAATTATTTTCTCAAGACCATCCTATATTTATATAGTTGTGCTTTTTCTTACAAAGCCAAAATCAACTACAAATAGGATTACAATTCCAATAATTTTCCTAATAGAATTGGAAACCAAATAAAGAGAATAATTCCAATCCTTTTTCAAGTAGGATTAGGCCATGGGCCTTTGGCTGGAACATGGGCAATAGCCCAACACATAGACCTCTACCCTTCTTTTTTCAGTGGAGGAGTAATGTGAGTAGAAAAAGAATAAAATAAGAGATTAAATTAACAAGTAACCTAATATAATTTATAAAAGTAAATTAATGTGAATATACCTCTTGAGTGGATGTTAGTGTAGACTAAGGTTTAGAATTTTCTGGACAATTTCTCTTGTTATGATTTGTAACTGTACAAATTGAACATGTCGTTATTATCCTCATTCTTGGCAACTTTCCAATTTTTCTCACTTCACCAATTTCTCCTTTTCTGCGTTTTAGTGGTCTACAAGGCATTTTTCATGCCTCGGATGGTTCAACTATTAGGTTTCTACTTTCGGGCCATGTTTTCATGTTTGAGACTTGTTGAATGAAACGAGAATATGTCTTCAGAGATGTCTCTTTTCGAGATCAACAGAAATTGCTTGTGATGTATTCATGTTCAAGTGGTTCATTGGTGCTATACCATGTGCATTGGAATAGCTTTTAATTCCCTAGATCTGCAACTACATTTCTGTTTACCCAAGTTCACAGTGTGCTTGTATGTCCTTCTAATACTTCGAATTCATCATCACCATTTCATTCAATGTTACACTGCATTGATCTTGTTACATTGGTATTGAATACCAATATTGTCATTGGAGATATTCCATTTGTCCATGTATCATGAAATGCTTTTGACTTACTCATCATTTTAATCTTAATTTCTTCCAACAAAGTTATAATAGTCTTGTTCATAGGTTTTAAGATCCAAGCATTGAATCTCTTTGTCATGTTGTTATCTATAATATCACATTTTGAAAAAATTTGAAAAAAACCTTTGCAACATTTCTCCTCATTGTATTGATAGGGTTTGCAATTAAATATGTTCTCCGCTTGGATAAAGCATTTTTATTGTACTAAAAATGTGCTTCAAAAGTGGCTCGAGCACAATTTCAAAATTTCTTCCTTCTCTCCATGCCTCTTCAATTTTGTGATCAGTTTACTAGTATGTCTAACAAACATTTTGGAAATACTTCATCTGCAACAACTATTAGTTTATGTAGTTGCAAAATAAGATAATAAAAATAGTTAAATTTTGACCAAATTAAATTAAAGACAAATAAAAAAATTAATTAGCTTTTGCATATCGCTAATAATAGTGATATGAGAATCATCTCCTAGACTAACATCATCTTGCAGAATGGTCATGAATCGTTTTCATGTAAATTTCCTAATTACTGTTCATACTAGTGAATGCAATAGGTTGTTTGCATCCTTAGCAATAGATATAAAAAATTGACCCTTACAAATTCCTTTTAGAAAACACCATCCAGCTCTATCCATCTTCCACATCTTTGTTGGAAATCCTTTTTCATAGCATCAAAACATATATAAAAAGAGTAAAATTATTTCATTTCATTTTTTTGATTCTAAATTTGCAAGTTTCACAACACAAGTGCTATCACGATTTGTTTGGAGTAACACATGAAGTCTAGAATTCTGCTAAATTTTGTCACATGATTCCTCATAATTTTCTTTAATTTTTTTTAATTGTCTTGCCTACATGAACATTCAACTCTTTCCTCACCAGATCTTTTACTTTCCACCCTTTTATACTAAGTTGAAAAATAAATTTATATACTTACATAAATTTTTTTGAATTACATAAAATATTATTGATGGTCCTGGTACATCCGTGTCTTGAATTGTATGTCTTGATAGTGAAGTTTTCACTCCTCCCTTCCTTGCTTGCATACACCAGCCATGGACAATCTCTTTTACACTTGACTCTTACTACAATACTCTCATTCACATACTTGTTTAACTCAACTGATTTTTTATAGCATATTTTGTAGCTGCCTTTTTAAATTTCTTTACACTTCCAAATATCAAACCACACCATCATATTACAACATTACAAATAGAATCATATATCACTCTATTACTCTTCCGCCCCCCCCTAAACTCCTTCGTTCAAGTTCATCATTAGAAACATGTCGTTCTTCTAAATATTAAAGAGATACTTAAAATATTAAAGAATATTATCATTTTATGGTTATAACTGAGGCAAAAAAATAAAAAAAGAATGTGATATTCCATTAATAAATTTTTTTTTGTAATAAACTAAGTAATTTATTTTTACAATACAATATTAATTTAAATAAGAAAAAAATGCCAAATAAAGAGAAAACAGATAAATGCAAATGAAGGCCATAGAGACGTGTCACATCACCTTGTTTATGTTTCTCCTTCAATATCTATAGAAATTTTGATTGAAAAAATTACGCGAATAAGCAAACATATACTAGTTAATTAGCTAATATAATTATAGTTTGAATTAATTACAGTTCACGACTTGTTTTTAACTGCAATAACATTGCTATATGTTTACAAATACAAATTACACATATGTATATATACAATTATATGATAGATATGCAAATAAAATTATCCTTTCTCCACTCTCTATCCTCTTTCGCACGCCTCTCTTTTCTTTCTCTCAATCTCGCTCGCTAAATATACAAATACATATGTATAACAATTACATATATACAATTATTTGACAAATATACGTGTACAATTCGGCAGATATACATATTCACTCTCCACTTTCTATCCTCTCTCGCGTGCCTCTATCCTCCCTCTCCCAATCTCGCTCACTTTTGTCCCTTTAACATGTAGACACGAATCATAACTAATAAAATATAATTATGAAATATAATTAAGTTATTTTCGAATGACTATATGCGAAAATTCTTCATTTTTAAATAGTAAATTGTCATACCATATATCTTAAGATTCCTTAATTATAAATTCTTATAATACCTTTTATCACATATTTTAGGACCGCTTAATTTTAAGTATATATGTACTAATAATATATTTTAGGACTCTTTAATTCTTATATTAAATAATAATTTAAGGAAAATTATAAAATGTCAATGTTTGTAATAAATTTTAAAGTGACAAAAAATAAATTGTAATCACAATAAAATAAGAAGAAATATATCTTTGTTAATAAAAATTGTGAGTACAATTCTGTTCCTGTCTTAATTTTACTCTCCTTAGATTTATCCATTATTGGAGGGCAATTAGATTTGACCTCTGTATGAATATCCATCAATTTGCGATAAAAAGTTCAATCAATATTTCTCAATATGTTCATACTTGTAACATATAATATAAAATATACAAAAGTTCACCGAATCATACAATTACCAAAAGTTAATAAAAAATAGGACGAACTCAAAAACCTAATGTAAATTCATAAAATAAAATAGTTATAAATTAATATATACCGAATCACTCTTAATAATGATACAACTTTAATGAACGAAAATCCATCAAACTAGCTTTGTTCTCATCAAGTACTGTACTTTGAAAACAGTCTCACTAGATATTAGCCAAAAAAAAAAAAAAGATCGAAAGTTGTCTCACATTTACGTGTATTGAGCTGTGTATCCCACTCTCTTCACTGTAGAGTGGAATTGTTTTAGAGTGTTTGGTTTGAGTGGAAAAAAATAGAAGGCCAAATACATACGCAGGTCCCTAAAGTTGTTCGCGCTTTTTCCCCAGGTACCTCAACTAACCCAGATTCCTATTGAATCCTTTAACCCCCTATAATTTGATCCTTTTAAATATTCTTGGCTGATGTGGAGCCAAACGTGATCTCACGTCCTTTAAGCGCGTGCAGACGCTTTAAAAGCGCTGATGTGGATCTTGAACCACCCACCAACGATCTTCTTCCCCCTTTTAACCCTAATTTCTCCCATTCTTCCCTTATTTCTCCTCTTTTGTTTCTCTTCATCATTATTTCTCCTCTTTAGCTCATTATATTATATCTTTTTTTCATTGATTTCTTCTTAATCATCAAGTTCCAATGTCGAATTTATCTTCTTCATCGATTTTTTCTTCTTCAACTGCGAAGGTACTATGTCAATGTGGAAATGAACTTACCTCACACTCGTCAACTCGAAAATCGCGAATGAACTCCAAAATCGTCTGCAATCTTCGATGATTCCTTCAACAAAACACTCAAAATCACTTTAAAATCTAAAGAATTTCAGCTATAAAGTTATTGAAAGGGAGAGATTCTTAGGGTTTTCTCGTTTAGAAACGAGTTAGAAGTGTTTTGGAGGGAAATTGGTTTTTAGGTTTGATGATTTAATATGTGGCACTGACGTGTTATTGGGTTGGAGTGTATTGGTCGAAATTTCCGCGTGGGGAAGGTTCATCTCACGCGCCCAATTACCAAAAATAATTTGTTGAAATTTGGCTCCACATCGGCCAAGAATATTTAAAAGGATCAAATTATAGGGGGTTAAAGGATTCAATAGGAATCTGGGTTAGTTGAGGTACCTGGGGGAAAAGCGCGAACAGCTTTAGGGACCTGCGTATGTATTTGGCCAAAATAGAAAAAAGTAATGGTGTGTTTGGTATGAAGGAAAATGTTTTCCTAGAAAATGTTTTCCTGGAAAACAAGTAGATTTTGGACTTATTTTCTCATGTTTGGTTGGTGAGTAGAAAATATTTTCCAGAAATGAATTATAGTGTTTGATTTATGAATGAAAAATAATTTTTGAGAAGCATCTTTTATTTTTACTAGAGTAAAAAATAATTTATGAAATTGAAAATATTTTTTAAAAACAAAATTATTATTTTTTGGGTGGTGGTGGGGTAGTGGGTGGGGAGGTGTAGGGGATAGGAGTGAAAAAATAAAAATTTGAAGTTGATAATATTTTTGAAAAACAAAATTAATTTTTTTGGTTGTTGGGGGTGGGTGGGGGGCTGGCCAAGGGGGGGGGGGAACGTTGGAGTTTAAAAATAAAATTTTAAAGTTGAAAATATTTTTAAAAGCAAAATTAATTTTTTGGGGAGGGGATGAGGTTGGGGGGTGGGCTGGCCGGTGAGGAGTGGGGGGAGGGGTCAGAGATCGGGTGACAAAATAAAATTTTGAAAATATTTGTTGTTTTTCCAAAAAAAAAATGAAATTTGAAATTGGAGGAGAGTTTTGGAAAATGTTTTCCTTAATTTTTGAAGGGAAATCATTTCCTTAATTTTGAGAAAAATGAGTTGATTTGAAAAACATTTTCCAAAACTTTTGTCCAACCAAACATGGGAAAATTGGAAAACATTTTTCAGAAAACATTTTCCTTTCATACCAAACACACTCTAAAGGTCAAATTTTATTTTTTTTAAAATCAAAGAATAAAAAGTGATGCTATTCGATTTTAATTTATCTTAAATTATTTTTAATTTTATTATATACATTCAAGAGACTTAATTATTTATCACAATCATATACCCCAAGTGTCTTGAAGCATGATAAGCACGTGTATGTAGTTATGTACCCAATTTTTTCACTCTTTTATTTGTGCAAAATGTATAACTTTTTGAATGTTTAATCTCAATATTCTAGTAAAATTAACAATATTAAACTGTCTAACAAATGACACAGATTTATCATTTTTGTTAATATACTTATTATTGAATTAATGAAATAAAAATCTAAAATTGTTTTTCTTTTAATTAAAAAAAACCCACATTACTTAAATAATTTACAAACTCCAAATTTAATTTGTCTAGATTCCAAACAAATGAAAAAAGAAATCCAAACCCTCTTCTACACAATTATAAAATAATTTTGAGTCGGGGTCAAATAAAAGAGTTTTTTTTTTAATTGGGTAGAGTTTGGATGAGTAAAAAAATAGGTAAGATTTTATTTAAAAAGATACATAACATTTTGAAATTTAAAAAATAGTTTTAGGATTTCTTGATTCAATCTATTAACATTTGAAATTTAAAATAAATAGTTTTAGGATTTCTAGATTCAATCTATTAATTAAAAGGGTAAATATACTTCAATTGTTAGACCATGATAATATACATGCACCATTTCTTAAATGTTGAGAATATATATGTATAAACATTATTTCTTTAATGAGGAAAATGTTTGCTTTAAAAGTCGAGAGAATATTTACCTGCTATATTTAATAGTGGAGTTTCATTAATGTCAATAATTTACAAATAGCCAAACACATTTATTATTATTAATAATGAGAGTATAAATGGTCTAAAATATAATAAATGATAAAATTAAAGAATTTTGAAAGAAACAAAAAATTTATGTTCATCAATAATATAAAATTTATAATTTCTTGTATTATAGAATTTAATCATATAACATGGAACCAAAAAAAAAAGATTTTTGATATAATATTGTTGTTCAAATTAATCACATTTTGTATAATTTAATTAGATTGACATAAATAGACTATAGATTATTACTACCAAAAAATGGAGTACATAAATTATTGATTGATATAAATAGACTATACATTATTACTTCCAAAAAATGGAGTACATAAATTATTGATTGATATAAATAGACTATTCATTATTACTTCAAAAAATGGAGTATATGATAAATTAAGGAATAAATTAATTTTACACAAAAGAACTCAAAAACATTCATTTATTGGGAGGAATAAAACAATTAACAAATATATATATATTAAATTAATTTTACACAAAAAAACTCAAAAACATTCATTTATTGGGAGGAATAAAACAATTAACAAATATATATATATGTGGAGAATCTCTCAGTACATATTTTAGCTCTTCACGCCCTCGGCATTGCTGTTGAAACTTTCAGAATTCTCTTTGAGAAGAAAGACAAAATGGAGGAAGAGAAGCAAGAAAACCCTTTAAAGAGAAACTTTGAAGCTTTAAGTAGTGAAGCTGAACAGATTAGTGAAGCTGAACAGATGGATGTAGAGAAGAAGAAGAAGATAGAGGAGTTTATACCCAGAGAGTAAGCAAAACTTTTTGTTTTTTTCTATTTTTTTTGTTTTTGTGCTAAAAAATGTAGTTGAAATTGCATGTTGGGGGTTTTTGTTTTCAGGTATCAGTTAAAGGTGTTTAAAGTGGCTATGAGGAGGAACACCATTGCTGTACTGGATACAGGGGCTGGGAAGACTAATATAGCAGTGATGATGATTAGAGAAATTGGGAAAACGTTGAGGAATGATGATGAGAAGAAGTTGATTGTGTTCATGGCACCAACTGTTCATCTTGTTCATCAGGTATGTATCTTAAGAGAATGTGGTTTAGAAACTCTTGATTATGGAGAATTGGTATATGTACTGAGTGCCCTTTTCCCCTTTTTTTTTCTCAAAAAGGAAAAGAAGAATTGGTATATGTAGTGAGTGCCCTTTCCCCCCCTTTCCTTTTCTCAAAAAGGAAAAGAAAAGAAGTCTAATTAAGCTTGATCAATTTACTGTTTTCCTGTATATGACATACTTTCTTCATTTTGATGGTTTGGAAAAAACATAAATAAATCTAGTCAAAGTGAGTAAACACATAAACACATGAAGCTACCGATGGAGGTTCAACATCTAGTGTATATACCTAAAAAGTAATTTTAATTTTCTGCTGAAGAGGGGTGGGGGTGGGGGGGTGGGTCAGATGAAAACTGGATTAGGTAAAGTTCAGTTCTTTCTCTGGTCATGCAATACTCAAATCTTTTTCTTTTCGTCAAGCAATACTAAATCTCATCGGTGTTTTTTCAAGCATCCCTTTCACTTACACTGTACAGTTAATGTGCATTTGTATTTCAGACAGTCTCTGTTGCTGTTGGATAATTTTTTTTCTTTTTTACTTCAATTATCTAACTTTGATTTCTGCCTAGAATCATCAAAAAGTTGTTTTTTTATTTTGATGAAGTAAGTTGTTGTATTAGAAAGGCATCAAGGAGATGCAAATTACATACACAAAAACATGATTAACTCATGAGAACAAAAACACCAATCTAATCAGGGAGTTAGCCACCAGCAAAATAATGGTCGCTAAGCCATGTTGAGGGAGCTAATGAAATCTTAGAGGGGTAATATATAATTTACAAGGGATAAATTGATCCAATGGAAAAGGTTAATAAGACAAAAGGATTTCAAACTGCTAATTGGACTAGAGACACCATCAAAACATCTGAAATTCCTTTCCTTCCAAATACACCAAAAAATGCATGATGGAATCATCTGCCAGGTCTTCTTGATGGGGCTATCAACCTCTAAGACTCCAACTTTCAACTACTTCTTTGACACTCTGTCGGAGAATCCAGTTGATACTAGCAATTGAAATGAACCTATTCCAAAGAGCTGCTGCCACTGGATTGTGCAGAAACAGATGATTCACCGATTCCAGGCTATTGAGGGACATGAAGCATCCGTTTACGAGCTGATGTTCCTTCCTATTTAGATCGCCCAAGGTTAGGATAGCATTCCTGAGGGTAGTCCAGGTGAAACACTTGATTTTTAGAGGGTAATTTAGTCTTCAAATCAGTTTCCATGGCCTCTGGTCTATCATGCGATCAGGCAAGTGAGAGGTCATTGAGGCTCCTTCTAGAGTTCTGAAAAGATCGAAGAGCTCATTAAGCTCCCAGCCCTGAAAATTTCTTCTAAAGCGAGGTGCCCATATTCAACCTTCTCTTTTTTGATCCACTGAAGAGTCTGTATCAGTGACTATCCAGTAAATAACAGGGTGGGAGACCTTGAGAGATTGATTGTTAAGCCATCTATCTTTCCAAAATTTAACTGAGTTACCATTTCCAATCCTGAAGGACACCTCTTGGAAGAATTCCTCCCTTAGCTTGTTAATGTGCTTCCAAGGTCCAACTCCATAAGGGTCATTATTCTGCTTGGTAACGTTTTGTTATTGGGTATCTATTTTCACTCCTCAGCTTGAGGAGTCCAGGTAAGAATTGAGGAGTGGATTTCCAAAAATAAAAAGAAAAATAATGATTGTGTTTATTTTTCTTAGCAAGCATGTCTCTCAGTGGAGTTCTTTTAAGTGTTGACCTGTTTTGCCTTGAACCTTGCAATTTTTCTTTCTTTCCTTTCTTTCCTTTTTCTTGAACCTGTATGTGAAATATCATAACAATTGCTTTATTAATGACTAATAAAAAAGGTTCAATTAGTAAAGAATTTTCTCCAATTTTACCAGCTAATACTGTAAGACCTTAATTTAATATTGACAATCTGCATGTTGGCCAAATTGAGCAACTGTCAGCTTAGTTGAATCGAAATGGTATGTTGTAAACAAAACATGCTAACCATGGAAGGAATAGATAGAATGCAATCACTTTGATGTCTACTTTGCTAAAATGTCTCTAGATAAGAATGATTCACTGCCTTTGTCTCGTAATATTATTGTTACTGCTATTATTCCTTTTGTTTATCCAATAACCAAGAAATCCTTTAGGGCTGGTGTACAGTGCAAAACTCAGCGGATAATGTGCCTGCCCCTCCGTTGTCTTTATCTCTTTTCTGAGAAATGACTTCATTAAACCATGTTCATATATTGGAGTATGAATGTATGATACTTTGAGTAAAAGAAGGAATATATACATTTGATAACCGTGGTGTCCGGATCAGCCGGCGCGCACCTCGACTAGTTTCACGGGATACCCGCCATCTCCCGCCAGCAGCAACAACAACAGGTACCTGATAATTCTGGCCATCAAGGGTAGGACAGATGGGAAGAAATCACCTAGTGTTTTTGTCATTATTGTGATTTGAACCTGAGGCCTCATGGTTCTCACCCACTTTATTGAGGTGACAAGCTCAATCATGAAGCAGTGGGATTGATGTATTCCTAGTTCCTATAGACTCACACCAATAGAAGTCTCTTAAAGATATGAAAGGAGAGAAAAGAAAGTAGTAATCGAATTTGTCTTCCAAGGAAAAGTACTTGATTCCAAACAATGCCAGTATGTAACTGTACTGTCCGACCCATATCAAGTTTGCCAGCAAGCTTGGAACAAGCATTTGTTTGTTTCCAATTCAAGAACTCAATACTTTTAGAGCTTCCACTGTGCTGTATTCATTAAACTCCTTAATGAGCATGCCTTTTCTCAAAATTATAAACTTTAGAGGGGTTTTGAGCACTAAATGATTTGCATCAACTTAAATGGACTCAAGGGTAAAGCAAAAGATACCAGGTATTCTATGCAAATTGGACATAGAGAAGGCATACGACCATGTAAATTGGAACTACCTATTTAAAGTTCTGAGTGACATGGGGTTTGGGAGAAAATGGGTATGCCTTCTCTGGTCATGCAATACTCAAATCTTTTTCTTTTCGTCAAGCAATAC
Organism: Solanum sitiens; assembly: GCA_016801875.1. NCBI lineage: Eukaryota > Viridiplantae > Streptophyta > Magnoliopsida > Solanales > Solanaceae > Solanum > Solanum sitiens. Next base: position 103,612 of record JABWTJ010000704.1, read on the forward strand.
TAAATCTCATCGGTGTTTTTTCAAGCATCCCTTTCACTTACACTGTACAGTTAATGTGCATTTGTATTTCAGACAGTCTCTGTTGCTGTTGGATAATTTTTTTTCTTTTTTACTTCAATTATCTAACTTTGATTTCTGCCTAGAATCATCAAAAAGTTGTTTTTTTATTTTGATGAAGTAAGTTGTTGTATTAGAAAGGCATCAAGGAGATGCAAATTACATACACAAAAACATGATTAACTCATGAGAACAAAAACACCAATCTAATCAGGGAGTTAGCCACCAGCAAAATAATGGTCGCTAAGCCATGTTGAGGGAGCTAATGAAATCTTAGAGGGGTAATATATAATTTACAAGGGATAAATTGATCCAATGGAAAAGGTTAATAAGACAAAAGGATTTCAAACTGCTAATTGGACTAGAGACACCATCAAAACATCTGAAATTCCTTTCCTTCCAAATACACCAAAAAATGCATGATGGAATCATCTGCCAGGTCTTCTTGATGGGGCTATCAACCTCTAAGACTCCAACTTTCAACTACTTCTTTGACACTCTGTCGGAGAATCCAGTTGATACTAGCAATTGAAATGAACCTATTCCAAAGAGCTGCTGCCACTGGATTGTGCAGAAACAGATGATTCACCGATTCCAGGCTATTGAGGGACATGAAGCATCCGTTTACGAGCTGATGTTCCTTCCTATTTAGATCGCCCAAGGTTAGGATAGCATTCCTGAGGGTAGTCCAGGTGAAACACTTGATTTTTAGAGGGTAATTTAGTCTTCAAATCAGTTTCCATGGCCTCTGGTCTATCATGCGATCAGGCAAGTGAGAGGTCATTGAGGCTCCTTCTAGAGTTCTGAAAAGATCGAAGAGCTCATTAAGCTCCCAGCCCTGAAAATTTCTTCTAAAGCGAGGTGCCCATATTCAACCTTCTCTTTTTTGATCCACTGAAGAGTCTGTATCAGTGACTATCCAGTAAATAACAGGGTGGGAGACCTTGAGAGATTGATTGTTAAGCCATCTATCTTTCCAAAATTTAACTGAGTTACCATTTCCAATCCTGAAGGACACCTCTTGGAAGAATTCCTCCCTTAGCTTGTTAATGTGCTTCCAAGGTCCAACTCCATAAGGGTCATTATTCTGCTTGGTAACGTTTTGTTATTGGGTATCTATTTTCACTCCTCAGCTTGAGGAGTCCAGGTAAGAATTGAGGAGTGGATTTCCAAAAATAAAAAGAAAAATAATGATTGTGTTTATTTTTCTTAGCAAGCATGTCTCTCAGTGGAGTTCTTTTAAGTGTTGACCTGTTTTGCCTTGAACCTTGCAATTTTTCTTTCTTTCCTTTCTTTCCTTTTTCTTGAACCTGTATGTGAAATATCATAACAATTGCTTTATTAATGACTAATAAAAAAGGTTCAATTAGTAAAGAATTTTCTCCAATTTTACCAGCTAATACTGTAAGACCTTAATTTAATATTGACAATCTGCATGTTGGCCAAATTGAGCAACTGTCAGCTTAGTTGAATCGAAATGGTATGTTGTAAACAAAACATGCTAACCATGGAAGGAATAGATAGAATGCAATCACTTTGATGTCTACTTTGCTAAAATGTCTCTAGATAAGAATGATTCACTGCCTTTGTCTCGTAATATTATTGTTACTGCTATTATTCCTTTTGTTTATCCAATAACCAAGAAATCCTTTAGGGCTGGTGTACAGTGCAAAACTCAGCGGATAATGTGCCTGCCCCTCCGTTGTCTTTATCTCTTTTCTGAGAAATGACTTCATTAAACCATGTTCATATATTGGAGTATGAATGTATGATACTTTGAGTAAAAGAAGGAATATATACATTTGATAACCGTGGTGTCCGGATCAGCCGGCGCGCACCTCGACTAGTTTCACGGGATACCCGCCATCTCCCGCCAGCAGCAACAACAACAGGTACCTGATAATTCTGGCCATCAAGGGTAGGACAGATGGGAAGAAATCACCTAGTGTTTTTGTCATTATTGTGATTTGAACCTGAGGCCTCATGGTTCTCACCCACTTTATTGAGGTGACAAGCTCAATCATGAAGCAGTGGGATTGATGTATTCCTAGTTCCTATAGACTCACACCAATAGAAGTCTCTTAAAGATATGAAAGGAGAGAAAAGAAAGTAGTAATCGAATTTGTCTTCCAAGGAAAAGTACTTGATTCCAAACAATGCCAGTATGTAACTGTACTGTCCGACCCATATCAAGTTTGCCAGCAAGCTTGGAACAAGCATTTGTTTGTTTCCAATTCAAGAACTCAATACTTTTAGAGCTTCCACTGTGCTGTATTCATTAAACTCCTTAATGAGCATGCCTTTTCTCAAAATTATAAACTTTAGAGGGGTTTTGAGCACTAAATGATTTGCATCAACTTAAATGGACTCAAGGGTAAAGCAAAAGATACCAGGTATTCTATGCAAATTGGACATAGAGAAGGCATACGACCATGTAAATTGGAACTACCTATTTAAAGTTCTGAGTGACATGGGGTTTGGGAGAAAATGGGTGAATTGGATCAGGTTTTGTGTGTCAACAGTGAAGTTTTCAATCATTATAAATGGGAGTCCAGAAGGTTTCTTTTAATTAGAGACAAGGAGATCCCATGTCCCCATTCTTATTCCTTCTAGCAATGGAGGGACTCAACTACATGATTAGAAAGGCTAATGAATTGGGGTGGCTAAAAGGGTTTGGTGCATATGCTAACAGAGCTAAATGCTAATAACAGATCACACACCTACTGTATGCAAATGATTCTCTTGTGTTCTGTGGTGCAGAAGTGTCACAAATTAGGCATCTGAGGGCAATACTAACCATATTTGAAGCCATTTCAGGTTTGCATGTGAACTGGCAGAAGAGTTGGCAGAAGAGTTTCCTGTTCCTCGTTAATCAAGTCAATAATATGCAAGGCCTAGCCGACAACCTAGGCTGCCAAGTGGCTTTTCTTCCCACCAAATACTTGGGGATGCTCTTGGGAGCCAAGAACAAAGACTTGGAAGTATGGAGCGAAGTCTTGGAGAAAAGTGAAAGGAAGCTGGCAAGGTGGAAGAGTCAATATTTATCTCTGGGAGGTAAGAGTGACTCTCATAAAATCAGTTCTGGATGCCCTTCCAACTTATATGCTGAGTCTCTTTCCACTACCAAAAAGTATTGGAAAGAAACTCAACAAGTTGAGAAGGGTGTTCCTCTGGCAAGGGAACAAAGGGAAGCAAGGATACAACCTGGTCAAATGGAAAGAGGTAATAACGAGCAAAGCACAAGGAGGTCTGGGCATTAAGAATTTGAGTATTCAGAACACTAGTTTGCCGCAAAAATGGTTGTGGAGATTCTGTTGCGAAGATACAGCTTTATGGAGGAGGTTCATAGCTGAGAAATATGGCCTACAGAGCAATTGGATAAGTGAAGAGGTGAATGGTACCTTTGGGTGCTCAGTATGGAAAACTATCAGGAGAATGTGGACTGAGTTCAATGCGCATGTGACCTTCAGAGTGGGGAATGGCCTGAAGACCAGGTTCTGGAATGAGATCTGGTTAGGCGATGTGAAAATGAGGATACTCTTTCCTGACTTGTACATCATTAGCTTACAAAAGAACGAACACGATAGCGCAGATGTGGAGTCCTCAAGGCTGGAACCTTATGTTTAGAAGGGGTCTAAATGATTGGGAGGTTGAAAGAGTAACAGAACTACTTTAGGCATTGAACCCGTTCCTTGGCATCAATGCAGAGCACGACAAACCAGTTTGGAAATTGCATAGCAGGGGAGTTTTTACAGTAAAGTCCTGTCCTGTTACTGGGAAAGGAACACCAACCATTTTTTGACAACAGTTTGGCCCTGGAAATTAATATGGAAGATTAAGATTCTTTTAAAAGTTGCTTGCTTCACTTGGTTGGTAATCAGAAGAGCTTGTCTAACCCATGAAGTGCTACAAAGAAGAGGTATACAGATCTGCTCGAGGTGCTATATGTGTGAAGAAGAGGCTGAAGTAAATGGCCACTTATAGAAATTGGGAAGAGAGGATCAAAGGAAGATTGGTAGAAAAATGTACCTGCTTGCATTTGGTGGTCACTATGGAAAGAAAGGAACGAAAGTTGCTTTGAAGGGAGGACTAGCAGTTCTCAGATGATCAAGATGAGATGTCTTAGCCTTCTTGTTTTTTGGTGTAAGCAAGATTTAGTGGGGGAAGTAGATAGTTTAGAGGAGTTTATAGGCCAACTGTAAATTTTTTGAATTTTTTTTGGATTTGAGAATGATGACACCCCCTGGGGGTTTGTAAATCCCTCCTCATCAACTCCTTGATGAGCTCTTTTGTGTGAATACAAAGTTATCTATTTCAAAAAAAAAGTTTGAGTTTGAGCTGTATCAGTTTGGTACTTTGGAATGTGTTCAATTGTTGATGATGCTAATCCTTGTTTATTTACAACATTATTGCAGCAATATGAGGTTATACAACATCATACACACCTTGGTGTTCAAGAATATTATGGGGCCAAAGGAGTTGATGAATGGAATGCAGAATCCTGGAAAAAAGAAACTGATGATAATGATGTAAGTGGTTTCCCTTTTCTTGGTTTTCTGTACTGAAGGTGTTTGTACTGAAATAATTGTATGATAATCGATATGTGCCAAGCAAAGTTAACTTTTACAATCTCAAGATGACTAGCTCAACTGTAGTTCTGTAGTCAAGATATTATCATTTGACAAATAGTCACGTGTAAGAATCAAAGAGCTTCCGTTGATCATTGAAGTAAATCCCTTAAACAGGTCAAGTTACACTATGCATAAGTCTTCATATTCTGCCTAGTTTGCTTTGTTTATTGGTTTATTGTAGGGCATATCTCATCGCAAAATTCATCGACTGGAATCCGATTTTATTTCCATTTTATAGTTAGTAGAACCTTCTAATCTTATATTACTCTTCGACATATTCTCCTGTTTCTCTTGTTTTTTTCTCTAAAGACAGGGAATTCTAAATTAATTACTTATCTTATTTCTTCTTTAATTAGAAATTCTTTAAAGATTTCTATTTATTTCTATAAATAGAATCAGGTCTTTATTTTCATTTTTTTCTTAGTGATTTAGAATAGAACACGTATCAAATAGAAGAGAATGTATAGGAATTGCCATCTCAAGATTTAGAAGATCTTGTGTTGGTATATTCTTTTTATTATTATTGAATTAATATTTAATAATAGTATTAGGATTCGAATCCAGGTGGAGGGGTTTTTCTTGGTTGAATACAGGAAAAGAAGACTACCTTCTTTTGTTGTGCTTCGCTAGGTCGAGGTAAGTAAGGTATACGAAGGAAAAGCCTATTTGACAATGAAAGTGACTCCAAAACCTAATAGTCTTTTCAACTATCATGATTCAAATATTTATATGTAAAAGTTATTTATTGCCCTTATTGAGGTTATGGGCACTGCAGTAACTTGTTGATGAATGACAAAAAAATGTTAAATGATCAGCCCTTCTGATTTTTATGATTTCAGTGCTTAAATTTCTTGGTCTACACAAGAACGTATTTAACTCGAACACTCTGTGCCTAGCATGCCGCTTTCTGGTTGTAGATTCTGATATTTATGATTAATATTTTAAATTTAGTGCCACACTCAATGTTCTCTGCATGTTACTTGTCATCTTAGGTTGATGGAAAGTCTATTTAAGCCAAATTCGCTGATCAGGTCTGAGCCGCATAGAATTTAAGACTAGTCAGACCAATTTCTTTGCTGATCACATGTAAAAAATGTTTGTGTGATCGCTCTTGGCTACCAGAAATTAGATAGTTGTTTAGTAGTCAATCTTAGTTAGCAAAATGTGCATGCATGAATCCTGATCGTACGAGATTACACAAGTCTTCTGTTACCTCTCATTTAGATTATTTGTGAGTCTGGCACACATTCTTTCTCTTATATTATCCATAAAAGCAACTTTGTTGGTCTCTTAAGTGGGTTGGGTTAGAATAAAACAACATTTTATGTGCTTGGAGGAGATAAAATTTGGGGTGAGAGTGATCCTATTTCTAAGTCTACATCCAACTAGAAATTTGTAGACACTATCAGATCCAACATTGGACTCGGTCATACTACTTTGACTTGAAACCTCTGCCATCTTTTTCTTTATGTTGACTTCTTCTTGAGCAAGGCTACCCATGCTTTTTTTAAAGTAATTGATGGATGGGCTTTAAATATTTTATTGGTATGCATTTATTATAGGTTTTGGTTATGACACCCCAAATTTTTTTGGATGCACTGAGAAAGGGTTACATAAAATTTGATACAGTGTGCTTTCTGATACTAGACGAGTGCCATCGTGCCAGTGGTAACCATCCCTATGCAAGGATTATGAAGGTAAGCCTCACTTCTCTCATGTGAGTTGTGACTTTTCCTTATTTCTCTTCTCAAACTTTTCTCATCTTATCGTTATCATGTTGGACATGCTCCCGTGCACTCTCTATAATCAACAAAGGAATTCTATCATCTCTCCAGAAAAAGATCAAAGATTTTTGGGATGACTGCTTCCCCTGTGATAAGAAAAGGTAACTTTTGGCCTTCCTTGTGCTCTGCCTGCTTCTCTTTTCCCAAATCACTCACACATCAATAAATAAATAACTAAAACATGGATAAAGGTGTTTCAAGGCAAAATAAATTCTATAATGCTTATGATGACGAAAAGGGTGCAGTAACCCCCATCCCCCCAATCATTTCTTCTTTCCTGTGATTTAGACCTGTGGAATTCAGTGTTCTCTTTAATTATCAATGTGTCACATGATGGCTCTAGTGACAAATATTTAAGTTTCTGGTGACTGGAGTTATCTGAAAAGACAGAGAAGAGATCTTTGTTCTTCCTTTGCTCACCATTTTCTAGTTTGATACAATTTTACTTACGTGTATCAGTGTAAATGTTGCATAAGTGAAATTAGATGCTTGAGATCTCTGTTTTTTTTTTTGATTAAGTGCAATAGAGTGGAAGAGTTTTGCTGTTCTTGACCACTTCTTACATGCCATAGCTCTTGCTACTTTGCCATCTATCGTTCTTCACTTCGCCATTAGTTTTTGCGTTTTCACTGTCTCTTTTATTGTTAGAATAGGAGTAGGATCAAGAATAATATATAGAATCCTACCTGGAAAGAGATTGTAATGTATTAGCTGGAAAAGGAGTCTAATGTAGTGTTTATACATAGGGTCTCAATGTAATATGTAGAGATACAATTCAATAATATTCTTCTCCAATATTTCTCACATTTATTATAGAAGAATTCGTTGCCTTTTCCAAGCCAAACAGCTATATTCTCTAAATTATGATAAAGAGAAAATCATCCAATTCTTAAAAGTCTTGTGTGTTACTATTAAAATGCTCCCAGGCACATGTCCCGAGGTAATTCTCTCTCCTACTTCCTAGGGGGGCAGGGTCTCTCTTTCCGGCACTCTCTCGCCGGAACCTTCATTTCTTTCCTCCCCTTTCATTACCTTTCTGAACTATCACCTTATGTGATAGTTTCCCGAGATTCAGTTCCTTCTTTCAGACTTTGCAATGGGTGATAATAGGATTTATTTCAATGCGGGTTTTAAATCTTTTGACATTACTAAATGGAGCACTGGCAGCTCTGTGTGGTTCGAATGGGTTGAGAGGAGTAGAAAGTTGATGTGGAGATCTTCCATGAGCAGCAAAACCATGGAATGGATCTGCTTCACTCTTAGAGAAGCTTCCAGCGATCAGAAGAAAACAATCAGAAGATGGAAAACTGCAGAAAAAGAGGCGGAGCATTTCTGTACTAGGAAACATAATGAACATGGAAGATTTATAAGTATCATTTCCATCAATAATGGGGGTAGGTCCATACTGGTCATCCCAGAATTAGCCTTGAATGCGGGATGGCATGACATAGCATTTAAAATTGAAAGGTTCATTAAATGCTCTAAAAGAATGGAAGTGCCAGGACCTCCTAAATTAACTAAAGCCAACTACCCTTATGCAAAGGTAGTTAAGGATAGTAAATGGCAATCAGAGACTAAAGGAGGCAGAGATTACGAACAATGCTAGCATTATTAAAGTCCACACACATGCTGAAGACCAAAAGAATGGGCTTCTAGAAAGATGCCTAGTAGGTCATCTGGAAGGACAGATGAAGGAAAAGCCAACTTTGCCTGAGATAAGAAGATGGTCATCAACACTCTGGAAAAAGGCATTTGGAGTTAACATCTATGAAATGTATGGAGGTATGTTTCTATTTGAGTTCCCTAACGTAAACATGGCAGAACAAACTCTCCAAGGGCAGTGGAACTGGAAGAATCACAGATTCAATCTTGAATGGTGGAATCCGATGGTGGGTTGTCTCCCCAATAATACTCTGAAGATGGAAACATGGATCAGAATTGTTGGAATCCCCCTTCATCTATGGTCGGAGAGTTTTTTTCAAGAAATCGGAAACTTATGTGGAGGTTGGGTGGCCACAGAGGAGGAAACAGAACTAAGAAATCATATGAAGTGGGCAAGAATTCTGGTTGCCAATGATGGAAGAAACATTCCCAAAGAAGTTTCAATCTCCAGAAATGGAGTAATATTCCACTTTCCGATATGGGTTGAGTGCCAAGTAAGAGTAGAATTACAACCGGAATCTTTGCAAACTAAAAATAGTCACCGGAGAAGATAGAGCACATGGAGAAGATAGAGCACATAATTACCCGGTACATGCCTTTACACAACAGTCTGAAGGTGGTAAAGGTTGTGGTAAAGTCAGTAGTAAAGCCTGTGGAAAAGTACAATCCCAGCAGTTTAAGGATTTTGCATCAGAGGAACAAGTGGATACAGCTGTAAAAAGAAGAGAGAGGGGGCCACACGTGGGGCACACATCTCATTTAATTGAGGGAGAAACTTTGGGCCATCAACAACCCAATAGAAAGAGGAAACTTTACAAGAATGGGCCTGACTTTTCAAGTCAAGTCATTTTTAATGACATAACTTGTAAAAGCCCAATACCACATAACAGTGGTAATTTCCCAGAACTCCCAGAGCTGCAATACAATCAAGAAACAGAAAGAACAGCCAGACAAAACTTGAATCAAATTGCCCATGCAGAGGAGGAGATGGCAAACATGGTCGGGTAATCAATTATCGAATCTCAATGCCAATTAATAGAGATTGATGATAATGAACTAAGGGGGGAGATTTCAGAAAAGGAGGAGGATAATGGTTCGATCACTCTCATGAAGGACTGGGAGATTGAGGAACCACAACCGCTGCAAATTCAACAGCAAGAAGAAAAAAGAAATAAGGAGAGGGAGACTTCAAACTGGGTACAACAATACTTGATCAAGTTGGGTAAAGTTTTGGGTGTTGACTTCCAGGGCCATGAAGAGGAGGCTTTAGAGCTACTAATTCAAGTAGACAGCTCAAGACAAGCCAGAAGAATGGAAGTAGAAGCTGTATGCAAGAAAACGAGATGCAGAGGTTCCCAAGAGTTAAAAAGTCTAGTAAACTTTGATGTGAAATTTAAAAATAGTGGAACAAGGGGTATGGGGAGAAACTTGCTCATTAGTGATAGATGAAGTTTAAATTGGTTACATGGAATGTAAGGGGACTGAATAACAAGGATAAGAGAAGATTAGTCAAAAGTGTTATGGGGGGATGGAATGCAGACATCATTTGTTTGCAAGAAACTAAGTTAGAGGGGGATGTGATAGAGGAGATTAGGCAAATTTGGGGAGGGAGATGGGTTAAATATGCATGTCTGGAAGCTAGTGGGACTAGAGGGGGAATTTTAATGTTGTGGGACAGTAGAGTGTGGAAGGGGGATATTCTGGAGACTGGCATCTACACTATAACTTGCAAATTTGAAGCTCAACTTCAAAACTTCAGTTGTCACATTACAGGGGTGTATGGCCCCAACTCTTATGTAGAAAGAAGGCTTGTTTGGGAGGAAATAGGGGCTATAAGGGGTTTAATAGAAGGGCCTTGGGCTGTGTGTGGAGATTTCAATGTGGTGAGGTTCATCTCAAAGAACAGAAACTGTTTGAGAAGAACAAAAGACATGAGAGAATTTTCAGATTTCATAGAAGATCTGAATTTGCTTGACACTCAACTAGAGGATAGCCAGTATACTTGGTTCAAAGGAGACAATCAAGACATTGCCTCCAGAATTGATAGGATTCTGATATCAAAAGAATGGGATGAAAGCTTCAACAACATCAAACAGATAGCTTTACAAAGGCTCGGATCAGATCACACTCCTATTGCATTGCTTGGGGGAGTGTGGAACAAAAACAAAAATTATTTCAAGTTTGAAAAGTGGTGGTTAGAAACAGATGGATTCACAAACAGAATCAAAGAATGGTGGGACACTTTCAGCTTCTCTCGGAGACCGGATTTCATACTTGCTACAAAACTTAAGGCATTAAAAGAAAAGCTTAAGGTTTGGAGTAGGAGTGATCATGCGAACCTGGGAGCCAAAAGGAGGAACTTACTCAAAGAGTTGACTGTTTTTGACGAAGCTAGTAAGGGTAGAGCACTAACAGAGGATGAGGTAACAAGGAAGAACTCTAGATTACTAGAGTTCGAGGAATTGCTCAAATATGAAGAAATTGCATGGAGACAAAAATCAAGATCACTATGGTTAAAAGAGGGGGATAAGAGCACTAAGTTCTTCCACAAAATGGCCAACGCACACAAGAGGTACAACAACATTGATGAAGTAGTGATCCAAGGAGAACTAACCCAAGATCCTGCAAAAATTGAAGGAGAGATTGTAGACTTCTACAAGAAGCTATATACTGAAACTACTAATTGGAGACCTGCCTATACTGATGCGAATTGCCCCGGGTTAACAGAGGAAGAAAAGGAGAATCTGGAGAGGAACTTTGAGGAGAGTGAAGTCCTAAAATGTCTGAAAATGTGTGCAATTGATAAAGCACCTGGGCCTGATGGATTCACCATGGGTTTTTTCTTAAAATGTTGGGAGGTGGTAAAGGAGGACGTCATGAAAGCTTTCCAAACTTCTATGAGCAGGAAGTGTTTGAAAGAAGTTTGAATGCAACATTTATTACTCTCATCCCAAAGAAGAAGGGTGCAAAGGAATTGAGAGATTTCAGACCCATCAGCTTAATAGGCAGCATCTATAAGCTTTTTGCTAAAGTTCTGACAGAGAGAATGAAAAGGGTAATGGCTAAACTTGTGGATTCCCGACAAATGGCTTTTATCCAAGGAAGACAAATCATGGATGCAGTGTTGATAGCTAATGAGGAAGTGGATTCCAGACAAAAGCAAAAGAAACCAGGAATACTTTGTAAGTTAGACATGGAGAAAAGCCTATGACCATGTTAATTGGGAATATCTTTTGACCACAATGGGGAGATTGGGATTCGGGAGGAAGTGGATCCAATGGATCAGACATTGTATCACTACTGTGAGATTCTCAGTACTTGTGAATGGATCCCCTGTTGTTTTTTTTAGTGCAGAGAGGGGACTAAGGCAGGGATACCCATCTCCTTTCCTTTTCCTACTTGCTATGGAAGGGCTGAACAATATGATCAAATCAGCTAACGTGAGGGGATGGCTTAGAGGTTTTGAAGTCAGCAGACCGGAAGTTGATAATGTGGAAATTACCCATCTACAATACGCGGATGACACATTGATATTATGTGATGCTGATGAAGGCCAACTAAAAATGTTGAGGGTGATCCTAGTGTTGTTTGAAGGGTTCTCTGGTCTACACATTAATTGGAGGAAAAGTCACCTCTATCCAATTAATGAAGTACCCAACATGGAAGCATTAAATGCGGTTCTGGGAGGGGAAATTGGAGCACTGCCTACACATATCTTGGGATGCCTTTGGGGGCCAAATCTCAGTCATATGAAATCTGGAACAATGTGGTTGAGAAATGTGAAATGAAGTTAGCAAGATGGAAATCACAATATCTCTCCAGGGGTGGGATGACAGGTTGACCTTGATTAATTCTGTTCTTGATTCACTACCAACCTACATGATGTCAGTATTTCCAATTCCCAAAAGTGTAATCACTAGGTTGGATAAAATCAGAAGAAGAAAATTTCTTTGGCAAGGAAACAGAGAGAGGAAATGCTACAACTTGGTTACATGGGATGCTGTGATAGTGGGAAAGAAGCATGGAGGTCTCGGAATAAAGAATTTGTTGAATCAAAGCAAAGCCCTTATGATGAAATGGTTATGGAAGTTCAACAATGGAGAGCAGACCTACTGGAAGGAAGTCATTAAAGCTAAATATGAAGAGAAAGATAACTGGATGACCAAAGAAGTGACTACAGCATATGGGGCTAGCGTATGGAGATCCATTAGATCTCTTTGGTCCGAGTTTAAGGCTAACACACAGATCAAAGTGAGGAATGGAGAGAAAACAGAATTCTGGAAAGATGCTTGGCATGAGGCAGGTAGGCTAGAGGCCTTGTATCCTGATATATACTCTCTGGTATCTCACCAACAGAAGACTATAGTAGATCACTGGACTCTACCAGGGTGGAACTTCATCTTTAGAAGACAATTAAATGATTGGGAGATTCAAAGGGTAGCAAATTTTTTCAACACCATTGGGCAATTTAATGGACTGGAAGGAGGTCAGGACATTTTGTGGTGGAAAGGCAATCGAAAGGGCAGCTTTAAGGTGGGTTGTGCATATAACTGGTTGAACCACACCAATCAGCTTAAAGTCACTGGCCATGGAGAGGAATCTGGAAGTCAAAAATTCCACTCAAAGTGGCATGTTTTGTTTGGTTGTTAGCCAAGGAGGCTGGACTGACTCAAGACAACTTAAAGAAAAGGGGGATACCATTATGTTCTAGATGTTTCTTTTGTGGGGAAACTGCCGAGACAGTTAACCATCTCTTTCTACACTGCAAGATGACAAGTCAACTATGGAGGTTATTCCTGAGCCTTAAGGGTATGTCATGGACCATGCCTGTCAAGATCACAGAAGCAATTCCTAGTTGGGAGGTGAGAGGAAGCAGGAAAGCAGTCCAAGAATATAGACAGATGGAGAATTGTCCCAGCTAGCATATGGTGGGCAATATGGAAGGAAAGGAACTCTAGAGCTTTCGATAGTGTTGAGAATAGTATGCAAAAAGTCAAACTTTATTGTCTTATGCTACTATGTTTTTGGTGTAATCAATTATACTCAAAGGATATATCTCCTTAATTGATGTACTAGACTCAATTTAGTTAAAGATAGTAGAATTTGAAGTACAGGTTGTAAATACTGATTAGTGTACTGACTTTTGAGGAATAGACAAAGTTACCATTTTCAAAAAAAGAATTCGTTGCCTTTCCTCTGCCATCTGTTGATTATATTCTTCGTTAACTAATGTACTATATTTATTCTCTTATTTTTGTTTTTACTTCCATGAAAAATTAAAAGAAAAATTGCCTACTGAAATTATACACATGTCTGCACGTGTGCATACTTGCATCACCTTGTAGTGGGATGTAATCAGTTCTCAATTTTATTGAGGAGCTGACCGAAGATCTTATTGGTGGCTGCTTCTGTTTGTTATATTTATATTAACTTAAATAATTTCTTATTATTTAGGCTAAGAAAAGAAACACTTGAATCACTTGGTATATATACCGGAGTCTTTGACTTCCACTTAGTTATTCTCTGAGCTTGCTTGAGCACATTTTCTATCAAACTTGGTGAGGTTCTTCAGGATGTATTCCTCTTCAAAGGATGGACTCCTAACTTTTGTCCAAAGCCTGTGATGAGTGTGTATAAAAGGTCTTATTTACTTACATGGATTGATGTAATATATATGCTTCATAGATATATGATTATTGTTGTTTGTCTAATCTACTTATCCTCGATTACATTTATTGAAGTTTATGATTTGTCTGCATGATACCTGTAAAAATATATGTCTTTTTTTTTTGGATAAACTAATATAAACATGTAAAGATAAATTATAAACCTGTATGTCATATATAATAGACACGATGTAAAATATCTTATGTCATACCATAGTTTAACTTGTAGTAAAATATTTTGTGAAGTAGGTAATGTTACATGCTGATTCCTAGATGATATTCCTTTTGTAACAAGTGCACAAGTATAATTTTGCAATCATTTAACTTTTCACAGTAAATATTATATGAATGAAAAGAGAACAGTGACATCAGACATCAAGACTCGTGGGGATGTCATTTTGAATTGGTGAATTTGGTGAGAAGTACGATACATCTCGAAAAAGGTTGCATCTGCTAAGACAAAGTACTTATGTGTAGTAGGATCATAACAGTTGTTATCCTTTTGGGACAAGAGTACCCAAAAAGATATATTTGATGGACTTCGTTGAAGTTTGTCATTTTTGGTTCAAGATCTTGGACATATTAAGTATCCCCAAACACTCATGGGCATAGAGGAAATCAAGGTTGATCCTGATAAAATATTGAGTAAGAACTCTTGCGTTAATAGAAGACATGCGATTGACTAGCTAACAAACTGTCAGAATGACATCAGCCAAAGGCGAAGCTCAACATGAGCGTTAATGTTAATGTTCGAGAAGTCTCGATCAGATGCCTATTTTATGTTCAACAACCCCATGTTGATGAGGAGTATATGCACAAGATGATATACGTAGAATATCTTGTGGAGGCATAAGGGAAGAGATAGGTGAAGAAAAATATTCTCGTGCATTTTCACTGGTTAGTTTCGTTATAGAAACACTAAGCTGGTTACAAATTTCAACACAAAAGACTTAAAAGATAGAAAACAACTCAAATCTATTTTATTTTTTGATAACCGTGGTGTCTGGGCCAGCTTGCGCGCACCTAGTGCGCTAAGAATATTCGTCATCAAAAGTGACAATACTGAAATCTGAAGTAGACTGACACACTTGGATCCTATATATCTGAATGGACAATAATGGAGATACAACCCTATTGTTAATTTATTTCAGAAAAGAGTTGTGAGTGTTTTCCAAGCTGACATGATTTATACTCTAAAGAAGACAAACGAGAAAGACCGTTGGATGTCCTAAACAACTATGAAGAATATCAGGAGAGGTAGCATAACTAAAAGTGATAGGTGTGTTCTGATTGGATAATTGGTACAAGCTGTGTGACTTATCCCTTATTCTACTCATCTATTTGGCATTCCTCGTTGTAAGTTTTGGTACCGAAATTGTACAATCTTATTCATTCATAGAGATGCATATTTATAGTGTTGAAAACTGAACTAACTGGCAATCAAATCCCTTGGTTGTGGCAGATTTGAGAATCAAGGGATGATTTTATTGATCTAATATCCTAACCTATTCAATATCATATTAGATATGGTTTTATAAGATCAATTTAAATCCTACAATATCATATCTGATCACACTTAGATATTTACAAATCAACACTCCCCCTCAAGTTGGCATGTAAATATCTGTCATGCCTAACTTGCTTACAAGAATTTCAAACTTTGGTTTGAACAAGCCTTTTGTGAAAATATCCGCATTTGCTCATTTGTTGTGATGAAAGGCATGCACACGTTTCCTTCTTCAATCTTCTCTTTTATGAAGTCTCTGTCCACTTCAACATGCTTTGTTCTGTCATGTTGAATTGGATTGTGAGCAACACTTATGGCGGAACTGGTAACACAAACAACCTTTTTAGTTCTTCCATCATTTTCTTGAGCCAAATCATTTCACAGATCCCATGGGCCATAGATCGGTATTCAGCTTCAACACTGCTAAAGGCTACAACATTCTGCTTTTTACTCTTCCAAGTCACGAGATTTCCCCATATAAACAATATCCTAACAATATCCTGATGTAGACCTTCCATCAATAGTAGGAACCTGCCCAATCTGCATATGTAAAACTTTCAATGCCTCCAAGTCACGAGATTTCCCCAGATGTAGACCTCCTATCAATAGTAACCAGCCCAATCTGCATTTGTAAAGCTTTCAATGCCTCTATCTTCACCTTTTCTGAAAAATAATCCTTTCCCCGGTGAAGTTTTCAGATATCTTAGAATCCTCTAGACACCGCTTCTGGGTGCTCTTCCTTCGGAGAGCCCATAAATTGACTCACTAAGCTTATAACAAGAGCTATATCAAGTCGAGTGTGTTATAAGTAGATCAACTTTCCCACTTGTCTCTGATATTGACTTTGGTCAACTAAATTTCCTTCTTTGTTTCCAAATTTTACATTTGGATCAATAGGTGTTTCAGCCGGAAGACAACCACTCATGCCTGTCTCTTTTAGAAGATCTAGTACATACTTTCTTTGTGACACCATAATGCCTTCTTTTGATCTTGCTACTTCCATGCCAAGAAAATATTTCAACTAACCTAAATCTTTTATCTCAAATTCCGAGGCCAACTGTGTCTTCAAATTTGTATAGGGTTTTGGGCAGAGGTTTAAGCACCTTCTAGATGCTTGTAAAGTTCCAGCTTAGCACCTTTTTCTGGGGTGGCTAAGTTTTCATTGAATAAAATTGTTACTTGTCTAAAAAAGAAAGGCAAGAAAATGCGCTCGAGATTTTGGAAGATTGAAGAGCAGTCCAGTGTCACCCCAACAAAATAGAATCAAGGCGGTTTGCCAACGAGCGAAGACGATTGCTCAAGAAAGGCAGGCCGCCTTCATACGTCTGTGGGCCTGTAGGCCATACCCTGGGGTCGAGGGCTGCTATTTGTACTTTGCTCAGGTCATCCCTTAGAGAGGCTATTTCAAGTATATGTGGTCTTTAGTTCAAGGTAATGAGGAGATTGACAATGACTTTACATGTCGTATTGGTGCGAGATGGGCAAAATGGAGGCTCACCTCTAGAGTCTTGTATATTAAGAAGGTACCGCCAAAACTTAAAGGTAAATGCTATATAGTGGTGGTTAGATAAGCTATATTGTATGAGACAGAGTGTTGGCCAGTCAAGAATTCACATGTTCAGAAGATAAAGTTGCGGAAATGAGAATGTTGAGGTGGTGTATGTGCATACTAGGAGAGATAAAATTAGGAAATGAGATATTATGGAGATGTTAGGAGTGGTTTTCACGGTGGATAAGATGAGGGAAGCGAGTCTGAGATGGTTTAGGCATGTGAAAAAAGATGTATAGATGCCTCGTTGGTGAGAGAGGTTGGCAGTGATAGTATTAGGATAGATATAGGCAAGCTGAAGTAGTATTGAGGGAGGTGATTAGACAGGATATGACGCATCTTAAGCTTATTGAGGATATGACCTTAGAGGCACAAAGTAGGGTAGAAGGTTAGTTGGTAGTTGATCATGCTCTTGCTTTACTGTGGGATAGGATTGATGGTCGTACTTGGACTTCCTTTCTTACCAGTGGTATTGGTACTATTCTCATAGCTTCTTGTTTTTTGATTTCATTTATCACCTGTGTTTTTTGTGCTTCGGTTATCACATTATTTGTAACCTTGGTGTATGTTGTGTACTGCTCTCATTTCACATAATTTCGTTGTGTTTACTGCTGTCATTTTTGTATTCCCTTTTTCAAACGGCTTGGAAATGCTTAATTTTAGGCTGAGTGTGTATAAGAAAAGCTTCTCTATCTCTACGAGGTAGACCTTATTGTACACTCTATCCTCCTCAGACCTTACTTGTGGGATTACACGGGGTATGTTGTTGTTGTTGTTAGAAGAATAAGGATGTACACTAAGCTTGTTTTGAACTTGTAAATATGGCTTCTGTGATGAAGATTTATGTAGTGTTACCTTTCTTAAAAAAGAGAGATACAATGATTTTAAAAAGACTATCCGGGACCCATTGTCATTTAACTGGTCTAAGAGTTTCTTATACAACATTTTAGAGCTTTTGTATTGACTTTTTCTTTCTCAAAATTACTCACTTTCTTTTTCGTTGCTATGCCTAACTAAGTTGCTCGAACTCGGTGTGGGTGTCTAATATGGGTGCGGATCTAGAGGTCGGATCCTCTATGACCTAAATTTTAAGACTCGGGAATACAGATCCATGTCTGGATACGGGCTCGGGGATTTGACTAAAATAGAGTTATAAAACCTAAATCATGAGAATGTAGAGAGCTCGAGGAGAAAATAAGGATCAAGAGGAGAATCTTGGAAGGAGATAAAGGAAAGGGATCTTTACTCTTTTGGTGTAAAGTAAGAGCCAAAAGAGATTGTGGAGATTGATTCCCTCATGTGTATGGTGGTCAGTATGGAGGGAGAGAAATGCTAGATGTTTCGAAGATAGGTCCAATCCCATTCATAAAGTCAAATGGAATTGTATTGTATCTTTACTCTTCTGGTGTAAACAATTATGTATAGAAGATACTGAGAGTCTGTAGTTTAACTTTTTGGTGGTGACCAGCATATCCTTAATGCTGAAGAATACAAACTTACCTATTTAAAAAAAAAACATAAAGGAAAGGGAGTGGCAATAGAAATTTATATATACAACGTTTTCCATTTTCATCATCTTCAATATATATAAAAAAGAAAAGTTTTGATTATAGAAATCATTAAATCTGTCCAAAATTTCTCCCTAATTTGGTCGAAGTATCCAAAACTGGTTGACCAAATCAGGTACGAATCCCACAGCCACACCCATGTTGTGCCGACACGGGTGCGGCACCGAAAGTGAAGACGTCCGAGCAACTTAGATGCCTAAGCTTGGTTAGTCATCCTTCCAAATTTTTGATATGGATATATGCTGATAATTTTGATTTCAGTTGTCTTAGTTTGTTCTAATGTGATATATATGGGTTTAGATCTTTTGTGGATTTACTAAGTATACCCGCTCGATCAGGTGTTTCATCTTCAGCAGATTGCGAGGATCAAATATCAGAACTTGAAAGTCTTCTTGATTCCCAGGTAATCTTCTGGCAAACCCTGTCACTTTATTGCAGGTGGGTATGTCTCTTAGCCCTAGTTAGAATAGTGGTTCCTAATGTATCAGTATATTGTTTTTCTTCTTCTATAGGTATATACACTCGAGAACAGGGTGGAGCTGGATGAATTTGTTCCCTCTGCTAAGGAGACTTGTAAATTCTATAATCCAATAGTGTTTTCAAATACAGAATTAAAGGCAAAGTTGGAATTTTCATGGTCAAAGGTAAAAGCTCATATGCAGATATCATATTAAATAGGACAGTGTAGGATATTATTGTTAAATAACTGATATAGCCCTTACATTTTACTCTATCTCCATTTGGCTCTTAATGCTTATTTTTTTCTTTCATATTCCCAATTCTTTAGATTTTGAAATCAAGGGCAACCTTTTTCATTGTTCACTATGAACAAAATATTATTTTAAGGGAGAAGTGAACGTTTAGAAATGGGAAAGAAAAATTGAGAGAATGTGTAAAGACAATTCTCTTATACCTAAAAGCTTTATGCACATTTTACAATATATACATCCAATAGGAGACTTCACATGTTATTATATATGTACATTCTTAATAGCTAACTGCTGTTCTGAAGTTGGTGCATATATATCGTATGTAGCTAACCCGTTGTATATATAATTAGTTCATGACCAACAAGGAACTTGGTGAATATTTTGCAAGTTTGTCGTATGATTAGGCAAACTTAGTGATAGTGTATCATGACAGTAATTTTTCTTTGGTAAATGATAGTCAATTTCGACGTGCTTGGTCCTCTTATAAAACACAAGATCAATGCAACATGAAGCCCGACTCAGAACTTCAAGAAAATTTGACCAAAAAAGGGAACACCCAGCTTCTGTCTCAAAGGAAGGACTCACAAGCTGGAAAACCTGTTGGAACTCGCTGAAAAAATTGCCAGAAAACCTACCAAAAAATTGGAAGTTATCGGAACTTGAAGAAAATTGTATGGGTGAGCTTGGAATATCCCGATGACCCTGATAGGAAAAAGGATTGATCGAAAAGGTGGACGGTAACTGGCTCACACGTCTGCCGCATGATGTAGATCTCGCCAGAGAAGATTGCTTCTGATGGCGTGTGGGAGCGCGTGCAATGGTTTCTATCTGTGGGGTTTTGTGGGTTATTGTTGCAGGAGAGTGAGGGACCCCGTGGTGGTGTTGGTTTTCGTTCAATACTGACAACATGAAGTTGACACAAAACAACCCAAGAAGGTTGCCAAAATTTGATGCACAACGACTGTCTTGACTAAATTTTCTTGCCTGATGTTCCCCACAAACGCTCTGTAATCTTTGGGCCTAACTCAACTCAAAATCTAACTCAAGGGGTGAGGATTTCCAAAGATCATATGAAGAGACCAGATTATCCTCATCCTTCTGATGTGGGACTCAACAATAACAAAAAGTAGGGAGCATTGTGGACACTTTACTTGACATGTTATGGTAAAAGGAAAGACAATGAAAAAAAAAAAAGTTTTGCGAGTTGGGTTTAGTTTTTGGGAAGTTGTCTGTAGGTATTATCTTAATTTCTCTTGATGGGGTCTTATTGCAGACCTACTAGATGGTTTTGGGTGCTTGAAGTTTACTGAATGATAAGGGCCCTCAATATCTTGAAGTTTTCATGTGTTCCTTGCACAGTTCTTTCTATGCTTGCAGTAGGTTTAAATGGTGGTGTTTTCAAAACTTAAATGACATCTTGTTTTGTTGAACTCCAGGAACGTTAAGCTCAGGTCCATAAACTTCAAACTTCTGTCTTACTTTTTCTCTTCTCATTTACCGGAATGATGTAGTGATGCCCTTGTTTATGTACTTAGATATTGGTAAAGATTTGCTTACTTAGTAATCTTGAGTGCTTTTCTGCATTATGCAGTACTTGTTGACACAGTTCCCCATATGAATAATATGCTTCTTTGGAATGTGACGTGATAGAATGTTTCTCTAAACTCAAGCCCTTGTACTTAATTCACCACATTTTCATGAACAGTTTGACGCTGCATTAGCTGAATTGAAACTGTCACTGCCAAGTCAGTACAAAGATACAGATGATATGTATAAGAAGCTTCAGAAGAGATTGTCCAATTGTTATGCAAAGATATTGTGTTGCCTTGAAAATCTAGGCATCATTTGTGCTTATGAGGTATGATTAAGGTTTCATGATCTGTTATTTGTTTTCATTTCTTGGTAATTATATACAAATTAATTGAAGGGAAGGCGTGCAACTAGCTCCACATATGGTGAGATTACTTTCATTTTCTGTTTCTATTTATTGAAGCATACACATTCATGTAATCATGTTACGCCACAAATATATATATGCATAAATTATTCCTTCCTTTCTGTAAAGAGTAAGAGACACTTAGGCCTCTCTTACATGAAGCAATGAGAAGCACTTTATTAGTCAGGGTTTGAATCCAACTAATATTAATTCATCTACGTGGCACTTTGAATTGCATTATTAACAACTAAAAGAACTGGCTGTAATTTTGGTTTGCTGGTTCTTTCTATTTTGAAGCTTGAACTTGCAGATTGGATTGGTCTTTGTCCAACTGATCATCTTCTCTGCCTGAACTAAGAGGGGGATGTCCATTTCATAAAATATGATCTTACTACCTGCTACTTTACTGGACACTGTGAGAAATAGAATATGCATGTATAATCAAGGCCACAGAATTTGAATTCTCAATATCTATGTGATTGATTCTAACTGTATACACAATATCCTTAACACTCCCCCATCAAGATGGTGCATACAAGTCGTACGTACCAAGCTTATTACATATGTAATTAATTCGAGAACCAGTAAGAGATTTGGGCGAAATGTTTGCACACCGATCATTTGACTTCAGGAATTTGTGAGAATGTCTCCTGAGAGTATCCTTACTCTCACAAGTGACAATTGATCACTATGCTTAGTTTTCTCATCAAACAGACATCGATGCAATATGAAGAGCAACTTGATTATTACGCACAAGTTCAGTCTCATTAATTTGTCCAAACTTCAATTCTTTAAGCATGGTTTTATCCAAACTAGTTCGCAAGTTGCCACATCCATCATTCGAGTCTTTGCTTCTGCATTAGAACGTGCAACAACATTTTGTTTTTGTGTTACCAAGACACCAGATTACCTCCAACGAGAATACAATATCTACAAGTAGACTGCCTATCAAAATGAGATCCTGTCTAATCTTCATCTGCGTATCCAATAGTTTGCTCATGGCTTCGATCCTCAAAGACTAATCCTTTCCCTGGGGATAGTTCTATGTATCTAAGAATACTTACTAGTGCATCCTAATCCTATCATATTGGGAGTTTATAAACTGACTTACAACATCACCAAAAAAGTAATATCAATCGAGTCACTGTAGGTAATTACTTACCAACCAGGAGGGGGGACTCCCCACTGATGCATTCCGGTCCATGGGGATGGTAGTGGGTCTACACTCTGTCATTCCCGTCTCTCCAAGAAAGTATAGAGCATACTTGCGTTGTGAGATGAAATTTTTGATTTGGACTGAGCGATCTCAATGCCTAGGAAATACTCCACTATGCCCAAAGCCTTTGTTTGGAAGTGCTGAAAGAGATGTTGCTTCAACTTAACTACACAAGCAAGTCTTTTTACATCTTCTCTTGTTTGCGTGAAAAACACTTTATTCCTGTAAGTCTGTCGGGTATGGTTTCTGCAAAGAGTTAATTCATGGAATCCCAGCTCAAAATCTGCCGCTTTTGATTTATTCATCTTAACTTATATTAATGAGCATCCTTGTTTCTCTTACCATCATTTATCACTAATATCTTCTGTCCGAAAGCAGAAGTGGAGTTCTTTCCATAGAAAGTTTAGGAAACATATTGGATTATCTTCCAAAGTAGCAAATCATAGTAAGTAACTAGGAAAGCCTAAAAGAGTTAAGTCTTCACCAAAACCATATGGAAGGTGTTCTTTTTCTCCGATTAATGTACTTGAAATCTTTTTCACTGTTGCACAAATGTGCTCGCTTGGGCTCCATTCAATTGATGAACTCAGCATCCCTGCGTTTTGTGGTTACCTATGGAACATTTAATTGGTTCTAAGCTGGGTCTATTCCGGACTATCAGAACTTATATTCTAAGCTGTGGGTATCTCTACCCATTTCTATGTTTTCTTCAACAGTTCTGCATATCATGTCTGACGCTCTTTTTAGATCTATCTAATATTTGTTGGAATTTCTTATTTCTGGCTGTTTCTCCCCCTCATATTATAGGCTATTAAAATCTGCTTGGAAAATGTGCCTAATGACAAAGATGAAAATGAGATTCTAAGGACAAGTTCTCTACAACATAGATACTTTTTGGAGGAGGCATTGTCAATTGTCCAGGAATCAATGCCACAAGGTACCTGAGTTTGTCCTATGTATTGCTTATGCAGATATGTGGCCATTGCTGACCTGTTTGTTGTTATCTTTATCAATTTTATTTTGATGTTTCATTTTTGGGTTCTCCAATTGCAAACCTGCATATTTGATCATCCGGTTAGTGGATCTTGAGTTACCATTCTTTTTGGTGTAAGGTTTGTTGCGGTGAGTGAGGGGTTGACATACTTCTTGTCAAGAATCTTTTTCTTTTTATCTCAAGTTGGTTTACTGAGGATATGCTCCTAGATAGGAGGGTATGGAGGTGGGGTATTGGGGTAAAAGGTTTGTAGGCAGTCGAGCATTGGCTGGTTTTCTTTACCAGTTGTATTATTACTATTCTTCTATTATCTCTGCAATTTTATTACCATTTGTTGTTTCCGTTGGCTTTGGTTTTATCGTAGTATTGCGTTGTCATTGTTCTTTTCTCTGTTATCTCCAACGTGGCTTATTTACTACAGTATTTCCTTTTCAAACCTGCTTTGAATTGTTTTACTTGAGCTGTGGTCGTTTGGAAACAACCTCTCTACCTTCACTAGGAAGGGATAAGGTCTGCATACACACCACCACCCTTCCCAGAGCGCACTTGTGGGATTACACTTGGTATGTTGTTGTAGTTGTAGTAGGAGTATTCATTCAGTCCTTCTTGTTTCCTCAGTTTGCCTTGCATACATATTACGTTTTAGTATCAGGAGCTCACAAGGTTCTTCAATTGATTGTATGGTAATGTCCTCTTTTCTTTTTCGAATAGACCACCTATTACGAGGTCATTTCTTGCTCTCTTTATTATTATGCCATAAATTACATATTTCTTTCTATTTACACACAGATCTTTTATCCCTATATGCTACTTCTTTTCTCTATACTGTGGACATTATTGGATCAAGATCATTATGTTTTTGTTAGAAGTTTCTCCTATGTCAAACAATTTATCAAGCTAGGACAGCTATATATGCTATATATCTATTTGTCCTTATTCGTTCCTGAAAAAAAGTAGTTAAAAGTTAAACCCATTACTGTTTTAAGTATTATTGTGTTACAATTTATTCTGAGCAATGATACAATTGTAACTTGGTCGGTTTCCCGTGATGTGTGATTTTCTGTTGATTGGTTATGCTTGTATGGCGCAATCAGTGTGAACACTGCTAGAATGGCTTCTGGTCGGACTTTTTAATTCTTGTTTGTTATGCAGTAGATCACATTTGAATTTTCCTGTCAATCCAGCTGAATTGACTTTTGCTATAGTAACACAGTAAAAGTTCCAACTTTTGAGTTCTTTGCAAGTGTTGATTTATTCTCATTTCATCAGACTGTGAGAGTCTCTTCGATGTTGGATATGACTTGTCAGCAACTCTGTCAATGGGCCATATATCTTCAAAACTGCAAGTGCTTCTTGAAATTTTTCAACTCCTTGGGTAATGAACTCGACATCTGATTCTATCACCAAACTTGTAACTGTCGTTAGATGCATCTTGTATGTATCTCTTACACAAACTTGAGGTTCTGATTTTTGGATGCAGGAAAGCCACACAAGTACGCTGTCTCATTTTTGTTGAAAGAATTATAACAGCTAAGGTAATTGAAAGAGTTATGAAGAAAATGACCTGGTTTTCACATTTCACAATAGCATATTTGACTGGAACAAACACATCTGTCGATGCTCTGACACGAAAAGCGCAAAAAGAAACCTTGGGATCTTTTCTCTCTGGAAAGGTAATTACATATATACATAAAACATTACATTATATTTGACATAAATACTTTCTTGCGAGTCCCTTTAACTAGCTTTGATCTTAATGTTATATGTCCCTCCTATTCCCTTGTCATCACAGGTCAATTTATTATTTGCCACTGATGTGGTTGAGGAGGGAATTGATGTGCCACACTGTTCCTCTGTAATACGATTTGATTTACCAAAGACAGTTCGTAGTTATGTCCAATCTAGGGGACGTGCTCGTCAGACTGAGTCTCAGTATATACTAATGCTTGAGAGGTGAAGCAACTTGCATATCTGACCCGATTTTGGCATTCATAAATCTATTTATTTCAAGTATATAACCTTCAGAATGATTTCAGAGGAAACAAGAAGCAGTTGGAGCAGATGTTCGATATTATTAGGAGTGAATATTCTATGACAGATACAGCTTTAAAGAGAGATCCTGATGATTCTGTGGTGAAACCTTGTCTTGTGAAGGAAACTAAAGCATATTATGTGGAGG
The DNA here is from genome assembly GCA_016801875.1 of Solanum sitiens. Taxonomy (NCBI): domain Eukaryota; kingdom Viridiplantae; phylum Streptophyta; class Magnoliopsida; order Solanales; family Solanaceae; genus Solanum; species Solanum sitiens. The sequence continues at coordinate 129,071 of JABWTJ010000704.1, forward strand.
CAACTGGAGCATCAGTAACTGCAGATTCTAGTGTCAGTGTCTTGACTAAATATTGTGAAATGCTCCCTGGAGATAAGTATGAATTCTCATGTCTTCAACTAAATATTGTGTTCACTGGTGCATCTTGTTTTATGTATAGGTTAACACTGGAATCCAGGATACCCTATTAGATTAAAATGAGTTTTGTTGTTGTTACCTGCTCAGAGCCGTTTGGAAATGAATTGAATCGTTTTGGAAGGACATAGAAATTAATCCTAGAACAGATGGGATATATGATGTGATCGTTTTGGTATTGAGTTCAAGCAGCATCTAGGTTGAAGCTATTATCATTAATCACGGTCAACCTTCAGTTTCCTCATTCATTGTTTGCTTCAAAATTTTGTATTAGATAGCTGTTGGCTTCCAATGTCTGGCCCAGTTCCTTCTGCCTCGACATGAACCCTAGGATCAGTAAGTTATGCTTTGGCCTGTCATATATAAAGTCCTATCAACTTAGCCAGTGAAGTGATACACTAGGTATAGGAGGTTTGTGTATGGAGTTTAGGTTGGATATGGTCTATTTACATCTCATATTGGACCATCGTCGGGTGATACTAGTGTTTTCATATTCAAAAAGACTTCCCAGATTCAAGGGGTCATATACAACAATACAGCTTGTGTGCAAAAACCAAGTTTTCTGCTTATCATAATCTCCGCTTCTTTAAGATGCATATTACTAATCTGAAAAGAAAAAAAAAGAAACGAGAAAGTAACTTAAAGAAAATTATAACAGTAAATCTGTGATAATGGAAAAGGGAATTATGGGTTGTAGCTCCAGACTACTCACTACTGTGTACTAATGATGTACTGCCACTAAAGTTTAACCACTATATTAATTTTGATCCTCATATTTGATGTACTCTATTATTTTATCAGATTCCTATGTCATGTTCCTATCGTTTGGCGGTGTCAACATTTCCTGATTTTAAGGGTCAAGATGAATCATACACCTTTAGTCATATCCATATACAGAACACAAACAGAAGTCTAGTACAGATTCACCTGTCTGTCTCCTCCTCTCTCTGCTGTGCTGAATTTCGCCCCCTTACCACTTCAAACCTCAATTACTGGATCCTCTCCAAATAATTTTGTGGGTGTACATCATGTAGACACTTCTTCACCAACAAGGTGTTATATTTTCAGCCAATGGATTATGGATGTCATAGTTGCTCTCAGTATTAAGCATTCATTAGGTTTAAATGCTCCGTGCTGTGTGAAAATGTTTCTCTTGGCTTTACGTTCTTCTCTTTACATTTAACAAATTTGATACTTCTTCACACGTCCCTTCTTTTCTCTCATATTCCAGTTTAAGGGTATGCATAAAATGAAAGGATGGTATCTTTATCCGTTTATTGTCTAAATATGATAATTGTTTCGCTCGACAGGTTCTTCTCTCCAAAGCCAGTGTTTCAGTACATTTTGTCTGGAGAGTTGTACCGGTGTAAGTTGAGATTACCTCCAAATGCAGCTTTCCAAACGATTGTTGGTCCAGAATGCAGGAGTTCTCAACTATCAAGGCAGCTTGTCTGCTTGGATGCATGTAAGAAACTGCACCAGATTGGTGCTCTCAATGATCATCTTCTTCCTTTCAATCAAAAACCTCCCCGAGGTGATTCTGATGTGCAGGACAGAAAATTAGGGGCAGGTAAACTAGAACAAGCTTTTCACTTCTGACCTCTGTCTTCTCTGCTTTTGAGATCATCACATTACACTGTAGCAGCACTTAATGGGACTAGAGGCTATCTGAAATGCACTTGACAGGGTGATTTTATCTATTCTTCTTTACCAAGTTGTTAAATATAAGATGACAAATCTATTTCTTGTTGAAATGTGGGCGAACTTCGGCCAATCTTAGAACAACTTTTTTAGGGATGACAGCTCGTGGGTTCTTATAGTATTTGTAAAGAACGGAGATGCATTAATGAATTGATGATAACAGAAGACAAGGACACACCTTTTATAGGTGTGAGAAACAATAGGCAGATATTTCTTTAATTGTAGGACAATGAGAGTGTTTGGACTGGCTCAAAAGCTGGTCAAGCAGCTTAAAAACACTTTTTGGCTTGCTCAGTGTTTGGCAAACTCAAAAGGTGCTTTGAAGCCAGATGTTTTTTTCATGACTTGTGCTCTAAACAAAGTCTTGACCGACACCCAATGACCCAATGCGTTACTTGACTGAGTAAACTGGCCTGACTGTTCTAACCTGTACCTTCATATCACATACCCCTCATGCATATAAAAATAAATAACTTCACTCTTTGTTAGAAATTCCAATTCAAACAATTCTTGAAATAATCCAAATAAAGATTAAAATTTATAAATACTGGAATGTACTTAAAATAATCCCAAGTAACATGATCAACCATAACCCAACTAAAAATACGTCTGTGAAGCTTCTACTGGAGTGCTAAGAGGAATGCACAGGACATAGATTTCGTAGCTGATCCCCAAAACAAATGCTGGATAAATGAATAATTGAATTAATGAATGAAATTGTCTAACTGAAAGAGAAGCAACTCAACGGTCAAGGACAGAGCTCACCAAATCAACTTCCTGAATCAGCAACCTAGCTTGTAGTCTGCTCGTCTATGAAATCTGCATCTACATTCACCCAGCAATCTTTCATGCCTTCTAGCAATTAAAACTCACATATCATTGGAGACTTCTACATGCATTCTCAGTGAAATTTATTTCGTTTCTTTTTTATGAATAAGTAGGCAGTCATGGAAGACATCAAGGAACAAGAAAGTAAGTTCTTACCCTTATAGAGACTCTAAAATTTGGACCACCGTTAAGCTGCACCTGCTGTCATCTCTAGTAGATGCTCAATGTGGATTTTCAACTTATTGTGATTAAATAATTATTTTTTCTTATCAACATATTTTTAGGAACAACAAAGTTGAAAGAATTACATGGGACAGCGTTTATTAGTGCATTATCTGGGTCATGGGGAAATGATCCTAATGGAGAAGTATATCAAGTGTATAAAATGAACTTCCCTTGCAACATCAAGGAAGTGAAATATTCCAGTTTTATCCTTTTGCTTCAATCAGAACTTGATTACGATGTGGGAAATGTGGAAGTGGAGCTTTTTTTAGTTTCCAAGTTTGTCGAATCCTCTGTGTCGCATTGTGGGAAAGTACATTTGGATTCCCAACAGGTTGGAACCTAGTCAAACTATTTATGAGCTTTTTATAATTCAATCATGTTAGCATTTGCATTTCGTATCTGATAAGCAGTATAACATTTTCATTGTCAGGTGGCAAAAGCAAAAATATTTCAAGAACTATTTTTTAATGGGCTGTTTGGTAAATTATTTATTAAATCATCTTGTGGAAGGAAATTTCTGCTTGATACAGAAAAATCTTTGTGGGAGCCATCGAACATGTACTTGCTTCTACCGCTGGATCCTTTAGATTCAAGTTGTGAACCCTACAGAGTTGATTGGGAAGCAATTGAATCTTCTGTTTCAGTTGTGGAATTTTTGAAAAAAAATGCGTGGTTAAGCAAGGAGAAATCTGAAGCTAAACGGAAGAACTCCTTAGTTGATAGGACTGCATCATTTCTGGAAGATATTGATCAAACCAATTTGATTCACTTTGCCAATATATCAATCTCAAGAAGCAAGATTATGGACATGGTTGTTGTGGCCATTCATACTGGAAGAATTTATTCTGTTCTGGATGCTGTTGCCAATTCTTCCGCAGAGAGCCCCTTCGAAGTAGATTCAGAAGCTACTGTAGCCCCCTTCTCATCTTTTGCTGACTACTTCCATAAAAAGTGGGATTTTTTTTTTTAAAAACCTAAATTACTGTTTCTTGTTTAATGTTTGAGAAGTCGAGCATAATTTAAAATATTGTTTTGTTTGTTCATTAGGTACGGGATTGTTTTAGTGTATCCTGGACAGCCTTTGTTGCTACTGAAGCAAAGCCATAATGCATACAATCTTCTCGTGGATTTTAAAAAGGAAGGTTTGTCAAGTTATTGCTGATTCCTAGTCATTCCAAGTGTTCTCTATATGCCCTCTCTTTTGAAAATGTATATTGTTTTTAGAAGTTTAAGACATACTAGCATATATTAAACTTCACAATTACAAATTTCTAGGTGGTTTTGTTGTATACAACAAAAGGAACTAGCAAACAGAGTTTTAGTTTTTTTTTTTTTTTTTTGAGCAAGGTTAAGTTATATTCCTCAGCAATGTGGGTATGCTGTCAACCTTCAAAAAAATTACAGTGCAAGTAATCATAATTACAGAGAAGCTAAGAAGTCTAAGAAGTCTATTAGCTGTTCTACCTCATCTATACCCTCCTCTTTACACCAAAGATATAAAGTATTAATGCAGTTTTCTTTTACTTTCTGCATTGGATTAGTAATATTCTCAAAACATCTATTGTTATCTCAGCAGGCTCTGTCACTAGCTCCTGCCAGACTTTAATCTTATCAACAGTGTTGACTCTTCTGTGTGCATTTGCTGTTTTGTGGACAAATCTTGCAAATAGGCTAATTGATCTCAGCAACTGCAAAGACACTATCATGCATCCTTAATAATCTCTTTCTATATACTAGATATTGCTATTCTTTTGCTGTTGTCACTAAAGCTTTAATCATTTAAACAAATTAGGTCTTGTAATATATCCAACTGAATTTACTTAGGCTGTTGTGGACTTTCTGCTGGAATTTCATGCGTGATTAGTAATTTGTAAACATCTGCTATAGAACTTGTTGTGAAAACATCTCTACAATCATACATTTTACATTTTTAATTGGGAATAAAAGTTCACCACTTGAAGATAACCACTCAACCTCAACTTGCTAAAGTTCTACCTGAGTTCTCTAGAAAGAATTGATCTACATTGAACTTGTCACTGCTACCTAGTGAGTACACTGGGCTAAGTGTTTCGGATTACATGAATCTGATATTCGGATATTATTTAAGCAGGTATTTCATGTGGACCGAAATCAAAAGATAGTACAATGGTGGTTCAAAAGCCACTGAATAATGTTCACATGCCACCAGAGCTTCTGGTCTGTTTTGACATTCGGTTAGACATCTTGAAATCCTTCTACTTGTTACCATCATTAATGCACCGCCTGGCGTCCCTGATGTTGGCTACAGTTGAGGAAAGAGATATCTAGCCATTCAGGCGACTTACATATATCAAGCTCATTGGTTCGTCCTATCAATTTCTCAGCTAATTAGATGACTTACACTTGGCATTTATCTAACTAAATGTCTTTCACGGTCAGATTCTGGAAGCTCTTACAACTCTCAGATGCAATGAGAGTTTCTCCATGGAACGTCTGGAGTTGCTTGGAGATTCAGTTCTGAAGTATGCTGTTAGTTGTTACCTCTTCCTTAAATATCCCAAGAAGCATGAAGGGCAGCTAACTAATGAACGTTCACAGGCTATTAGTAACTCAGCCCTCCATAAATTGGGAACTAATCAACATTTGCAGGTATGTAAAGCTTTGTCTCTGTACTTCAGGAAAAAGAACTACTTGAAGACAATTTCTTATATCCAGTCAAGAATGTAAATATATAATATCTTAACTAGCTCATTTTTTAACTTTATTCTTGAGGTAAAAATGAAACTAGGTGTCATATATTTTGTTCTCCAGCTAAAATGGTCACTGATGTATGTTATGACTACGAGTATAAGATATTGACGTCACTATTATGTGGTAGTGCAAACAAACTTACTGAAAATCAGGTTTGCTTGAGATGGGTTCTTCTTTTTGGTGTCTGTGTGGGGTGGGGAGTATAACTTATTTTGCTTGGTTCAGTTTGTCCAAATTCGATGTGGACTGTCGGCAACATTTCGTCATGGATAGTCTTCAAGGACAACATTTATTTTGCTTGTGTTAGTTGAATCCTTCTTGTTTTGTTGATGATTCTTCAAAGAAACGTGGATGTTGTATCCTTTCCACTTGACTGAAGCTTACTTTTACACTCGTCTGCTTTTAATCATGCTTTACCTGTCTAATTACAGGGTTATATACGGGATGGCGCATTTGATCCACGCCGATGGACTGCTCCTGGGCAGCTTTCCCTGTGGCTTTGTCCTTGTGAACACGGGGTTGAAACTTCACAAGTGCCTTTGGACAAGAAGTTTCTGACTGAAGATCCCAAAGTAGTAGTTGGGAAGCACTGTGATAGAGGACACAGATGGATGGGTTCAAAAACAATATCTGACTGTGTTGAAGCGTTAATAGGTGCATATTACGTTGGTGGTGGGTTTGTTGCTGCCCTCAAATTGATGAAATGGCTTGGTGTTAAAGCTGAGCTAGAACCTTCATTAGTAGAAGATGCGATCAATACTGCATGTCTTTATTCTTATACCCCTAAAGCTAAAGATATTGAAGACCTTGAGTTGAAGCTTGCCTATAAATTTTCTATTAAGGGACTGCTTTTAGAAGCTATAACACACTCTACAGTGCAAGAGCTGGACGCCGGATACAGTTATCAGGTTGGTTGAAGAGTAATCCCTAATTTTGATATAATTATGATTGATACTGATTATACATCATATTAAACATGTTTTTCTTAAGAAATTACATTGTTGTCAGCTTAGATTTTTTCTTTTGTCAAATCCGTGACAGAGGCTTGAATTTCTTGGCGACTCAGTACTGGACATTCTCGTTACCTGGTACCTTTACCAGAAGCATAAAGATATTGATCCTGGCGAACTAACAGATCTGCGTTCTGCTTCTGTCAATAATGATAATTTCGCTTATGCTGCTGTGAGAAGGAATCTTCATGTCCACCTTCAACATCATTCTGGATGTCTTGAAAGTGAAATATCATTGTTTGTGAAGTCAGTCTCTAATTCTGATTCACTCCAAGGAAACAAAGCCCCAAAGGTTCTTTTACTGTTGCTCCACTGACATGTCACTGTTACCATATGTTATTGATCTCAATACCAACAGTAGACTTGAACGTGTCCCTAGGATACAACATTGTTAAACATATGCCTCATTAATCCCCGATTATCTGTAAAATGCTTAGAGCAGGCTTTTTGTATTCATGGGATATTAATTTGTCATAGGTACTTGGAGATTTGGTGGAGAGTATTGCTGGAGCAATACTTATTGATGCCAAGCTTAACATGGATGAAGTTTGGAAGATCTTCAAGCCACTATTGTCTCCCATCGTGACTCCTGATAAGCTTGAACTACCTCCGTTCCGTGAGCTCATAGAATTATGTGACTCACTTGGCTACTTCTTTAAAGAACATTGTGTGGTGAAGGGGGATACCGTGAATGCTGAGCTTAGGTTACAGCTGAAAGATGATCTGCTGGTCGCTGAGGGATCTGGACAAACTAGAAAAAATGCAAAGGCGCAAGCAGCTCTGAAGTTACTGAAGAACTTAGAGGTATGTCATAGACAGGAAGATGATTCTCATCCTATGTATGGTCCTTTTTTTTGACATTAATGGGCCATAATTCATGTCATTGGAACATCCTTAGAAAGATGAGAAGAGAGAAAATCATGATGGGCGTTTTTGTACTTTTGTTCATGAAAGGTACAATTGCAACTACTGGGGTTGTAATGTTAAACTTTCTTGTCAGCAGGCCATTCTCTCTTTTTTTTAATAATTTTGTTTCTGAAATTGATTTTTCTTTTCTGGGTTCAAGTGGAGACTAATGAGTTGGTTGCCTTCTAAGTCATCTGATGTCTATCAAAATACTATAGCTAGAAAGAGAATGCGGAAATAACTAGGTGTTTAAATTATTATTTTTTTTATCAGAATTAGCTTATGAAGTTATTCTTTGCAGTTTTTCGTAATTTGGAAAGAGAATTTTCTGCTTTTAATGGATTCCCTGGAGTTGCTAACAAATTTTGTTGATAATAATTTATGTGCTTGCATGCATTATACATTGCTGAAAGATCAGTGACTAACTCACCATAGATCTGTTTTACATGGTGTGGTAAGTTGAAACAAAAACCCCGCTTGCTTGATAAGAACTACTTTATTCTCTGTTATGACCATTACAATCAATGTTGAACTATATTTTGGAAGTTTGCGTCTAGAATTGACTGGGTGAATTCTTTTTCAATTATGTATTGTCGGTTATCCAAGCTTTCAATTGAGTTATTTCTCACATTGACCCTCATTTTCTAACAACAGAAAAAAGGAATTTCATCCAAGAAGAAAAAAGAAGAGGCCAGCTCTGTTGATGTGCCACAATCTTTAGACTTTGATGGTGACATCTGCATCCAAGCAAATACTTCTTGTCCTGATATGGCTTCACGCAAAAAGCAAAAGAAAGTATATTTGAATAAAAAGACGGATGAAGCTCAATCTGTTCCCAGTGACTGCTCCACCAGTGCTAGTTATTCAAATAAGGACATCCAAGGTATGTGCTCGAAGTTACTGTGACAAAACAAAAATTCTTATTTCTTCTATGAGTATTGGGGGCCCATATTTTCTAAAGATGTATTATATATATATATATATATATATATATATATATATATATATATATATATATATCGCATGTATTGATAAATTTGGAAATAATTTTTTGGGTGGAAAATTTAGTAACTTTTTACCTCATTTAATGGGTGGGCTGTTGTAATAATTGAGAAATGGAATAGTAGTTAGTTAATTGTAGCATCCTTTCTTAAGTGACTACCTATTTTGTTTTCTCATTTATATCCTGGCGATTATCATGAACCCACATTAGTATTCTTATATTTACCTATTTTATTCCCCTTTCACTATTTTAATTCTCAGTCTCCCAAATGGTCAGACCTTTTGCATTTTGCAAAACATATTATTATGTCATTATAAATAGATCAAAATAAAATAAAACTGGTTTCTTCTTTAAATGTCAAGCACTGCAACCAATCAATATTGTTTTAATATCATTATATCAACTTATCAAATCCAGCGCAACACTATTTGAACCTCATTAGATGAAATTTTTAAATTTCTGAGTCAGGTTTTATTATTCTAGCTTTATATTATAATTTTTCAATGAAAATTTGCATTGTCTACATTCTTACTTCATAAGGTCCGTGTACATCCTGCACTCTCTAGACCTCATTTGTAGGATTGCACGGATTATATTATAGTTTTTCAATTTATATATGTCAAACTAAAAAAAGGCCTCTCTATGAAGTTTGATTTTAGGCCCCCAAACTTGTTGAGATGGCCCTGTTTTCAGGATACCAGTTTAAGAAAGATAAACTTGTCAAGAAATGGTCATCTACTACCAGCACCAACATACCCGTCCAACGGTTTTTACTTTATTTGATTTTCTAGGGCATATCTGCTTAGGATGTAGCATACAAGAATCTGGAGCTTAATCAGAATAAATATTTTTTAACTTATGTTTACTTAGATACACAGCCTTCTATATATAGATGATTTTGTTTGACTCGACAAGATTAAAGGAAAATTGCATACATTGTTAACTAGAGCAAGATATAGAAGTTTTTCATGTAACAGTTAAATTTGAATAATGTTGTTAGTTGAAAGTATGTCTCATCAAGATGAATAACTGAAGTACACTTAGTTTCTTAAGGTTTCTATTTGAGGAGAAGGGGCCAAACACTTTTGGAAAGGGCTATATGTAAATAAGTAAATTATTTTTGAATGGCGAAGTACATATTACTCTGTAGTTACACTAATTACTTTGTTTGAGAGCGGAATAAACTACCATTCTAATATGGTGGCAAGATGATACTTCACAAACAACAATCAGTATCCTTGAAAAAGTCCATCAGATTTGAAATTAAGTACTCCCTCCGCTTCAATCTGTTTGTCAGGTTTTGACTTGGCGCGGTGTTTAAGAAAGTGAAGAATAACTTTTGAATCTTGTAGTCTTAAACTATAGATACATAGAATGTACCAAAATGTGTTTTAATCTTGTAGTCTTAAACATATCATGTGGAAAGTTGAAATTAGGCACATACTTTTTGAAACAGACTAAAAAGGAAGACAAACAAATTGAGATGGAGGGAGTATGATGCATTGTATTGACGTTGACACCTAATAGTCGCAGCTCCGCCCTGTATATATAGGTGTTGTGTTCAAATCCTACCCAAGGTCGCCCCCTCTTGTTCTTACACCTTCCACTATTCAGACAATATACCCTCCCAAAAGAAGTGATATGACAGAATTTTAGCAAAGGAAACCTTTTTTGATTGCATAGTAGTAGAGAGTGATCAATTTTCTAGTCACAACTGAATATATGTTAAGTGTTGAGGATTTATAGCTTTGCCAATAAAAGTCAAGCGATAATTCCTGTAGTTCTATTACAATTTGCTACATTTCTGTTTAGATCATTATATGCTGAGAAGTGACTTCCTCTGAATATGCTAAAGTTGCTATATATGCATTGCTTTTATTTACAAGGTAATAAGACTTATTGATTGAAGAGAGAATTTCCTGCATAAAGGATCCATATAGAAGTATAGAATATATGAACCCTATTTTTTGCAGAAGGTTGACAAACATCTGCATTAACTAGACTGCCACAAGTGCTCTAAACCATTTACTAATACCTTTTTCCTGAGATTTCAATCTCCCTTCGATGTTGTCTCTCGCCTCAATATCCTCACTTGTCTCCCTTGCTGTTCTTCAGTAGCATGGATAAGGTTAGCTCATTAGTCATAGGTCCATTTCTGCTTCCCATGATCATTTTTACCTCTTATTTCTATACTTGCCTTGGTCCTTCCATTCCCAGCTTCCTCATCATTTTCTCGAAATATTTCATCCTTACGAATACCTTGCTCCCTCTTACCTCTAAAATCTGTCTTCTTCGTCAGATTTGTCCAATGAGGGCCCTATCCCAAAGTATCACAATCTGGGGCACATGGTATAGGCACCAATGCCCATTTGCTCCTCTGAGCAGCAGAATAGTGAAGCAATAGTGCTCAAAGTCTTTCCCTTAAGCCTCTCCAGAGCTTCCTGTTTTTTAGCTATATATCAAGTTCTTACTGTGACAATGTGAAAAGCCCAGCATCCACCTGTCTTCTTGGTGAATCTTGCACCTGTCTCCTTATGAATACAGCAGAAACTTGGATGGAAATTTTTGTCGAGGCAGTTTCCAGAATCTTATAATTCCCTTATGTAAAAATAATGGTTATCTATCTTAGAGATTTAAATTTTTAATGTAACCATGCATTACTTTATTATGGTTGTTTGTTTTCCTTCTTTTATTTGTTTTATGTCACTCTTTCGGTAAAATAATCAGTCCCTCACCAGTGAAGTTTTGCATAATGAGGGAAAGTAAGTCCTTGAAGTTGAAAAAATTCAAAGTAAATGGAATACCTAGTTCGATAAGTTTCACCAACACATAATGGGGGCTTCGGAGTCTCTTAACCTTGAATATCCACACTGCTTCACCTTAATTCCATTTCCTAGAAAAGGAAAGTGTGATTCTGAATGCCACAAGTTTCAGCTCCTGAATCTTACTCCTTTTTAACAATGTACATAGTTCTCTGAACATGAAAGCTCACAAATATGTTTTTAAACCGTTGTAACCACTCCCTGCCCTTTGATTTGACAGAATAATGCCAAAGTTAGTTAACTAAAGAAAAGTTAGTTTTTGGAAGATCTGGTGATGTGCATCACCTGACAGACTTTTGGATTTAATGGTCTTCTCTGTTTTACTTGGCAGTAATTGGGCCAATCAACATGACAAGGGGTGGACCTCGCATATCACTCTTTGAACTATGCAAGAAACTGCAGTGGCCAATGCCAAGTTTTGAATCAACAGAGCGTACATCCAAGTAAGTAAAAGCAGTTTATGTGCTATCCAGTCTTTCCTTCTTGTTTCTATCAATCTGTTTCCTAGATTGTTGCTTATTGAGTGTAAATTCTGGCCAGATCACTTATTGAATGTGGTGAAGGCTCTGATAAAAGGAAGGCTTACAACACTTTTGCATCTCAAATCTTTTTGACAATACCTGACTATGGTTTGATAGAGCTTACCGGGGATGAAAGAGCTGATAAGAAAAGTTCACTTGATTCAGCAGCACTTCACATGTTATATGAGCTAGAACGAAAGAGAAAAATAGCCATTGGAAATCAATGAATTATCATTAGTGTGAATTCTCACAATCTTACTCTTTAAGGCGTAGAATTGTTAGCATATATCATTTTAGGTCTAGCCCTTCGGTAAGGGAATCCAGAATATTGGCATTGAAAAGTAGCAACAAACTTAATAGTTGTGTATCAGGCGGGCATGGTTTCTGTTCCAGCCATTATTGGAAAGCCAATTGAAAATAGGGATGAACTTTTTGAAGTGTATAACGGGGATCGTTCTTATGTCCCCTATTTAAACCTTGATTTAACTTATCTATTGGAACTTCCTTCTTCATGTGCATCACTCATGTTACAAGTGAAACTTCAGGATTGTGTCTTAGAGTTCAAAACCTGTACCTGGTGAACTCTAGGACAGTGTTTGAAGTTCAATTCTTACATTGTGTGAGGTTTGATTCCTGCAGTTCTACATTTTACTTTAATTTGTTGCAACTTTTTAAGTTGTTTCATACTTAAACTTGGCCTCAGGAAACACTTTCAACTTTGAGTATGTACATCTAGGCACCTCAATGGTCGAAAGAGGGTCTCCTCACCCGTGAAAGAATGATGTTAGTATCATTTATGAGCATGTTTTCTGCCCACAAAAATAAATCGTAAATAACAAAACAAGAAACCAAGGGAATATCCAAATATTTTTGAGTGAACTACTTAATTTTTTACCTTCAAAGGCGCACAACTTCATAACTTTTGATTTCTTGGAGTCTTTGATGTTATCATTTTACAATACTCTTTGCATTTATAATCATCTGATTCAAATGAATATACTGACATTTTGGATTGTTGAGACATGATTATCAAATTTCAAAAGTAAAGTATTAGAAAGTAGAAGATGAATTGGAAAATGTGGAGTGAATAACCTATATTCATTTTAAAGAAAGAGATATAGTTTCACGTGAGGAAGCAAGAGATATATATTCAGGTGAGGGTTAACAAAAAAGAATTGTAGTTCACCCATAAATGGAGGAATCGTCCGTTTTGGTGTGTGTTTTTAGAGAGGATCCATTTTGGTGCCGAACTCACTCTCATTTCAACATTTCTTTGAATCTCGTTGATTTCTTCCATGAATTTTGTTGCATTAGTTTGTTCTCAGTGCATAGCTTAATGGAGGATTAAAAAAAAACTCTCCTAGAAGAAACTTTCGAAATTGAATTGGTGCTTCAATCGATAGTGGTGATGAAGATGTTGATGAATCTATTCAAAAGGTTTAGACAAGGGGTCTAACATGAGCCCTCTGTTGTTGATCTTGAATACCTGCATCATGCGTAGAATGACGTATATTATTAAACTACTTATAAATAGTTCATTTCATACAAATTAATTCTTTGTGATCCTATTATTTAGTCAATTCAACCTATTTATTCTCAAGTCACGTGAACAAATTTAAGTGTACCAACAATAGAAGTGCTAAGTTACAAGTAAAGATACAAACTTTTTATGCAACTTAAGAAAGTTGATTGTCTATTAATAATATATCCCTTAATAGATATACTCCCATTCATTTCTTCTTCTAAAGGTAAAAACAACACAACACATAGAGAAATAATAAATAAATAAATAATGGGGAGAGGAAAGATAGAAACAAAGAGAATGGAAAACTCACAAATAATTAACATACTCAAAGAGAAGAAATGGGATCTTGAAAAAAGCTATGGAAATTAGTGTTCTTTATGATGCTCATGTTTCTGTTATCATTTTTGCTAATTCTGGAAAAATGCATGAGTTCTCATCTACTCCGTATGTTTATATCTTCATATAATTTATTTATTTTTTAATTCAACCTTGTTCTTTTTCTTGTCTAAGAAATTTTGGTGTGATCGTTTTGAAGTTTGGTTCATATTTTGGATCAATACCACAAGCTCACTGGGAAAAGATTGTGGGATGTTAAGCATGAGGTAAGCTAATTAAAACTTGGATCATTTTACCTATGTGGGGTGGGGGGGGGGGGGGGAGATCAAACAAACCCTAGGACCAAATTCCATATTTTTCTCTTACCTATTCTTGAAAAAAGAAAAAAAAAAATCAAAGAAACACTTGGATCATATTCCATCTTTTCTTTTACCTATTCTTGAAAAAAAGGGGGGGGGGGGGGGGGGGAATCACAAACCCTTGGTTCAAATTCATATTTTTCTTTTACCTATTTCTTGAAAAAGGATAAAAAAGGAAAAAAATAATCAAAGAAACACTTGAATCAAATTCCATCTTTTTTTACCTATTGTTGTTATAAAAAAAAAAGGGGGGGGGGGAGGGGGGGGGGAGTTTAAAGAAACATGTGTATTTTGTTTAAAACAAAGTTAGTTCACTTTAAACCACATTAGTAAGGTATGAATTAGTAATGCAGGGTTTAGTAATACAAATATTAGTTTTTTTATCAATTGTTCCTGATCTTGTGCTTGGTTTAAAGAAACATGTGTATCTTGCTAAAAACAAAGCTAGTTCACTTGAAATGTGGTTGTTTGGTACAAAGATGTATAATACAGGAATTACTAATGCATAAATTAGTAATGTATGAATTAGTAATGCAAGGATTAGTTTTTATCAAGTGTTTAATTCATTACTTTCCACCTAATCTTGTGTTTGGTTTAAAACTCTACAAAATATTTTTTCCTATTATGCCCTTGAGTTATTATGAGATTTTCTATTTCATTTAACTGATCAAGTTAAATACTAAAATATAAAAAAAATTGAGGTGTGATACCACAACGGAGATCCTTGATAGCACGGTATATTTCAAATTTTGTATTGATCAAATATACCTTAAGCTTAACATAGATTTAAGGCTACTTAAATTGTTCAAATCCACGGCTTATTTTTTTTATTAAAAAAAATAAACAAATAGTTTAAGTGGTCAATCGACGAACTACATTTAAAAAGAAATCCCCCAAAAAAAGCAATATACCAAATCAAACATGGAGATAAAAATATTAATTTGTGAAATCATCAAATTACATTGGACGAATTTGAAAAATTAAAAAGAACATTTATAACTATTTCAATATAAATTTAAAAAACGACAAATTTCACATATAGCAAACATAAAATTCATATTTGTATGCTATAGCAAAGTTTGCATAATTGCGCTCCATAGCAAACATATATATGTATAATTTGATATACATATACAATTGAAGCGAATTGTATAAAACGAAGTGTATAAAACGAGAAAGAGAAAGAGACTTGGGCAGAGAATTGTATAAAACAAAGTGTATAAAATGATGTATATAAAACGAATTGTATAATTATAAAGTGTATAGGACGATTATATACAATTTGAATTTGTATAAAATAAGAAAGGGAGAAAGGCAAAAGATACTTGGGCAGGAAATATACAATTGAATCGAATTGTGTAAAACGAGAAGAGAGAAATTATATACAATTTGAATTTGTGTAAAACGAGAAAGAGAGAAAGGCAAAAGAGACTTGGGCAGGGAAGTACTTTTATTGCGTAATTGTAAGTGTATACGTATAAGATGGAGATATATGTATTTGCATGTGTATGTACAATTTTCTTTCGCTTTATACAATTAGAAACACAAACTATACAATTCTATTGTAAAAAGCAAGAGAGGCGAGCGAAGGAAGCGAGCGAGAGAGGGAGAGTAGCGAGCGAGAATATGAGGGAGAAAGGGACTGACAAACAGTTTGCTATGGAACACAAATAAATCAAAGGGTAGCTACTATATTTATTTTATATTATTAGTTTGTCATTATATACAATTATCCCTTTAAAAAGGGACCTTAAATTACAAAATATTTAAGAAAAAAGATTGGGGGATAGTTCAGTCATTTAGGGGGTTTATCCAAGTATTGTTTAACCTTGGATTAGTTATTTTTCCCTTTTTAGAGATAAAAATAAGACATTATATGAGATATGATTATAATGCATGAATTAAATTAAATAAGGTAACCAAACAATTTTTTTGTTGACTAAAAAGATTAGGATTTTCTTCCCTTTTAACATTGAAAGATCAATCTTTTAACTGGTTATTGACTGACCCCTTTTGGGAAGAAAAAAAAGTGATTTTGTTGTTAGAAAAATTAGAAACATCAATTCTATGAAGAGATCTAAAAATAGCATGTACGTTTGTATAGCTATATATATTATCCCTAGTCAAAATTATTAATAAGGAGTGATGGTTATATTCTTCTAGTCAAGAAAATGAAATAGTAATTCTTCCCTCTTATTTCCTTTTGTTTGCAAGTCTTTTCATTGTTGTTAGCACCCAAATCTAGCTACCTACCTATATATGGTCTTCAATATATATTGATTGATTGATTGATTAAGTAGCTTGAGTACTATTATTCTAATACTAGTTTAGTTTCAATGTTTTTAAAAAAAAAAAAATTATTTAAAGTTTTTGATTAGTTTTGATTGGATTGTAAACAGAACTTGGACAATGAAATCAACAAAGTCAAGAAAGACAATGACAACATGCAAATAGAACTCAGGTAAATTTATTTTAACTTCTCTCTTTACTTTAATAGTTTGGGCTCTTAACTTTAAGTTCGTTTGATTGAAAAAAAATTATAATAGAATTAATCATTTCTGAATAAGTTATTTTACTATGTATATGAAATAATTTATTCCATTACTAAAGTATAAATGGTGGAATAAATAATTCCAGTACAATCTAATACATAGTCTTGCATCAGGATTATTATACCTTCATAACAAACAACTCATGAGTTTATAATTAAATATTTATTGATGTTGAGTTTTTTAATTTCAGGCACCTAAAGGGTGAAGACATATCATCTTTCAACTGTAGATAGCTCATGATATTGGAAGATGCTCTTGGACTCACTCGTATACGTGACAAACAGGTTCGTACTACAATTTTTCTTGAGTAATATTTTTAGTATACATATATACTTTAACTATCGCGTGTTTCTTCTTCCTGAACTATCACCATTTTATGTTATTTTTAAAAATAACTAAATTTATTCGGAATGAAAAAAAAAAAATTAGACTTTTCTTTCAACATATGGAGTAGCCTCTTGTTTTTGTTTTTTTTTCTTATTTAATAAAAACATTATTGTTAACTTTTCTGTGATGTTCAATTATATCATGTGTTGTACATTTTCTTTCTTATATTTTTACATACTGTGGTGTTTTAATGGAAATTAATTCCACAGACTCAGAATATGGAGCAGGAGCAACTTAACAGCCAATTGGTATGGTTATCATATTAACTTAATTTTAACATATATATTTGCTCTCTTTTTTCTTTTTTCAAAGTTTTAACACGTTAATTGTCTCATAAAAAAAACATGAATACACATGTATATCATAGCGCAAATTCAATCTCAAGTAATTAGAATTAAATTCAAATTACTTACTCCACCTCGATCAGTGTATAACCTAGAATCTTGATATTTTGTTGAGAACGATTTTGAATGAAGTGATGAACATCATATATACTTTGTTTATTTAGATATACTCATTAACCTTTTGAGATTGATTGATTGAACGTCCCTAGGTCATTAGGCTGTTGATTAGTTATGCAGGTATTAAAATGTAGAAATTAGTTATATAGAGTTCAATATTCCTAACATTTTAAGATTCCTAATTAACGTCACATATATTAATTTGGTGCACTAACATTTAGTTTGTTTTGGATAGAGGCAACTAGAGATAGTAGGAAGATGGGAGAAATAGGGGAAAGTATTTGAGCAAACAACCAATGCAGCCTAATTTGCACCTTTTATTAGTAATATATATAGTGTTCTAATTTGTGCTTTCAACAAACTTTGGTGTGTAATATTATCAATACTCATCTCTACTCTATGCTTTTAAGTAACATTAATTATATATCCTGGCCCCAAGGCAAAGATATTTTCTATCGGTGAAAACTTGAAAAAAGGATAAGAATTGTTTACCCTTTAAATAATAATTTTAAATTAAGTTTTATTGATATTTTTTATTAAAAGAAATAATCCATATATGGATATATATTAGGGAAACTTTCACATATAGCCACTTAAAAATAATTAATTACTCTCTATAGCTATAGTTTGATAATTACAATTTGTAGCTACATGGGAGAGAGAGGAGAGAGGAGAGCGAGACTGGGAGAGAGAGGAGAGAGGCGAGAGAGAGGGGGAAAAGAGTGGAGAAAGGTGAATTGTAAATGTATATTGGTTAGATAATTGTATATTATACATATATATTTGTATATATGGCAAGAGAGATTGGGAGAGGGAGGAGAGAGGCGAGCGAGACTGGGAGAGAGAGGAGAGAGGCGAGCGAGACTGGGAGAGAGAGGAGAGAGGCGAGCGAGATCGAGAGAGGCGAGAGAGAGAGGGCATAGAGTGGGAGAGAGGTGAATTGTAAATGTATATAATTGTATATAATTGTATATTATACATATACATTTGTATAAATGGCAAGCGAGATTGGGAGAGGGAGGAGAGAGGCGAGCGATAGAGGGTAGAGAGTGGGAGAGAGGTGAATTGTATATGTATATAGGTTAAAAAATTGTATATTATACATATGTATTTGTATATCTTGGTGAATTATACATATACAAACATGACTAATTATACAAACTCGAAGTCAGCCCACGTAATTAATGTATAATGTTAGTCGCGAGTGGTAATTATAGCAAACTATAGCTATGATGAGTAATTAAATAGTATAAGTTTGTTTAGCCGCGTAATTTTCCCTATATATTATCCTTCTCATACTTTTATTTTTATTTTTTCAATTCAACAGCTAATTTCAATTTGTTATTTTAATGGTAAAATTTATTCTTTTTGACTTATTTTCTTATAATCTTTCTTTACTAGATATACTAAAAAAAAGTTACATATAAATATTAAAATAATTATTAACAAAATAACATAGTTTTACTTTTCTTTTATTTTTTTTTCTTTCTTTTCTTTCTTTTATATTACACTAAAGAATGAAAAAAAAAAGATGAAATAAGAATAAGAAACTCAAATGATAATAATTTAAAATATCAAAAAATAATTTATGCGTGAACAAGATCAAATACATAATTTTTTAAAATATTAAAAATCAAAAAAGATAATTTAAAATTAATTTATCACTTTGTAGCAGTAGGTATATTTGAACAACTTTTGTAGTGGCTAGGGGTATATGTGTCACGACCGGGGAGCACCCCCTAGAAGTAACACGGCGTACTTGACCTCTCGGAGGTCTTATACAAGCCCATAGTTATCATTCATCGCATTGACATAGTAAATTTAGTGGAACATTTAAAACTTTTCATAGCACATCATATGCTAGAAACTTTACTTCATATATAGATAAAACATAAGTCAAAATATATATTTAGACCTTACGTCTCTTTGCCATATTAGACTCAACAACATTAGAGTACATTAGGGACACGGTCCATAAGACATAAGTACGAGATCCTTGAATTTAATGATTCCTTTCATTGAGCTTGGGAATCATCTATCAAGCTCTTCACCATTCAATACATCCTTTAAGCATCCATAACCTACACTTTGTGTAAAAAGTAAAGAAAAATGGGGTTAGCACAAGAATGTACTAAGTATGGCAACCATGCAAAAACATGCATTTAAAAGGGACATTTTCTTGAAATCATACTTCATGTAAACATATTCAAAGGCCAAACATTTCATAGGATCACATATAGGATTTATTACATTTTTAAGCTACTTTACAGTAAGTTATTCTTACTTAACAGTGAACTATTTTCTCTTTTATTCATTAACCTCCCAAGTAACCCTCTAGTGATACTTAATACAATGCATCATCTTAAGGTCACAAAGAATGCATTCATACAACCTACATAAGCCAACACATATCATCATATAAGTATAACATATCATAGACACATTTCAGTCAAGACTTATAGGCTTTACAGTAAGCTACACTAGGTCACACATATATTTACTTCCTTTCATATAACTCAGTTATAAGACCTTGTTCATGACCCCAATCTTAGTATACTAGTGCAATGAACATATGGAGCCCCCTAACCCCATACATTCTTAGTAAATCCTTCATGAGATCACAAACCTTAACCTTCAATTCGTACATAAACAAGTAAGTGAAGACAACTTCATTCATGTCAATACAAGATCTTCATCATATAGTTATTTATACCAACATAGTGCATACAAGGATAAGATCACATCTTATAGATTCATACCATGCACATTCTCATAACAAGTAGACAAATACTACAAAGTCATGCATATGGACATAAACATAATCATACATATTAAGTCACCTTCCTAGGACTTCCTAAGGAGCTACTTGTGCAATGTCTAGATGGGTTCATTACTTCCACCCATCCTAAGTAACCTCCCTTAAGTCATCCTAGATAGGATCCCGTTCATTTACTTTCATTGTTCATTTTACTTTAGGGAAACTATAGCCTTTACCGACACTAAGACCATGGGTGCTAAACATGGAATTTGGTGTTGTAGAGCCTTACACCAAGGGAAGGTGTTCCTACCTAGCCAAGGTAGAACATTAACATATATCCTAGCATATTAGGTGATATCACTTGCTAGATCCTATGTGGAAAGCATAGTTTATGGAACTAAGAGATAGGTATTCCCTCTAAATACCTTTTGGTAATTGGGGCCTCACCTCATGGGAATCATTGGACGAGTATCCCTCAAAGGGGAGTCAACATCACATATAGAACTATAGGGTAACACTTCCTCTATGGAAAGCCATCACCTCCCATTGTCAAGTTCACTCGGTGTAAGCTAAGTTCCCTTTATTGAAAAGCCTTTATTACATTTATTTATAAAACATAGGCTTAGGATATTCATTCCTCATATGCTTATAGCATATGCAAGCACCTATCTAGTTTTAGAGTATTCTTGGGCACCCCTCTCAAGGCCCCTCTACTTACTAGACCATCATACATGTGTGTGAGTGTATACATAAATGTGAACAAGCCTTTCACATAACACATTAAAACCACACATGACCATACATTCATATTCATGTACATAGAAGCCAAACCTAGGAACTATCCTATCAAGGTACACATGTGCAATGTATAGACTAGGTCACATACCCTTGACCATACTAGTACACCTATCAAGTCATCCTAGTAAGGAATACATAACATACTTTACATACATATACTTTACATGCATAGTAGTAGCCACTAGCGAATATGAGAATAATTTTTCATTAGACACTATGAACATTTACTACACTGTAAGCATGCAAGAACTGTGAGTGTGTGTACATTGATTAACATGATCACATAATGGCCATCAACAACTCATTGAGGCAGCCACCCTCTTAGACCACAATACTCTTCAAGCATAGACAACACAACACACAATAGCATAGGAGACAAGTTAACTCCATAGAACACTTTAAGACTCCTAACATTAGCTATTCACACATTCACATAGGGGTAGATGGGTAGGGGTCATCAAAAATTAACACTTAACCCATGGCAGCACCTACACATGCTCTTACATATCCATTCACATGCTCATAACAATAGTAACACAACCTAGGTTCACAACCATAATGGAAGACTAGGCACAAGTTACACATAAGGTGATCATCATAACAACTCATTCATATAATCATCAATTTGCCTTCAAGGCCATGGTCAACACATATATAATGACAATAAAGTAAACACCGCCATCATAAGTGGACCATACCACACAATGTCATACAAGGCTTCATCAACTACAATACTATAAGGAAAGTAGAAGAGATAAGCATTCTTATCAATTTCTTACCCTTTGATCATCATTAATCAATACACCTTGTTCATCAACAATTCATATATAGGGCAGTAGGTATATGTACTTTAATCATAAAAAAACACCATGTACAAGTAGCTACAAGATCATACTATAACATGACACAAGGCATCACATATATATTAGAAAGTAGACAGTCATAGATCACTCATTAGTATACTTTACTTTGTTTATCATAATTAACATTCATAATATACCAATAATACCAACCTAGGGCAGTAGCTATATCCATAATAATCAAGACTAAATCATGCTTCATCTACCCTAGAATTAAGTTCACATAATGTTCATTACAACATTCAAATTGTAGTCTAGAAGAACCTAGATCAATTCATGCCAAGATTCTTTTTCTTTGATCATCAAGAACTCATACCCACAATCCATTAATATCATCAATATAAGACAGTAGTTAAGGACAATAAAATCTACACGAAATCCTACTACAATTGCCATAACGGCTAGATCACAGTGAATATGCTACTTTAGACATCAATGGAAAAGAGAAGAATCATAGGCTAATCAACATTGATCAACATAAATCACTTATTTATAATTCATCAATAATATCCAATTAAGGCAGTAGACACAACCATCCTTACACAATCGAATTCCATATTAGATCATTAAGAAGCCAATGTTACAGTAAATCATGTAAAACTAAGCTAAACATGTTCAAATCTTCATACATTGATCCTCATGGATCCATTACATACAATTCAACATTAATTCACTTAAACAATAGTAGATATAGGTGATTCAACGTAAGAACATCACAATTCAATTGATAACAAGTCATGATCACAATGTCCATGCAAGGGCTAAATCAATTTAAGGAATGAGCATGGGTTCATCATGCAATTGGAGTAAAAAACACGTTCAAACCAATATATTAACATCAATTCATCATGATTTAATCATTAAAAACGTTATTAGAAAGAACCCATGGCTAGATTGAAGAAGAAGAGATTTGATCATGAAACCTTCTTTGAAAATATTGAGACTAACTCTCCAAGTGAATGGTTACTTAGAGATGAAGGACCACCATACCTTTTTATTCATGAAAACCTTTAAAACTTGATGATTCATCCATGTAAATCCAAGCTCCAAGTTGTTCTTGAGCTTCACCAACAATGGTGGTTTCTAGGGAGAATATTTTTGGAGGGAAAGGTTCAATTTGTGTGAGTTGGTTTGGGAATGGGTTGATCACGTTTTTATCACTTAAATACATCCAAAAATCACCAAATAAATCATGTGGGGTCAGGTTAGCACGTGGGATAAATTTACCATTCACCCCTTTAATGAAACAGTCCACGAGCAGCAATTTACAGGCCACTATCGACGGACCCATCGACTGGCCGTTGGTCAATCAACTGGCCGTCTTTTGGCTTTCGTCGATTGGTTCTTGGCCAACTTTTAGGTTGAGACCTGACCAAGCTAAGTACCAATTGACGATACCTCACTAACGGGCCGTTGGTCAACCAACTGGCCGTCATTTGGTCCGTCAAGGCAGTGTCTCGACCAGTCTTGGGTCCTTCTTGTGGGCCCTTTTGCGGGGCCCTTTAGAAGTCGTACTCGGATGTTTCCAATGTAAATACAACTCTTAACAAGTTGTAGACCTTTCACATAAGTTTCACCTAAAACAGACACCTGCAACTCGTCCAAACAGGCTAGGCCCCATCAAGACACACGTTGAGCGTCTTAAGGGCTATCTTTCGAACGCCTTGGACGTTCTTGGTCGTTTGACCTCCAAACTTCACGAAACTTCATATACTACCATTAAACATCATTATAACTCATATTAAAGACATCATAAGCTCATTTCATACAATTTTAAGCATGCATAAACACATGAGGCACATAGGTGACTAGTCGTCGAACGTTTTGGTCGACCCTTGACGTTTGACTTCCAACTCACCTCAAACTTTATACATTGCCTCTAAACCATATTACAAGTTATTTTAGGACCTTAGAACCTTAAGACAAACATGTTAGGCTCTAGACACCCTAACTCATTTTGGGGGTCTTACAATATGTGTGTCGATTTTGTAACGATAGGAGTATATATAAGCCACTTTTATAACGAATAACATATCAGCTCTAAATGATAAAGTCAAGGGTACATTATGACCTATTCCCTATATTATTTAACTATTGATTTACTATTTATTTCATACAAGTAAATTCTTTGCAGTCCTATTATTTAGTCAATTCAACGCACTTACTCTTAAATCATGTGAAGAAATTTAATTGTATTATACCATTAAAGTCTAAGTATGTGTTTGAACATGTGATTTTATATCGTAATATAAAATCATAACATGAAATTAATGTTTGGATATGCGATTTCTCGTTAATTTCATCTAATGATTTCATATCATGAGCTGAAATCCCAAGTTCTCTAAAAAAGCATGATTTGGGAACTTCAAATCATTATTTGAGATTTTTCAATCATAAAGATTAATCCACAAGTTTATATTTATGTAACAGAAAACCCCACATTTATATTTACTAACCATTTATTTAATAGGTAAGATAATTCATAGCATTACTTTTTAAATCATTTATACTCATATAGCGATTATTCTCACCAACATAAAATTTATTATTACTTCAAATCAATTCCTACTTTATCATATTTATATCCACCAAAGTCTTTATTTTTATCAAATTTATTTACCAACAAATGACTCAAAGTAACAACGTTGGTTTGTGATCTTCTCGATCATATGATCGAGAAATGCAAGTGATTGTTCGTACTATATGGGATATCAAAGACTAGTACACTATAACATATGTTCAATTTATTTATATTTGAATTAATGTCTGATCAATAAATATTGTATTTTTTTTTGGAGTAGCTTTGTGACAATATATTATGTGATTTTATAAACTTTTGCTTATTTGGTAAAATTGTACAAAGAATTGAGACAATTTTAATAATTTTTTACAACTTGTGAGATTTTTTTGTTTATAAGAATGACATACAACATAACAAGTTCCAAATTGCATGTACGAAATGAAGATATAGAAAAACCAAAGGATAAGAAGGTGTAAGAAAGGGTTAAAAGAAGTGCTAAGTTACAAGTAAAGAGCATTATCAAATGCCTTAAAAAATACAAACTTTTTCTGCTACTTAAGAAAGTTGATAGTCTGTCAATCCCTTAATAGACACTCCCATTCATTTCTTATTATTATTATATACTTACATCTAAAAGGTAAAAACAACACAACACATAGAAAGAAAAAAAAAGAAAATGGGGAGAGGAAAGATAGAAATAAAGAGAATAGAAAACTCAAGTAATAGACAAGTAACATACTCAAAGAGAAGAAATGGGATCTTGAAAAAAGCTAAGGAAATTAGTGTTCTTTGTGATGCTCATGTTTCTGTTATCATTTTTGCTACTTCTGGAAAAATGCATGAATTCTCATCTACTTCGTATGTTTATATCTTCATATAATTTGTTTATTTTTTAATACAAACTTTTTTTTTTTTTTGTCTAAGAAATTTTGGTGTGATTGTTTTGAAGTTTGGTTGATATTTTGGATCAATACCACAAGCTTACCGGAAGAAGATTGTGGGATGCTAAGCATGAGGTAAAGTAATTAAAACTTGGATCAAATTCCATATTTTCTTTTACCTATTCTTGAAAAAGGGGAATCTTTGATTAAAAGAAAATAAATCAAACAAACCCTTGGATCAAATTCCATATTTTTCTTTTACCTATTCTTGAAATAAACACTTGGATCTTATTCCATCTTTTCTTTTTACCTATTCTTGAAAAAGGAAAAAAAAGAAAATCTAATTAACCCTTGGATCAAAATCCATATTTTTCTTTTACCTATTCTTGAAAAAAGGGAATTTTTAAAAAAATAAATCAAACAAACCCTTGGATTAAATTCCATATTTTTCTTTTACCTATTCTTGAAATAAACACTTGGATCTTATTCCATCTTATCTTTTTACCTATTCTTGAAAAAGGGAAAAAAATAAGAAAATCTAATTAACCCTTGGATCAAAATCCATATTTTTCTTTACCTATTCTTGAAAAAAGGGAATTTTTTTAAAAAATTAATCAAACAAACCCTTGGATTAAATTCCATATTTTTCTTTTACCTATTCTTGAAATAAACACTTGGAGCTTATTCCATCTTATCTTTTTACCTATTCCTGAAAAAAGGAAAAAAAATAAGAAAATCTAATAAACTCTTGGATCAAAATCCATATTTTTCTTTTACCTATTCTTGAAAAAAGGGCAAAAATGAAAAAGAATAAATCAAAGAAGCACTTGGATATTCCATCTTTTTTTTTTACATATTATTGAAAAAGGGGGGAAAAATAACACAAACTCTTAATCAAATTCCATATTTTTCTTGAAAAGGGGAGGGGGATCAAAGAGACCCTTGGATCAAATTCCATATTTTCTTTTACCTATTTTTGAAAATGCAAAAAAAAAAATGTGTATTTTGCTAAAAACAATGTTAGTTCACTTGAAACATAAAATCTTTAAACAGATCTAGAAAAAGCAAGTTGTTTTTTCTTATTTAACATCTCTTTTTAGGAGAAAAAAAAAGATTAGGGTTTTCAACCCTTTGACATGAAAGATAAATGTTTTAACTGGTTTTTGACTGAGCCCCTTTTGGGGAAAAAAGGGTGATTTTGTTGTTAGAAATTAGAAACATCAATTCTATGAAGAGATCTAAAAATAGCATGTACTTTTGTAGCTATATATATTGTTCCTAGTCAAAAATTATTAACAAGAAGGAGTGATGGTTATATTCTTCTAGTCAAGAAAATGAAATATTAATTCTTCCCTCTTATTATTTCCTTTTGTTTGCAAGTTTTTTCATTGTTGTTAGCACCCAAATTTAGCTACCTACCTATATATATGAATATTGATTGATTGATTAAGTAGCTTGAGTACTATTATTCTAATACTAGTTTAATTTCAATGTTTTTTTTTAAAAAAAAATTATTTAAAGTTTTTGATTGGATTGTAAACAGAACTTGGACAATGAAATCAACAAAGTCAAGAAAGACAATGACAACATGCAAATAGAACTCAGGTAAATTTATTCAACTTCTGTCTTTATTGTTAGTATTTAAAAGATTAATCATAGGATTTTGAGTAAAAGCTACTGGATTCGCATCTGCTCTCTCCTTTTTTCCAAGAAAACAAATTAAAAATAAAATTCAATGACCTCCTCTAAAGTTTTGCTTCGTTTCACTAATATTACAAAAAAATCAAAATAAATGTGAGAAAAAAAACGAAGTAAAACGTGAGGGGAGGTCACTGAAACAAAGCAAAAGGTTTGGTATAATGGTTTATGGATGTTGATTTGTTTAATTTCAGGCACCTAAAGGGTGAAGACATATCATCTTTGAATTATAGAGAACTCATGATATTGGAAGATGCACTTGAAAATGGACTCACTGGTATACGTGACAAACAGGTACCCTACCTACAATTTTATATTTTTTTAATATTGTTTAATTTAATTTAATAATTAATGTGTTCTTATATAGTATTTATCACCTTGATTATGTTTCAGAATGAGTTTATGAGGATGATGAGGAAAAAGGTATGTCCAACACTATGTAAATTGTTTGAAGTACAATGAGTTTTAAATACATAAATGTTCTCTCTAAATTATTATTGTTTTTGGTATTCATACTTAAACTATAGTACGTGTTTCTTCCAGAATTATCATCGACTCTTTTTAAATTTGTAGATATTATTTTAAAAAAATAACTAAACTTATTCAGTATGAAAAAATATTATTCCTTCCAATTCAAACAGAATGACATACTTTTAGTTTTAGTTTTTTTTCATAGAGAATGTTCATTTTCCTTTTTTGGCGATACTTTGGTCTCAGTTTTTCACGTGACATGTTTAATTAAAACCATAAGACTAGAGGACATTTTGGTACATTTGAAGCAATTTCAATTTAGGATCACAAGATTGAAAAAAAAAATTATTTACTTAAATTTTGTGTCATATCAAACTAGATTATTCTTTTTTTAATTGAGGGAGTGAGTATTTTCTTTTGAGAGATGGAGTGGCCTCTTGGTTTTTTCCTATTTAGTAAAAAATAATATTGTTGTTAACTTTACTGTATTAATGTTCAATTATATCTTGTTGTATATTATATTTTTTGACCTACTGTGGTGTTTGGATGGAAATTACTCAAGACTCAAAATATGGAGCAGGAGCAAGATCAACTTAACTGTCAATTGGTATGGTTATCTAATTAACTTAATTTTAACATATATATTTGCTCTTTTTTCTTTTACGAGGACAAATTCAACATTTGAACTTGATAGGTTTAATTTTCGAGATTCTTAGCACTAAACTGATAAAATTATGAATTCAAATTAATTATTTCGACTTGATCAATGCATTATATTTCTAAAGCTCTATAACATGTTGACTCACTAAGAATTTAGATATGTATAACTTAGATTTCTCAAAATCTTGATGTTTTGTTGAGAACAATTGTGAATGAAGAGACGTAAATCCTAAACATTTTGAGATTAAACGTCCATAGGTAGTTAGATTGCTGGTTAGTTATGCATGTATTAAAAAATGTATGAATTACTTTTTATAAAGTAAGTTCAATTACCCATGTACTTCTTAGTTATTTCATCGTTTACCTAGATTTTCTTCTAACTTATACACAAGTACTCCATTAGTTAGGTAGAATTATAAATTGGTAACCAAACACCGCATAATTTGGTGTGTTGAACTTTATACGTAGCATGCAACTATAATATTGTCAAACGTAGTACTAGTTATACTGGTTTTAATACATGAATAACTCGTCATATCCCTAACCGGTAACCAAACTATGTACCCTTTCATTCACATTTCAAGATTTCTAACATCTATAGTTACAAAAATTAATTTGATGATTTAATTTTCATTAATATTTTGTTTGTTATGGACAAATTAATGACAGAGACAACTAGAGATAGCAAGCATGAATAGGAACATGGGAGAAATAGGTGAAGTGTTTGAGCAAACAAGGGAGAATCATGATTATGGGCAAATGCCTTTTGCTTTCAGAGTCCAACCAATGCAGCCTAATTTGCACCAAAGGTTCTAAATCAAACCTCCCATCTATCTACCTATATCTATGGTTTTTTTTATAACCGAGAAATCCATTCATCACCTGCCATTTGAACTAAAATCATAGCCTTTTAAACTCGGTGGATAATGGGCTCGCCCCTTACCTATATCTATGTTTGCTCATCAATGAAACATCTTTTATTAGTAATATTGTTGTGCTTTCAACAAACTTTGGTGTGTAATATCAATACTTATCTCTACTCTATGCTTTTAAGTGATATTATATAAAATATATTATGCATATCTTGTAGGATGGTTTGGTTCATGAGATAAAAGGTGTATATCTCAAGTTTAAATTTTATATTTTGTTTGGTTGAAACTAAATTTATAGTTCAAACTTTATGTTATTTTATCCTATCTAAGAAGTAGGATAAATTAGTCCTTAAATTATAATCCTGAGATAATTTTATTTGTAAACCAAATGAGTCCTTAAATAATAGAATAACGAAGCTTTTTAAGTTATTTCTTGAAATTCTCTAGAGATTTGATCAAATCTTTCAATAACGATCACATTACATAATAGTAATATTTTATTATAAAAGTCAGGTTTTTTTATTTAAATAAAAAAATACTTTTAAACTTTACCATGATCAAAAGTATGATATTTAAGTGGAGAAGAATAAATGGATACACATTATCCATTTGAATTGCAAACTTTACACCACTAGCTCTTGGGATATTTCAGAATCATAAAAAACAAGACATTCTATTGATTTGATTGAAGGAAGTCTCAATTATATTAAATAATTAAACAAAGTGTAAGATAAGATAGAAATAATAAGAATTATTCCATTTTGTAATTCATAAGCCAAAAAATACTATGTGACAACACATAATGCGATGAATATGTTATCAGCCAATGCATCTTCTTGTTAACCCAATACCGAGGTCAATAATCTGACCTTTGGGCACGGACAAGAGACGTACACGAGAACTCATCATATATGTAACTTGTTAGTTATTATTGAGTAGTAGTCCTGAAAACTATCCCCTATGCATAGTCAATGTAACCCGAAATAATCACAAAGAAGAAGAGCCCATTTATATAGCCTTATTTTAAGTGTTTTTGAGTCAGAATAGTTTTTGAACAGTTCTGTACTGATAAGGGAAAACAAAAAAGGTCCTTATAAGAACTTGTTTTTAAGCCAAAATAACATAAATAAGACAAAAGTCATAAGTTAGAATTTCCGACTTATGGCTTTTGGCTTATTTGTCATAAGCCAATCCAAACAAAGATCAAAATACATCTGGCTAGTATGTAAACCTTTGTTTCTTTACAAATATACAAAACCATTACATTGCAAAAATGATTTTTGATGATGAATATGTACAGTTTTTCTTCAGTGTTTACTTACCTTCTTCATCATATCTAAAATCTGCACTTGAGAAAGGCCAGAGGTATGTTTCCAGCCAAATCGAAACCAAAGTAGACCGTCATCCAACTTTGTTTCCTCCTATGGACTTATGCTCTGATCAACAACTCATACACGTTACAGTTATTATCACCCGAAACACGCTTCAACATTTCAAAACTTTTACGGCTACCAAGAAATTCTATTCGTCTGAATTCTACACAACCACGCTCACTAGTCTCTTTGCTGCAATAAACTGATCTTAATCGGTCAGCGTTCCTTGAATCTGTGTGAATCGCTACCTCTACCTCTCCATGGGACATGTTTTCCTAGAAATATCACAAATGTAATATTAGTTTTAGGAACAAGAAATCCAATGAGAGCATTTTAAACTTGCCCGAGTAAAGAAACGAAATCTTTCTGTTATTATCCACTCTTGAATAAAAGCAGGTGAATCTAGCAAAGAATAAATTCAATACCTGATAAAATGCATAAATGTAATCCAAGATCTGTAAACACGTGAACCCTTTTTCACTAAAAAAGGTCCTGGAACATGGACCCATTTCGGAAAATCGATCAACTGGAAACAGTATGGTAACGAAGTTGTTTTTCAATATCAGCTCAGCTTTCTCACTGCAATCAAACAAACACAAAAAGACAATCAAAGGAAGAAAAAAAAAGTGAATCACATATATAATCCTCAATAATTGAGCTTGTAGCAATTCTGTCCCTAGTGTACCAGTTCCGCCAATAGTAACCTAATAGTTTGATATTGGTCTTTGAATTGTCCTATGCTAAATTCCAACAAGTGCAATGACCAACACATGACTTTCATCGATTATCAAGTTCAGAAAAAGATTGCTCGTTCATGGCCCACAAAAAGAACCAACATGATATACTCAGTGAAACAATGACATGCGCAATAATTCAAAAGTTTTAAGTCTGCAAGTTGAAACTGCAACACTCACTGAAAGTAAGAAATCTGACAAACCTTTCAGAAAGCGGTCGGGATAGGTTCACAAATGAAGCTTCAGATGCTTTGTGATCCTCCTTTGCATCAAAAAACACAGATGTGTTCTGTTGGTTTGTATCTTCAACACTAGAAGAATCCATGTAAATAGAAGCAGTTGAAGTTGGATCAGATATCGACCAGCAGATAGAATCTAGAAGGCTGCTTGGAGATAGGTGACGTAGAGGAGTTTGGCATGTCTACAAATCAAATGGGCAAGCAAAATTAAAGTTTTTATTGAAAATAGTAATATACTTGTGAGATCATAATTGATAGTTGGTTGAGTGCTACACATAAATAATTTCTAACTAAGTTAAAGCCCTCATGAATCCTGGCAATGCTTTATTATCATTTTGGTAGAGCACTAACAAGCAATCTACCAGTGAACTATAATTTCTTCAATAAACCAAAATCGGTCCAAGATTATGAGAATTAAAGTACCCGATTCCTGTTCCCCTCTAAAAGTGTTTTGGAATGGCAGATTGGGATTAACACCAAGTGCCCCAACCTTGGGCCAAACCACTCACAATTGAGAAGATAAACATGAAATTCATTAAAATGCAACTTGAATTAAGATGTTAAATCTAAAATGAGAGTTATGCCATGTCACAACAGATAGTTAAACTATATTGCTAAGTGGCATATTAGCCATAACAGAAAAAAGTATTATAAGCCTAAACCATCCATGCATCTATTTGTATTTGCCTATTTGGTGGCATCATTTAAACAAAAAAAATGAGCTGCATGACGACAAGTGGAAGTGTTTTTACCTGCATACGCCAACCACGACGCTTCCTAACTCCCTCTTTGGCCACGTTGGCAACATTTTGCCTTTCTTCCTGGCTCACTCTAGGTGTAGAACATGTTACATCTCGAAGATAAGCACCAGTGTTGACTTCCTATATTCATTAAAAAAAAATATTGAACTGTAGCAAGAAAATCATCAAAAGATGGTGCTACAATGCAAAAATTCAACTAAATATATAAATTGATAACTTAAACTTGTAAATATGTGTATCTGTGTGTGACCAATTTGAGATCAGTCACTGGAAGCCATCCCATCCAACTAATCACTTGCTACACTGTCAGAATTTTTTATGGTAAAATCTATTTTAACAGAAAGCCCCAGAAAACTAAACAGCTTTCAACAGGTAAAGCTACCAATTCCTTGCGAGATTTCAAGCATTGTCCAGATGTGGCACCTTTCAACTGGACACAATATCCACATTACTAAATTGCAGGATCAAAGTTTCATGTGAAGATGATTATATACCCATCTAAGATTATAACGTCATTCAGTTAGTACTTATTTTAGTAGAGAAACTGGGTATAACACCTTGAGTTTAGGAAAGGTAAATGATGACAAACCCAGGGAACGCCTACATTGGCATCCATTGATCGCCTTACGCCCACCTAGAATCCATCTATGATATCTGATGCTCAGGTCAAGAGAGGTACTTGAGGTATTAAACGACAACCAACAGCCTCACCAAATATCCTCCAATCAACTAAAGACCAGAGAAGCTTACAATAGCCACATAAAGCAAGAATCACTCTCTTTAAATATAAATTGCTCTAGTCATCCATTATTATAGTCCACCTTTTTCCTCAGTCCGACTATCAGGAATATGTCTGAAATGGAGAATTACCAATATTTGTTGATTAAACATGTGAACTCACAAGTTAACTTCTTTTTTCTTTTTTCTTGTTTCCTTTTTTTTTTTCTTTGAGATAATAGTATAGAGGAAAGTTGTGTTGAAAAGAGTATAAGAAGGGTCCTGCTGAACTTTATATATTATGTAAGAAGTATTAGAAGGTTTCCTTTAAGGATCAGTTTGGAGCAAACAAAAAAAGATTGCTTCCTATTACTTCTATTTTTGGGTTAATGAAGAAATGAGGATTCATATAGCCAATCCCAACTTGTTTGGATTGAGGCATAGTTGTTGGTGGTGTTGTTGAAAGAGTAAATAACTTCATTGTCAATGTTTGGTCCCCTTACTTGGAATATCTCACGGAGTTTAGCTCAGATCCAATTGCGAAATTCCGTAACTACTCCGAGTCCAAGCTTAATAATAGTCAAGGGAAAGGATATATAGCTACATTAAAAGGAAACCCTATACAGGTACATAACCAAAAATACATGGTCTATCTGAAGCTCTTAGGTTGATCAAAAGACAACCCCTAAGACATTGGATAAATTACCAGAACACCCTTATCATGTGTAGTTATCTTTGAGATTTGTGGGAAAACAGAAAATGAGTAAGCCATGGTCCAAATTACAGTTAAAACCCCTTGCATATGGTCCAAATGACAAAATGCTAGGCCAGGACCCTTGAACCAAAGTTAATAAATTTTCTCTGGACCACTGACCCAATTAAATCCAGATTATCTGATCCCTGGATAAGATAGTGGGCCTTATGAAAAAGATGTGACAGACATGCTACTTATCTAGGATCAAGGGCTTACTAGAACAAGATCATATGAGACACTATATAAGCTTTCACTAAAGACAGCATAAATTTACTGCCAAAAAGGAGGGAATTTTGTCACTTCACATGTATACCTTACTAAAATTCCTTCAGGCACATACATCCATATGAACTCAGATACAGCACCAAAGTCTACTACAGAGAATATACTGCACCGTGGAACCCACCTCAAACAAAGATTAACCAGATCCCTCAATTTGTATGGTGTCCTTGTGTGAGAAAGAACAAGACAAATACACTTTGTCTATTTATCTGATGATATATATCAATTTGCTTAGTAAAGGAGCATTGTATTAGAGACCACAAAGCTAATATCCTTGGATTTAAACAACAGGAAGATATTCTAAAACAATCTTTAAGATGATAGAGAAAGCACCTTGGAAAGCTCATCAATAACAATTAGAAGACGGGGAAAGTGAAAGAGGAGAGAAGAGGGCAAACAGAAGGACATGAATACATACCTTGCTAGAAATTGTATTCTGAATGTTATCAAGTAATATTCCAGTTTGCCTAGCCAAATCAGCAGACATATGAACAAGCCTTTGCAGGCGCTTTTCCTTTGCACTCTTCAGAACCCAGAGCGGCTGATAAAAAGGTTTATTGTTTGTAAAAGCAAGTCCAATGAAGAAAGGAGGCAGGGGAATGATACAACATTCCTCGAGGAGATACTAATAGAAGGACTTATGTAAAGTTCTTGCCCGGGACAAGAAGTGGGATCAGAAAAATGTAATTCACTGAACTTAAATTTTCAGTGCCGATTAAGTTGCAAACATGAGAAATAATTCAGGCATACTCACAAAATAAATGAAGTAACACTTACTGTAACAATTTTAGAGGAATGGCCGAGGTATTTTCGTATTGAGTTTCCTTCGCAGACAACATGGCTCGCACTGCAACCAACAAACCACTGATTGACCAAACTAGCACCTTCTGCTGTTGCAGACTCGATGACCTAAAATTTACAACAAGAAGTCAGAGAAATAGTCAAAGCACCTTTAATAATTTGAATTGATTCAGATGGCATACGCTTCAGATATGACGCAATATTGGAATTCATATTGTTGTAACAAACAGAGAAAAATACCAAGTGGCATAGCACCAATTTTCAGTGAAACAAATATAAGACTTAGATAAGCAGAACTACAGCAAAACAATCCAGTATAAGTTGAACATAGTATTCAATTTTGAGCCTTTTTATAACAACCTCAACCTACCTTACTACGCAGCTCATCAGAAACATCAGCATCAACATAAAAGGTATGACCAAACAGAGTTCTTCGCTTAGGTTCTCTTTCAGCATGTACTAATGGCTCTTCCATCATGTCAGGTGGTTTACTATGTTCAGGCAATGCAACAGGGAGACATGAATGCTGACTGCTGATATCATCTACAGAGAAACCACCTTGTCCAACACCTTTAACACTATAAAGGGATTCATTCAGCCTCACTGGAGCAAACATAAGCAATATTGTCTTAGTCATATAAAAAATAAGAAAATAAAAGACATAAATTCCCTAAACCTTTTGTAAAAGAAACTGCAGAAATATGGGTTGCACCTTGAAAACAAATGCAAGTAAAAGGTTTATTTATTACAGAAGGAGACAAATTCTAGTTTTAACCATCAATGTTTGAAACCCCTTCAATTGAGAATCCATGTAGATACATCTTAAACAGAAGAATGACAATTCAAGTTCAAGAAATTAAAACAGCAGCTTACTTCTCACTAAATTAAAAACATGAAGGGTAATGGTAATTACCTCAACCATTTTAACATCAAATCATCACGCATTAAGTTTAGGTGATTCAAACTAGCTTATATATTCCTACTGCTTAAACAATGTACAAGTAATTGAAAGTTTTTCCAAAATATATATTTTTGATTATGCTCAAAAGTCATATCCTTGCCATAAAAGAGAAGTGGAAGCAGAATCTTGTATCCGCGTTTGCTGGAGAGAATCTATTAAGAACCACAATTGACAAGTTCTTTAAATTGAAAGAAATGAAAGTTACCGGAAAAAAAAAGGAGGAGGATCAGCATGTTCAACAGTCCATTTCAAGAAAAAAGAAATAACAAGATTAATCAATTGGACAAGAACATAAGACCTGGAATACTAGAGTAATACAGAAAACAAGTTATGAAGCTTACTGGGCTACAGAACATTTCTTACCGTTCCTTCTCACGCTATCCACAAACCATGCCAATGAAACGACAAGTAGACCGTTTTTTAAACCATGTTTCCAGGCGTGCTCAAACTTTCGTCCAGAAAAACTGTAGCAGACATTAAGGAATAAAAATACAAGCAACAAATTTGAACCAAAAAACACAACCATTAGACCTGAATCACCTGATAACCTGGATCTAATGAGCAAGTTATAAACATTTAACTAGATCCACCTATCCGATTTTCATTTCTCTGGCTTGTTTAAGTATGGAAAAGATAAGTCGTCAACTGGAAGAGATACAAAAAAGTATGGTAATGGAAAAATAGTGATCAAGGATAAAGAAAATGCATAAACAAAAGGATATCTGAACCACCAGATGTGTACATTGAGGGTGCAAATGTGGGCTGTATTTTCCACCTAATCTCTCTGTTGCTTCCATCACTTGCTTCCTAGCTTCTGGTATAACATATTGAAGAAACAAGAATTAGCAATAGAACATAACATGGAGAACACACCAATATCAACTTCATATTTTTTTTTTTAAAAAACAATCTTTTTCATCTCATTTTTCCAATTCACATCAGTTTTAGCTCAAATTCCCAACACCATAGTATGCAGAATGCATCACAAACCTTTAGAAAGTCCAGTTACACAGATAACAAGTCCAGAAAATGGACAATTGGATGGAGTAGTGAGTATTGATTGAGACATAACAGAGGAAGAGGAAGCAGGAGACATGAAGGGTTCCAATGAATAAGATGGAATCCCTCTAAATGAAGAGGAAAAATCCACTAACAGCTTAGAACACCCTTTGCTGCTTACCACCTCCACTCTTCCTCCCCCACCCATTTCAATCAAACATCAAAAGTACTAAAATGGTTCAAAGGGAGGGAAAAACAAAAGCAAAAGAGGAAAAATAAAAACCCCAAGTGGGATTTTGTCCTCTTTTCTAATTATTGAAAGAAGTATAGAAGGGTGTTGAAGGAAAAAAGGAAAAAAAAAAAAAGAAAAACTGAATATACTATAAGGAAATGGTGTAAAAAGTGAAGATTTTGGGTCAATAGGTATAAGATTGAAGAGACAAATAGAACATTTGGAGTCTCTTTCCCTTTTCTTTAACACATTCTTTGAGTCATAGGGAAGTGAGGAAAAGGGGTATTTGGAATGATGGCTATTTGAAGTGTACAAACTATAAAACAAAAAAGAGTAAAAAAATTGTTTTATATATAAGAAAAGAAGAGAGAGTGAGAGAATGAAGGATTTGAAAGTTGAAAATGGTGGCAGTGTAAAAGAAGAATCTCATGAATTTATAACTTTATTCAAAAATGGTGGATTTGTTCTGATTCATAGCTTTTGCTTTATTGAGGGTTTCACAGAAGTGAGAGGATGGAAGGGAAGAAGAGAAAGGAAGAGTGGGGGACCCTTTTTTTAAAACTTCAAACGGGCATGCTCGCTCTCTTTGCATCGACACTTTTGCACACAAATTGCACCGTCAATCGATCAATCGAGATACTAAGATTTTATTTATTTTTATTAAAATTAAGGAAATATTTTGTACTATTGTTAAGATATACGAATTTGAATTTATTTGTGTATTTAGTCAATATAATATTTTAAATTTTTTACATGACAATTGATGATGGTGTTGACTAATAATGGTGATTGGTGTGTTGATCTTATGAGATGGTGTTGATCGATGATGATGGTTGTGAGTAGTATCTTATGGTAAATTGGTTGACAATAGTAAATAATCGTGATTGTTGTTGTAGGTGGATGATAATTAGTAGTAGAATGATATTGATAGTTAATAATGATATAGTTAATAGTGATGGCAGTAAGTAGTAGATATTATTGACTAATAATGATCATTATCGATAGTAATTAATCAAAGTAAAAATAGTTTGTGATTGTGATTGCAAATGATAGCTAATAGTGATGACAATTAATGATTTTGTGATTGGCGATAGTTGTGGTTGGAATCAGGAAAAAAATGGTGATGATTAACGATGGTGATAATTATGGTTAAAATAGTGATTGTGGATAATGGATGAAAGTAGATGAAATAGCGATTTGTAGGATTTCTTAAATGGACATTTTAATGATATTAAAACTTCATTATACATTTTAATCATTCAGATACATTAAATAATTGTAAAATAAGAAAAACAACACAATTAATAATTAAGATATAAATAATTGAAATTCAGACCTTAAAACTAAGTAGACTTAAATCTTAATAACCCAAATTTGAATTATTAAGATTGCAAATAAATGATAATTATTTATTGTTCCAAAATAGAATTAGGATAATCATATCATATTGTATTGTATAATATTATATTATATATCATAATATATTAAACCATTTTAATAAATACAATTTGAATATATTATATCATTTTTTGTCATTATATAATATGATACGTCAAAAATTAAACTAAACCTAAAAAAAATAGTGAAGAAAATAGACTATAAAAAGAAAGGATAAAAACAATTAAAATATTAAAAAAATCAAATGATAAATAAAGGCAAAATGAAAAAAAAATAACGGTGCAACTACACCAAATTGATTGTTATATAAATGGAGACATTTCATCGTTATTAAGTAATAAATTTAGCAATATAATACAATATAACAAAATTTAAATAACAATCTAAACAAATGTCATATTTTAAATTGACAATAATTTTATACAATCAAAGTAAAATTTTAATGTCAATTGAGAATTACGAAATTTTATGTGGATATACTAATAAATTAATGGGCATTGAAATTACAAGAATGAGAAGAAAAACAATAATTAGTCATAGGTTTAAGTGCATTCAACCTTGGTATTCAAGCTAAACATAATAATCACATGGATCGTTGAGCTGTGTATATTACTACTAGCTTTCCAATCTCCATACATCAGTTTTTTGCCCTATTAAATTATTTCTTCGTTCATTTTTACTTATTACAAATTTTTAATATGTAACGTAATTATTTAATAAGATGCCCACATCTTCTTTCGTCGTTTATTCATTATATATATTGGGACATGGATCCTCACACTTTCCCTCCATGATTCCAAATTAGTTGACTTAATCATCATTTTAATTATAAAAACAAACAAAAACTAGCTCTGGTCACGCTTGAATGGGTTGTTGATGGTGAAATAATGTAGTTTTCACGTCTTAATTAGATTATTTACCTAAATATAATACAAGGATGTGTCTGGCAGCTATCTAGCATGTTACCAAACTTGCATATATATATATATATATAAAATAGAAAGAGATCTGGAATATGTTTGAACTTTGACAGAATTTAGCGTAACAATTCGAAATTTTGGGAGGACCTACTAATCTTGCACTATATAATAATGTATTTTAAAGATATATAAATGTCGAGTTTGACAAGTTACTATTTATAACGATGCAATATTTATGATGTCCGTGTGGATATATGTTTAAAATACACTATTAAATAGTGCAAGGGAACATACGTCCTGCCCAAAGTTCAGATACATTTCGAATCCCCCCCCCCCCACACACATATATAGTGCCCGTTTCAATTGACTTATTTTAAGTGTTTTTAAGCCAAAATAGTTTTTAAACAGTTTTGAAGTAATTGGATAAAGTTAAAAAGCGTTTATAAATACTTATTTTAAAGTCAGAATAGTAAAAATAAGTCATAAGTTAAAAATCTTAACTTATGATTTTTGACTTATAAGTCATAAGCCAAAAGTCATTCCAAACAAACTATGGTTAACCCCATGAAATTGTTTTGCTTGTTGATAAAAATTAGTAAAGTGTATTCCATGTACATATAATGAATCATTTAAGTAATACACTTAATTATTAATTACTAACTTATAATGTTGTATCACATATTTGTCTTATGAACTTGTAAAACTAATTAATATGTAGTAATACGATGTTTAATTAATTAAGAAAAAAGTATTCCTAATTTTAGGATCATGCAACATATTTGTAGATTATGCAGAAAGTTGAAAAAGAAAGAAACCAAAAATCTTTTTGACTTGTACAGGCATAAACTAACTTCTATATATATAAGAAAACAAATTAATTTGAGAGAATTTTTGAACTGAAAATATAGAACTAATTATAATATCACATTATAAACAATTATTGAAATTATTGATCTAAAGGTTGCAGAAGTCGAATATATAGAGAGCGATAAAAAATTACTATATCTAAAGGTAGCTAATAAATAGTAAATGAGACAATAATAAAAAGAACATTACGAATTTACAAAGTTCGGCGAAATTTTCTTTTCTTTTTTGTCTAATCTCCGGACATGATGAACCAATATTTATTTCACCCCACAAGAGTACAAGTGAAATACTATAAGAGAGAAAAAAATCAATGTCTTAGAAGATGAGAATGCAAGTGAGAGGTGTGTTACAAATGAATTAAGAGCTGACTATTTATAGGAATAAATTTTCCCTATTAATGTCATTCATAACATCAATAGATGTCAAAATATCGACGTTTAACCTATCAAATCATATCTAAATTTTACACATAAAGTTATTATCCTGACTTTTGTACCAATAAAGAATTATCTTTCTACCTATCAAATTTTTATATTAATTCATCTGGAATCTTATCAAATTTAATATCAACGTCACTAATTCTACATCGAAATACTAGTTACAATCTAGAATTGACTATCCAATGCAAAACATTTTGAATTGGGTGCCTTTATTACATTAGAGGGCAAAGTTTTTACTTTCTTCAGTTTTCATCGATAGAAGAGGAAGACCACGCGTACCAAAATAGTCACTTTAATTTGGACCATTGAAACTCAATGTAATTGGGGTGAAAACAAAAATTAAATTTGAGTACTAAAATATAAATAAATTTTGTATATGTATTTATTTTTTAAAAAAAATTCTTACACTATTTAGATGAAATTATTAATATTCTATACTATTTTTTCAATTATTAATTTTAGGTAAAATTTTATCAACTCAACATTGAAAAATATTTTTTCAGTGAGACAATTATTATATAAATTGTTAACATAATTTTATAAGTAATAAATTGATAAATATTAAATAAAGATAAGAGTTAGAACCATAGAATCTAATCCAAAAAGTTGATGACTTCGTATAATCTCATTTTAATATATTTGTTGTAATGCTTGAAATTAACACTTTAAAAGAAATAGAAAATAAGTTGTAATTCATTTTGTTCAACGATTTCACTATTAATTCTTATTTTTAACAAAGTACAAAAGATGTTAAAATGATTAAAATAATATATTTAAAAAAGATTATATTTTTTATCATAAATAATTATTTTTTTCTATAAAAAATCACATGATTTACTTTTGATAAAAATCTGGGGGCCCTAAATTACAAAGCATAGAGCCGGCCCTGATGGCATTTGGTAAAGATCTAAAGGTGACTGTCTATAATCCAAAAACAAAAAAATAATTGATATCTAATTTAGGCGAACACTAGAGAAAATGAGGTAGGAAGTAAGGTTGTGAGGTTAGGATGGGTGAGCGCGAAGTATGCGGAGATGAGACAATTAATGTGAAATGTTCTTAGTGAACTTATTCAAGCTTCCGTTGAAAAAGTGAACTTAACTTATTTTTTTGAGAAAATACTTTTTCAAAAATTAGAATTCCACTCTGAGAAAATAAAAAAAAATTCATGATCAATATCATATACAATTTAACTAAAATTTTATTTATTTTGCTCGTAGATAAAGTGGTTTATTATAGTTAGGAAAAAGCTTCTAGGTAGTCAGTTTGATACTTTATTTCTGATA
Organism: Solanum sitiens; assembly: GCA_016801875.1. Classification (NCBI taxonomy): domain Eukaryota; kingdom Viridiplantae; phylum Streptophyta; class Magnoliopsida; order Solanales; family Solanaceae; genus Solanum; species Solanum sitiens. Next base: position 170,834 of record JABWTJ010000704.1, read on the forward strand.
TTTTTAATTCTAAAACTGTTAATTTCGGAATCAAGTTCAAACAAACTTAAGATAAAATGATATTAGATTTTATTTCAAAATTGTTATCCCTTATATCACAAAATATAACTATATATGAAAATGCTTATCAAGTTCCAGTTAGTTAAACAAGAAAAGAAACACATTAATATTATGTAAAATAGTTATATCATAAAAATTAAATTTGAAACTTCGAAATCATATTATTACTCCCTTCGTCTAATAATAGTTGCGCATTATGTTATTTTGAAATGTTCAACAATACTTGTCCACTTTATAAAATCAATAGATAATTTTACAATTAATTCTTAATTTATCTTTATATCATTAATTATACTCATTTTCCTATTACATTTTTTCAAGACATTATATTTATTTGGAAAAATGGTCAAATGACCCCCCAATCTATTACTCGATTTTCAACTAACACACCTATTCTCCGCGGAAGTCATATTACCCCTTTGAACGACTTTAAAATGAAATAAAATAATCTCTTAAGTGCTGAGTTGACATAGAGAGTGTTTCATTCTCTTTGAGAGAGTGAGTTACCTATTTTATTTTTTTTATTTTCATTTTTTTCTATCTTTTTTCTTTCTTTTTCTTCTTATTTATCTATTCAACATTTTTCACTATTATCATTGTTGAAACTTTTTCAATGGATGTTTGAAATAAAAATTATCAACAATAATTGCATTTAAACGAATAAATAATTTTACAATCAATTTATTTAGAATATATCTAACAAATTAAATTAATTTTTTTTTAAAAACATACCCATTAATTTTTCTTAAAGTGATGAATTGAAGAGTAACAAAATCAAAGTGAAGTAATTCTATATTTTAAAAATATTTTCAAACTTAATAAAAGAAACTAAAACAAGACATACACTTTAAAAGAAGGATCCTACGGATTCTCCTAAAATTCACGAAGAATCAAAATAAAAAACTCAGACTATAAATTAATCATGAAAATTTTGGAGGAAGAAATAATAAAGAATGGGGAAGACAGAGGTTTCTCAAATTGGTGTTACAAATTGATCTTCTCATCCGTGTTTATATTGAGGTGGTGACAGAATCTTCATGGGATGAATTTGATCCCGTATGTTCATAACCCATTTAATGTGCATTTGAAATTGTCTAAGGAAGAAAATCGAACGAAATGTAAAAAAATGTGGAGAATTATTGAATTAGTTGGATGAAAGACTTGATTAATTAGGACCGCTATCTTCTAGACTCTAGAGATTCGAGGTAGATGAAAAGGTGAGTTCAATTTTGGTTTTTATGATTGGGGATGAAAGAAAGAGGAAGAAGGAGAACTCTTTTTTTTAAATAATAATAATCATTAAATGGTGAAATACACGTGTTAAGTGCGTGTATTTCGCGACAAGACATATGCCTGATAATAACATTTCAGGGAGGAAATAATTCCACTTTAAAATAGCTTAGGGGTAATAGGACCCCGTGAAGTATAAGTATTCAGTTGGAAATTCTGTTATAGATTGGAGGGTCATTTGGCCATTTTTTTTATTTATTATATTCAAAGGTGATATAGTAAAATTACCTTTCTATTTATAGTTTATTAAGAAATGTGTGAAATTAATAATGAACAAGTATTTTTAGACAAATGAAGTATATTTTAAAAAATCTGATTAATTACGAAGATATATGGTGTAATGAATGACAATGATCCTTTTATAATTAGAAGTCTTACGTGTAAGTGTGGATATGAAAAACTATTGATATAATCGATTTCAGTGTAAGTGATGAACACCATAAAAGTGTTTAATTAATTAGGGGGAGAAACTACAAAAAGAAACGTCATTAAAATATGTGAAACGAATAACAATGTTTTTTGCCGTCAATATTTTGATTCAAAAATATACTTATTATTACTATTTAAGGGCAAATTACAGTATCCCTTAAAAATTTATAATTACAAAAATCTCTCAAACGGATATATTAATGGAGGGTCCGGATACATTAATGGCCGAAAAATCAAAGCGCTGATACATTAAAAAGAGGGTCGAATACATGCGCTGAAACATTAAAAAGAGGGTCGAATATATTAATGGAGGGTCCAGATACATTAATGGCCGAAAAAGCGGGGTCGAATACATTAATGGCGAATCCGAATACATTGATGACCGAAAAATCAAAGGACTGATACATTAAAAAGAGGGTCGGATACATTAATAGAGTGTCGGATACACTAATGACTTTTTTGACTTAAGAAAAAAATGAGAAATTTAAAAAATTTATAAAACTTATAGGGGATAATGATAATAAAAAAACTGAAATATGAAATTTCTATAATTATTTCATTATTATTTAATGGGTTAAAATACTCGTTCTCTCAATAGTAAAGATATTTTTGAACCAAATATTGCGGATGAGAAGGATCAAAATAGTCTCTCTTCTTTTAATTAAGGCTCAAAGTGATCCTTGAATTTTCACATGGAGCACTAATAGTCCTTCATGTTTGCAATATTGGTGCACTATTGGTCCTCATCCAAAATTTTACCTATTTTTTAGCATTGATTATATCCATAACGTATGTATGAGATGTGCAATCGTCATTTTATATATTTAATAGAAATAAGAACTTCATATGAAAAAATGTGAGAAGAAAAACACTTTGTTTTATTTTATAGAAATTGTATTGTAGGTAAAGTCGAGAAGTTTATCACGATAATTTCATGTGTAATAGTAGAATTTTTTCTTTTCCTACAAAGTCATATGTTAAGATGTTCTTAGTTTAGCTGCAGTAATATTTCTAGTGAGCAGAACAAGGTGTTTTTCTTATCAACTTCTCTCAGATAAAGTTATTATTTCTACTAAATATATAAAAAGACGATTGAACATTCTTTATATAAAATTCTGGATAAAAGTAACGTTTAAAAAATAGGCAAAATTTTAGGGGAGGACCAAAAGTGCACCAATATTGCAAATAAGAGAGACTATTAGTGCTTCATTGGAAAACTCAAGGATCAATTTGAGCCTTAATTAAAAAAAGATGGACTATTTTGATGTGTGTTCATTTCTATCACATTTTTGTCCCTTTTCCTTAATTGGAGTCATATTTAAGTTCACTTTAAAATTAGGGCCACACAAATTAAATTTTGGCTGTTCCCTCCATTTGTTGTCTGCCCTTCTTCTTCCAAAAATTTGAATGCACCTGAATCTCTCTTCCTCCCACCAATGGCCGGCCCTTCCAATCCCAAAACCCTAAGCATCTCCTCAGCTCTCACTGACGACGATGATTTTCAAGACCCATCTCCTTCTCAGCTCCATTTGCCAAAACCCACCTCAAAAATTGTATCCCGTAAGCCTCTCAGACCTGCCACTCCTCGTACTTCCAAGAAGCCAAAACAGTATTCACCACATGTTGGCAAGGAGAACGTTGCTGTTGTTGGAAAGTGTACTGTGGATTTTGATTTGGGCCATGGATTAGATAGTTCTCGTCCTACCAAGAAGCCGAAACAACATCCAGCAAGTGTAGAAAAGGACAGTCTTGCTCCTGTTGTTGTTGAAAAATCTGATGAAAATGGGAAGAGACTTAATCCTGCTCATCAGAAATCGGAGTCTGATTTTGATGATTTGGATTTGGGTCATGGATTGGATAACATAGAATCAACTATAGATTGTTGTTCAGGGGTCCAAAGAACGACTAATGAGGAAGAATTAAAAAGGGGTTACTTGTTTAAGTCGATAGAGGCAAAATTGCTCAATTCAAATGGTGGGTTCGAAGAGAGGAAAGAGGAGGTATCGGAGGAGTGCTCTGAGATTGATTTACTGCTCAAGTTATGTGGTGAGGAGGATGAAGTATACGGTGACGCTTTGACAGCTGATCCGCATAGGCAAGAAGAGTGCTTGGGATTAGACGAAGAATATGGCCTCATTTGTTGTCCCCTTTGTGGAGCAGATATTTCAGATTTGAGTGGTGAAATGCGACTGGTTCACACTAATGAGTGTCTTGACAAAGACGAGACTCCAGCTGATGTAAGATGCTCTTACCTAATGTTTGTTTCTTATTGTATGGTGTGTAGCAACATATACCTAAGAAACATGTGTATGGCAGTGTTAAATTGATTTCTTTTATGGTTGAGGTGTCACATCAGTTTATGGAGAGTGCTTAAAGCTTTTTCCTAGTGTTTTCTTTTGACATGAGCACTTTGTAGTCCCTATAATGTTGCCAATATTATATGATATGCTGATTTTAAGGACCAGTGCACCTCCGTATTGAGGTGATGATGAAGGAAATGTTTGTGCCCAACTTGTTGACCGAGGAAGTAGTCATGTTAAATGGTGATGGTTTCTCTCTACTGCTATAGTTTGAACTACCAGATTGCTATTTCAAACCTTGTAATAGTTGGTCCACTAATTTTGATAGATGAAAATGGGAGTATTATCACGAAATAGACAAGATTAATAGTGAAACACCTAATCTTAGTATTAGGGCTCGTTTTGTTGATGGATTAGGAATAAGTAATTCTAGCATAAATCCCGTATTGAACAATACAATATATAGTTGGTTGCATAAGAAAAAATAACTAGCCTATAACTAATATAGTGTCTAGTTGACGATATTAGATAATACCATCATTAAGTTATACGATAATCTATGTACAATTATTTTATGCAGAATAAAATGTGCAATAAGCATATGTATATTAGCATACAAGGATTAGACTGTATATTAGCAGGGAAGGATTAGACTGTATATTAGCAGGGAAGGATTAGACTATGCAAAGTCAAAAGTTTCTTTTAGAGTAAGTAATTCATGTATAACAATTCTCTTGGTTATGAATCACTGTATAACAATCCCTTTATTATTCACCACAATATAAACAATCCTTGCACTATAATTCCCGCATAACTAACATGTGAACCAAGCCTTCCTTAAGAGTATAAAGGGGCATACCAAGGTAAATTGAGTTCAACACTTATTGAATGTAACAAAAGAATTAAGTGAAAGATTCACCAAAGAAGGGGTGAGAGATAATATATATGGGTCAAAGATTGCAAATGGACATATAAAGATTCACCAAAGAAGGGGTGAGAGATAATATATATGGGTCAAAGATTGCAAATGGACATATTTCTTTCTTGTAAGCTAAAGTTCTTGCCAACTAGTGTATCTATGATATTGGTTAAAACTTTTGAACATGATACCGGTTAGGCTACATATATATCTTGAAATTTTTAGTTTGTTTCTTTGGGTCATAGTTAAAAATTTAGAATCGACTACTACTAAAAGTTGTAAGATGTTACTTTTATATTTGGTTGATCTCAATCCAGAAGTCCCTTGGAGAATGAAGATTATGGAGGTTGAAGAATAGTTTATGCTTCTTAAGCAATGTGCTATAGTGGCACTAGTCAGAGTTAAGGTTTTGAGCAAAGGTACCACAGATATAAAAGATAAAATCTTTGTTACATAGTAGAAAGGAACAGCAATGTCTAAGTAGTTTTAACTAGATGTGCCTTGATTAGAAGGAAATGCAATGCATTCTTTTGTGATGGTATCTATTCTAGCACCAATGTGATTCCCTGGGTGCATAGGGAAAATGTAGATTCAGATATAGATCCAACACTTAGTGGGACAAAAGTAGGTAAGAGATGCATCTTAAAAAGGTATAACTGGTGTATAGTTAGGGTGCCTCTCTGAATGATGTGAGCATGATTCATTGCTGTCAAGAGTTATGGAAATTCATCAACAAAGTATCAAGTAAAAGGATGCACCATCAACTAGAGATATATAACATATGGGTTTAAGATGCCTCATTCCTTTGAGAAATGTTTATCAGCATGAAGTCACTATCTTTCAACCTAAAGGTGGCTGGAACAGAGTCTGGAATGCAACATTGTCTGATTGACAGCTTTGGAGTAATAGATAAATCAGACTTTATGGGAACTCGTTCATTACCCTGTACAGGATAAGTTGCCCATCTTTAAAATAGACATCTTTTAGTTTGGAAGATCTCTAACTAAGGATCTGATGAACTAACTCTATTTTTGTTTTTTGATAACTAAGAAATCCCCGGGGACAATTTGCACACTGTTTGAAGCTCGGTGGATATTCCCTCTACCCTTTCTCGACTTAGATACTAGGCTTTTGTCAGCATTAGGTCCTGAACTCGTGATGAGCGCGTTACCCACATATCACATGCTGTGCTCCTACTACTATACCAAAGTCCAGAGCCCCGGGAGCTGACTCTGTTGTTCTTTTAGTAACCCTAGCTAGTCTTTTGATTAAAATTTTTGTCCCTCCTGCTTTTTTCTTTGACAGTTTTACCATGCTGCTGACCTTTTATTGCATATCAACAAATGCTTATATCGGAAGTAAGAAAGAAAGATGTCAAACAAGCATTGAAGTTAATAATAAGCAAAGGGTTATGCTGTGCAATGCCAACATGCCCCCATGGTCTCAGTTAAGATCCAGTTATTACAATCAAATTCACACTACTGTTCCTTTTTGATACAGTTGGAATTGCAATGATTAAAGTACTGTAATACTGTTTAACATATATCTAGTAAAATGGTGAACATCTGTTCTACTTTTTGCTGTTTTGGTTGCTATTTAAAGTAAAATAACATAGAATTCTTTGAATTGCTTTGAGTAAAATTTTTATAGCTAATTCATACCAGTGTTGTCAAAGGCGAAAAGCGCAAAAAAGCTCTAAGGTATGTGGGGGCTCTAAGCGCAAATAAAGTGTGAGCTTTAACAAAAAAAGGCGCAAAGGGAGAAAAGAATAAAATATTTATGGTTAGTCCAAGACTAATACTTATAAATATGAATGACAAATATATGACCAAAGAAATTGAAAAAAATTATGATAAAGTGAAATATCAATTATTTAACCTCAAATTCTTCATAAGAGGCTCACTGGCAAGGAAATGTTTGCCTTAGAACCTTAATGACGACACTAAAGCGCACATAAAGCGAGGCGAAGCGCTCAACACATTTTGAGCCTTGCTTTAGGGCTTAAGCGCGCCTTTGATAACACTGATTCATACAAGGATATCCATAATCATGGTATGGAAAATGAAAATGTGTAATTTTAAACGGCTACATGATTGCAGTTCCAAGTCTGCAAGTGTTCCTTTCCGCATGCGGCATGTCTGTTTGTGTATTATACTGCTTCTCCTCTGAGATGAGCTTTAAAATGCTTTTTCCTAAATGATGGTACTAAATTTTTGTTTTTGGAAATTGTGTTCGGTCACCCTCAGTGACCAGCTGCATTTTTTCTGGGTTGAACCTTCACAAGCTGGGTATGCCCCCAAATCGACAAAACTTTGTTTGATCATACTTTTAAGACTAGTGGCAATAAACGTGAGTTTCCAAGACAAACATAACCACCAGAGCATTTATATGAAAGAAAACAGACAGACATGGTCTTTGTTACTGAATTCGACCTAGTTCAACACCTTAAAAAATAATGTGTTTCCATCTTACGGTTTCAGTTACATTTCCGTTTATCATATTTCTAATTCAAGTGTGTTTGAGACACTGCTGCTGTTATAGTTCATCAGAGAAGTTGCCTTCTGTTTCCTGATTTTAAAGAAGATATGGGAAGTTAAATGTTGTTACCTCAATACAAATTTGATCATCTTGCAGGTGGTTACTGCCAATAAGGATGTATCTTTTCAGTGTCCTGGGCAAGTGCTCAATGATTCCCCATGTCCTAAAGAGGTTGTCCACAGGTCACCTGTTGTTGAATGGTTACAAAATCTTGGACTAGCTAAATATGAAGAAATCTTTGTTCGGGAGGAGATTGATTGGGACACTTTAAAATCCTTGACAGAAGAGGTTTGCTTATTGTTCTTCATTGCTAATATCTTTGTGCACATAAAACTAACGATATTTCTAGTCACACCAGTTTTGTCGATATTCTCTTTGGAGATGATAATAAAAGGGAACATAGAAGGAAGTATAAGATTTTTTTTTTTTTTTTGGCTGTTACTTGTGGAATTCTTTTCTTCCGGAAGTGCACTTGTTCCTGTGAGAGTGATACGTTCAACTTGATGCACCTATAATGAAGGGTTTTGCTTTTTTAGATTTTAAGTGGCTACTATTCATGGTTTATTTAAAAGATTATGCTGTGAGCATAAAGCCTTAAACTCAGAATTGGGCTGGTTAAAATGCATCAGGGCATAATAAAACTTGAACCAATCTGACGTATTTATGTCCCTAGTAATATGTGAAGGGCTATTATTCCGTTAATTGACTATATGGCATCAAAGGTGAGATGTTCACGGGCAGAGTGAGGCCATGGCCTCAAGGATTCTCCTCTTATGTTTTCCCTTCTAGAAAATGGTGTGTTGTTCCCTCCGTTGAGTGCACCCAAAGACACAGAATCTATAACCTAACCATCAATCTCATTTTTTGTTTCTTCTCATTACTTATTTTGTTGGATGTCCTGTCCTACCATTACAAGTTTTGAACTACAAGTTCTTATTTGGAGTTGGCCGTTGGGGGTTCAAAACAAGGTTGCAACAGTGAGAACTGGAAACAAGAGTAGTCTTGAAGAATAATTTAAATAATAACTTAAGTGACGATTCTCTGGTTATTACTGTTTGAGTATCGCTTGAGCTACTCTTTAAATTCTTGCCCCCAAATGAATTTACTTTAGGTTCAAGTCAAGAAGATCAAGGTAAAAAGTTAGACTTGAATTTTCTTCCCCAGAGGGAAATGAACCTGGCAAATTCACATACCCTATAAAGCAAGACTTGTTTCTCTACCATATATTCATTGAATATACTTCTCATGGTGATTTTTCTGCAGAAGTAATTAGCCCATTTTACCTTTCCTCAAGCTCAATCCTTTCCAAGTTGGAGTTGTGAAGGGGGCTTTGCCGAGTTGTATTTGTTATTTCCACTGTTATCTTATTTATGTGATTTGGTGACAAACTATTAAAGCTGTTTATTTCACTTGGTGCTCAAACCACTAAGCTTTAGTTGTATCTTTGCCAAACTAATTCCACTATTTTAAGTACCGTTGCAGGATTTATTTAGCATTGGTGTCACTGCTCTTGGTCCTAGAAAAAAGATTGTTAACTCTATTTTGGAGCTAAGAAAGGAAACTGCCGAGGAAAAAGTAGCTCGACAAGATGTTACGAAGATTACACCTGTTGATGCTGGTACTAAACCAAGCAAGTTGATAACAGATTATTTCATTTGTCCTGTTTCGGAAAGAAAGAAAGTTTGCGCTACTGATAAGGCACAAATGGAGGTCGAAAGAACTTGTTCAAGTGCTTCCCGTAAGAGAATTCAGAAGAAAACTCCAGCCAAAAGTGCAAAATCTAAAGATATTCCCGTGTGGTGTTCTATACCAGGAACACCATTCCGAGTGGTAAATACCCTAAATACATAACCTACTTACATGGGCTTTTGTATCATCTCAGTTCTTGGAAAAGTGCATAATATACTAATCAACATCATCTGTTTTACCAAAATTAAGTAAGATGCTTGAAATGCGCACATTTTTTGGTTTTGCCACAGTGGAGATTATAGGTGCTGGTTCAAAGCAATGCCAATGTGTATTTTATACTGTATTAGTGGTTTAACTAGTTGTATGATTTCTGTGTCTAATGCTTGTGATATTGGGTTATTGATAATGAACATTATTGCACTATGACCCTACTTGTGGGATTACACTGGACATGTTCTTGACAAAAAAAGTACCAGACTTTTTTCTAACTGCTAAGATATAAAGATGTTATTCTTTGTACCTCTCTTTTGCTATAAATTGCTAAAAGTATCTTGTTTACATCGTTGCAGGATGCTTTCAAGTACTTGAGAAGAGATTGTTCTCATTGGTTCCTCAGCCACTTCCATTTAGATCGTAAGACCTCTTCTGACAACCATATTTTCAAATGTTTATAGCTGAATCAGCACAAATAGAAACAGAGAAAATAGCATCAGCTCGTAAGGCAGTCTCCTTTAACTCTGCTTGTAGGGGCATTTCCAGAATTGTGTTCAATTTAAAAGAAGGCATAAATATATATTGTATTTGTTCAAAAAAGTTGCGGAACCTTCTATTTTCTTTATAATAAAACTTCTCTGCACTCCAAATGCCCCAAAGTCCCTTTCCTTCCTGTAACAAATGCTAAATGAGTAGCATTTTTTATTCTAATCTTAACTACCATGTTAAGTCAAACTACTACAAAAATGAGATGTAGGCAGGAATTGGTTTGACTTTGACCCTGTAATGAGACTTGGAGCTTTCATCTATTTGCTTGCAGAAGTTTTGAGGTACACTATCAGTCGATTGAGTAATTACAAGTTTAACAATTATGAAGAAAGAACATTTACTTTCACGCACTTGTCAATAAAATGAAGCTGTCAAGGTTGCGTTATCTTCATTTTCGTTTTAAGCTTATTCTCCATGTTCATGTTATAGGACATGCTGGACTAAAATAAATGCTGATTTTCTCAATGGTCACCAGATGTAAAGTTCTGTTTCTTTAGGAAATTGCGTTACTTGTCATATTCACCTTTTTGCATAGGATTTCCTCATTTATCATGATAGTCACTTGACAACTTTTGTATCTTTTAGTAAGAAGTGGTTTTTAAGGATGTTACGTATTTGCAATGTGGATATCATATTAACCAGCCTTAAGACCTACTTGATTGGTTGCTGCCTTTATGGCATGACGTTCATTGAAAATTTTTAGACACATCCTTATAGGTGTATATGATAATCTAGTTTGGTGATTATGTGATCAGATATTACTCATCAGTCAAGTTTTGAATTTTGTTATCATACCTCTGTAGATTATCAAGGCCTCACTAAGTCCTTCTGTCATGGAAAGATTTATTGTTCCTCAATTACGGCAAAGCTTGTTAATCTGAAGATCGGAATCCCATGGAACATGATGCAAGTTTTACCCATCAACCAGAAGATCAACATAGCAGGGATTGATGTCACATGCTTTGATGCAAATCATTGCCCGGGTGCCCTAATAATCCTTTTTGAGCCACCCAATGGTAAGGTGTGGTTCAAATGGTTCGCCCTTTGCTTTTAATGAATTCTAGTTTGATAGCTCTTGTGATGGATGCTTTGTTTGTGTTATGCAATAGGCTGTCCTGCACACAGGGGATTTCCGATTTTGTGAAGAAATGACAAGGAATGCAATCTTGCAGACTTGTGGTATCCACAGTCTCATCCTAGATACTACATACTGTAACCCTCAGGTATTTAGATTGTTAATTCATTCTTGGCTGTGAAACCTACCAAAACTTATGTGCTTGGTGTATATTTTAGGTAGTAAACTCAATATATGGTTATATATTTTGAGTGTCATACCTTGTCCATAGAAGCAAACACTTTGAGGAAATGCTCTAGTATGATCATGTCACATAATGTGTTAGCTAATATTGAGATTTTCTCCTTACATCTGACATGACAAGAAATAATATAGATAGGAAACGATAATTGACTATGTTATATATCAATTGTAAGAAGTAGCAAATACAATTTATTTACCCAACACATTCAAAAAGACAGGAAACATACAGGACCAATCCATACACCAGGAACATATGAAATAGCAAAAGTCTTGTATATACAGTTGAATACATTTCACTATGTCATCAGCTGTTTCCATTAATACTTCAGATGTTTTAAGTGTTTGCTTGCCTTGCAGTATGACTTTCCCAAACAGGAGGCTGTTATTCAATTTGTTATTGAATCAATACAAGCTGAAACTTTCAACTCGAAGACCTTGTTTCTCATTGGTAGCTATACTATAGGTAAACTTCATCTCTGGCCTTTTAAGTTTCTCGGTAATATTGTGGCAAAAGCTCAAAAGCTACCTAGTATCTTATGCTTAATGCTTTCATCAAAAGGCAATTTCTCATGGTTTCTGTCCTTACTGATTTAGGAAAAGAGAGGTTGTTTGTTGAGGTTGCTCGTGCTCTGCAGAAGAAAGTCTATGTCACTGCATCAAAGTTGAGCATTTTGGAGTGTCTGGGTTTTACTAGAGAAGAAATGCAGTTTTTCACATTAAATGAGCAGGAAAGTCAAATTCATGTCGTGCCTATGTGGACACTGGCTAGCTTCAAAAGGTTGAAGTATGTTTCTAATCAGTATGCGGTAAGTTTTTGATGTCCAAGTGCTTTGTGATGATTTAAATTCTGATGCAGCCTCAGTCTGATGTTTTAAAGATCTTGGAGATGGAAAAAAGTTGGTGTTGAATTGAGGTCCATAGTTAATCAGTAATTATGTTGATTGAAAATAACAAAGCTCAACCTAGTGAATATCATCCTCTTATACTGATTGGAGGGCCTAAACGTTTTCTTTACTGCAACATACTCATTATAATAGACTACACATTTTTCAGTTTTGCTGACATCAATTAGATGCTTTCTCAGTAAGAACTAACAGAGTCTAGCCAAAAGTTTGCACAAAATCTAGAGCTAAATTCATTCGTAGGAACAAATCTATGCGTCTTGGTTGGGCTCATTATGTCATCATCCCTTGTACCTAAGTATATTACATATATGTTTTTCCTTTATAACACACTTAAGTATATTACATATATGTTTTCCTTTATGGGTTACTCCCTTTGTTTAATTTATATGACACTTTTTCCATTTCAAAAAATTCTATTTCTACACAACGTATACAACTTTCAAGTATTCAGGTTTATTAAACTACACACACTCTTAACTTCGATGTGGTGTTTACTTTCTTTTCAACCACTATTTAATAGGAAGGAGTATAAGTTATTGGTAGAGCGTATCACTTGGAGGTCCTTACTTTCTTTTCCTTAGAATGCAACACAACATTAAGATGGAGTATTTCTTGGGAAAATTTGTGTGTACCAATGTCATTTTTCTACCAGAACTGAATTTCTTGGCTGCATTTACTCTAGCTTTGTCATTGACTAAATGTGCCTTTTCCAGTTACATCTTTACTTGGGACTCTCTAACCAATAGGTTCTCACACCACCATATACACAAGTTTTTGTTTATTGATCCAACTTTGAGTGGTATGTAACAGTTTGTTACTACTTCAGCGTCGATACAGTCTTATAGTTGCTTTCTCTCCAACTGGTTGGTCATTTGGTAAAGGAAAGAAGAAGTCAACTGGAAGCAGGTGGCAACAGGGTACTATAATCAGGTCATTATCTACTACTGTTTAACTTGTGTATGTATAACTGAGTCAAGTTATGGATGGCACATTTCTGATTTGATGATAACATCATTTGTTTTCGTCTCAGGTATGAAGTACCATACAGCGAACACAGCAGCTTTACAGAACTTAAAGAGTTTGTTAAGTTTGTATCTCCTGTTAACATCATCCCTAGTGTAAATAATCATGGACCTGAATCCAGCAGCGCTATGGTCTCACGTCTCTTGGACTGATCTATTCGACTCCAAATAGCAATAACTCATTGCCCCTTGCCTTGTTTTGTAACTTGAGGTTGCATTTGGCTACTCTGTAACTTAGTTTTTTTCATGTTAGACCATTCTGTGTTGTAGGTTGAATGTAACTGCTGATGTTATGTGTATTCTCTTGCATGATGTAATAATAGTTGGTATAATAATTTCTTCTGATCAAGTAGTTTTGGTGCAAAACACGTTTAAGTGTTGATTTGTTTTCACTAAATAAGTAAAAATAATAGATTTCGAACCTGATAAATTTCTAATGTGTCTCAGCCTTCCTATCCTTAGTTGTTTTTCCGTTTTTCTTCGTGTGTATTTTTATGGGTTGTTTGTTTGGGTTTCTTTAAGTTCTTGAAAGTTTCCCTTTTCATGTTTTTCAAAGGTCTCTAAAAATAATTTTTAAAAAAATTAAGAGTCAAATCTCCTAAAATAAGTTAATCCAAATGCTTGTAAAAAGTAAATATATCTTTACTTATTTACACTTAATTTTACAGCAACTATTTGATATAGTTTCTTGATTATATAGAAATCCACATATTTAAATAAAATATAATTTTTAAAATAATAGTCAATACTTTTTTTTTTTTTATACGTAAAACAATATTTATTTTATATCTAAGATAAAGATAGAAGTATGACTTAATTTAGAGTGGATAAAGTATATGATATTTTTCTATTTTGGGTAAATCTGTTGCAACAATATTCATTAAGTAATATTCATTAAGTGAAGGCAGGTGGGAAGTCTTTTCTCAACCATAAGACTTATTATCCCTCACCAAGTTGGATATTCAACTATCTTCTGATCTGTTGTTGTGATTGAAATTATGATTTGTTACAAGTCAAAATCCAAGGCCTTATGATATTGATTCTTCAACTAGTTTTTATATCATTTAATTTTATGAAATGATAAACTCTATTTATATTATATTATATTAATATTTTTTTATTGCATTTTAATTATTAAATTGTTTAATTTGACATAAATTTAAGAAATATCGAAAGACTTTGCAATGTTTTAAAACTATTTCAGAAAGAGCATGGGATCTTAGAGGAGGCGAGGCGAGGGTGTCATCAAATTTTCTCGATAAAAACATTACATTATATGTATAATAGATTATGAATCATTTAAACCCAAGGCTAAAAATTGACTCAATTATTATTATTAATTACTTAGTGTTTCAAGATTAGAATTTGACATAGATTTTAATATTTGAAAAAATATTTTATTTTTTTAGAAAAATATGATTTATATTCATAAGTTTTGAAAACTATCAAAATTAATTATAAGTTTGTATTACAAGTCAATTGGATCTTCGTTGCAACAAATAACAAGCAGTGTCCATGACACTAGAATAATGTGGTAGTTTGGAGTGAGTGCAACAAACATCATTCCATACAACCTCAAGTAAACAAAACACATGACTTTGTTACTCCAAGCCGATGGTTCATCATTTTCATCAACAACCATATCATCACTTTCATATTTACTGAATATTTCATCACTATTTTGGTGTTCACGTAAAAAATTGTGTTATACAACGCAACACTACTATAGAGGGCATTTTTGTAAAAAATAAAAAATTTAGTGTAAAATTTTAATTTTCAGAAGTTCCCAAATAATGAGATGTGATCCAAATACTAGAAAAACTAGTATTTGAAAATTTGAGATATTTGCCAAAAATATTTGTCAAATAATGACAAATAATATGGACAAACACTATTTGCCAATTCCCCCACCCCACCCAAAAAAAAAATATTATTTGAGAAATCTATGGCCAACTACTTGTTGTTTTCTATAGTTTGTATCTAATGTTCTTCCTCTACTGAATAATGGTTGTCTATTATATAAATAGTACTAGGGAACATAGCCGCGCAAATATGTGTGTTAGAATTAATTTTTTTCCGATTAATTATATGTTCACTATATCATATTGTTTGATCTTATCATTATTTCTTAATTTTAATATTGTAGGGAAAAAGGAAAAAAATATCGCTCAATTTTGAGTTTTACCTTCAGTTATATTATCTGGTCATTCATACCGGCCATCATCTACAAACTTGTGATATGTACTCTTCAATTGGATAGAAAACCTTAAATCAAATGAAATTACTCATTTTAAAAAAGAATAATTCATCATCCAATGTTAACTCATGTCCAACCTCTAACTATCTAAACTCAAACGAATAAAACTCATGCTCGATTCATCTACCTTTATTTTGTTCGAAATATTTTTTTGATGTGCTTTTAAGATATCACAAATTTAAACATTAAGTAATTGGGGGTTATGAAGGGATATGAAGGTATAAAGTTGGAAGTTATAGGTATTACTAATAAGTATTAATTAAGTATAGAGGTTATGAAAGATGAAGAGGTGTGAGTTTATGATAAAAATTAAATTAAAATAAATATATAAAAATAAGAGAAAAAGTAAAAAAAAAGTTACATATTTTTTTAATAAACAAAAGTATGTTTAAGTAAAATCCTCCACCATTTTTATGATTTAATTTATTATATGACATATTTTTTTTTAACCTCATTTTAGAAATTTCAAATTAATTAAAAGTCTCTAAATATGCTTCTACTAATAAACATTATTTTTAGTGATTACTATTATTCTGAACAATATATACTTTTTCTCTTATTTTATATTATAGGATAGAAATCTATTAAGAGAAAAATTAATTAAAAACAAATTTAAAAAGGGTCATAGAATTAAAAAGTTAATCAAAAGGAATAGAAAAAAATAAAATTGTCAAAAAAGGTAATCCTGCGAATGTTTTAAAATAAACTAAAAAATAGTTAATTTTTTGTTTTAAATTCTCAAAATTGTGAAACGGCTTTTTGGCCTATAAATAATTTCTATATATAAATAATATAATAAATAATGCAACGTTAAAATTATGTATTTTTACCATATCACCATTATGTGATTGTGAAATACGAAATTGTAAGAGGAATCGATTTATTTGATTCTTAGCTATATAACATGTTTGTATTTAGTATTTAGTATTTGATTTACTTTATATTGAGATGTGATATAGTACTTTTTTTATTACTTATTTTTATTATATATTTGTATAACATTTTTATAGCTAGTGAGGAGGAATAAGAAAAAAAATCTCAAAAAACTACAAAGAGAAGCAAAAGAGAAAATGAACAAATTATTTTTTCTATAAAAAAAATCATGATTTGTATCATCAACAATTCAAACTAATAAAATCAAATATATAATTACAATAGAACAAAAGTGATAATGATAATTAGACATGTCAAATTGTTTTACCTCACAAAATTCTATGCAAAATAATTCAAACTAATAATATCAAATATATAATTACAATAGAACAAAAGTGATAATGATAATTAGACATGTCAAATTATTTTACTTCATAAAATCAAACTATGCAAAATATCTAAAAAAAATTATTATGCACCCCCCTCATGCAAAAATCAGATCAAATAAGACAAAAAAATTAACAATCAAAGAAACAAAGATGAAGAATAAGGAAAATAAAAATAAAATGATCATCATACATGTCTCAAAGTGGGTTTGTATAAGTGTAATATTTAGGAGTTATAATTTTTTATATTAAATAATTTAAATGTTATGAAAATGAAAGGTTAGGAGTTATATATATATTATTAAATTAAAAGGTTAGGAGTTATATATATTAGTAAAAGGTTAGGAGGTGTAATGCTCATTAAGTAATTTATAATAGCAATATATATATATATATATATATACACATAATATTATTGTGTAAAGAATTTAAAAAGTCCTAAAAAAAATTTTAAAATAAATATTTTTTTGATCATTGAAGCATGCCACATAGGCGGAATGAAGATCCTCATATATGTATATATATATATATATATATACTGATTTGTTCAACAATACTTATTAAATTTAAGAGATAATTTACTTTTTTTTTTGTCTATTTTATCCTTGTTATTAAATATTTCCTCTGTCCCTAATTACTTATCCACTATTGAATTAACACACATATTAAGAAAATAATTATTGACATAGTGAGTTTACCGTTTTACCCATATTAATTATGAAGTGAATGAATTAAAAATTTAAGATTTTCAAAAAGTTTTACTCCCTCCGTTTAAAAAAGAATGACCTAGTTTGACTTGGAACGGAGTTTAAGAAAAGAAAGAAGATTTTTTAATCTTGTGGTTCTAAATTAAAGTTATGTCAAATGTACCAAAATACCCTTTAATCTTGTGGTCTTAAAAATGCCACGTGGAAAGTTAAAGTTAAAGTGTTGCCAAAAAAGGAAAGTGGTCATTCTTTTTTAAACAAACTAAAAAAAAAATAGGGTATTTTTTTTTAAACGAAGGGAGTACCTTTTTCAAAATAATTAATTGAGGATATAATAGGTAAAAAAATTTATTTCTTGATTTGTCAAAATGGAGAAGTAATTAGGGACAACTATATAATAAAAAGTGGACAAGTAATTAGGGACAGAGGACTAGAGGAATATTAATCATCTAACACATTTCTTAAAGCATTAAATTTAATAAAGTCAAATGATAAAATAGTAATATTACTCCTATTATTTATTGTTTTTTAAAATATGTATTTACTCAATACTTTTGAATTGACACACCTATTAAGAAAACAATAATTTACTGAGATTATCATTTTACCCTTATTAATTATGAAGTGGATGAATTGAAAATTTAAGTTTTTCAAAAAGTTCTACTTTTTTCAAAGTAATTAATTAGGGGGTATAATATGTACTCTAAGTGGTCGTTTGGTAGAGTGTATTAGAAAATATAATTCATGTATTAGGCGTGTGCATGTATTAGTAGTACCTTGTCTGGTACATTTGTTTATGCCATGTATATACACTCTATTCTGTATTAAGTTATGTATTACTAATACCAAGAAATTCTAGGTATTAGTAATACACAACATTTTGACTCTTGTATTAGATTAAATAATTATAAAATTACCCTTAAAGCCTTTTCATTTTCTTTGTTGTCATAAGTTTTTGTTTTTATTTTGATTTGTTTTTCGGTGTCTTTTAATTTTTTGGGGTCTTAATAGGTTTTATGACCTCTTAAGTATTTTTTTAAAAAAAATCAAAACAAAATCTAATTTCAATATAATTTAATCAAAATTTTTACTATTGTGATGATAAATTTGATTAAAACAATTATTTGTCAACTTTTCACAAAAATATTTTGACGCAATAGTACAACTATTTAATATTATTTTTGAAAAAAAAAGAGAAGAAGAGTTAATGATGTTTTAGCAAAGATTTTTTTTTGATGTTTTAGCAAAGAACTTTGTTGCAAAGGAAGTGTACAAATAAATAAAGTGTGAAGTGTATATTACATTTGTAAACATATATATTTTTAACAGAAATTATGTAAGATTTGTTGTTTCTATTACATCAAACCAAACAATGTATATAAAACAATGCTTGCATAACTAATGCAAACATTACTAATGCACCATACTTTACATTATTCTTATACACTCTATCAAACGATCCTTTAATTGTAATTTCTTGATTTGTTAAAATTGTCAAGTAATTAGGGATAACTATACATAGAAAAGTAGAGAGAGAGTAATAAACAATTATTATTGGAGAGTGGAAATACTAAACGGAAAAAAGACAAAAATACGGGTCAATGCTTGATTTCATCACCTGTGAGCCCAAAACAATTACGTGTGAACTCATACAATTAATGAGAGAAAATGACATAAATAGTCTCTTAACTATAACAGTCGGTCTAAAATGATTCCTTAACTATATACTTGACGGATATATTCTTTTTACTATTTAAAAATTTGTCAGTTTTTATCCCTCAACTATACACTTATCAATTTTAGTCCCTTAATAATAAAATTACCAATTTTAGTCTTTTAAATATTTAAAAACTTATCATATTTGATCTTTGTTCATTTTTTAATATAAATAACTTAGGTTTATATCTATAGTTAAAAAATTATTTTAGACCAACTCCTACAATTAAGAAACTATTTATGTCATTTTCTCCCATTAATGACATATTTATCACAAAGCTAATGTAACTACTTTTCCAGTAATAGCAACACAATTATTATTGTCACCATATTTTTCTTTGCATCATTTATAACTTGAGTTTGAATTATAACTTTTTCTTTGTCTTTTCTACCACAATAATATATATATATATATATATATACTTTCCGTCTCATTTTATATATCATTTATTTTTATAAAAAATTGGTCTAATATATTTGTTATTTCATAAAATCAATGCATAAAATATCATATTTTTTCCTTTTTACTCGTATAAGTTATTAATCTTGAAAATATACATTTGACTAACTTAGAAAAACTAAGTAAATGATTCATGTTCATTAGTTAAGTTAATTAATCAAAACAAATTAATTCATATTCATTAATTGAAAATTTGAGCTTCAAAAAAATTAAATAAGGATAAGAATGCAATGTTATATTATTTTTAATGTAAATGTAAAATAAAAATATAACATATAAAATTGAACGGAGGGAGTAAAATATTTGCTTCTATCTTTAACTTGTCTTTATCTCCTTTGAAATTGCATCTACCATCATTTAGTCGGGGGATAACTGATAAGTTGTTCCAAAATTGTTAATTCTATATATTTTAAATATGAAATAGAAATAATATCATAATTTTGGGATAACTAAAAGATAAGTTATCTCGTGAGTTTATCCCAACTAAATATGAAATTAACTTATTCTAAAATTAATTACGAAATTAGTAGGGGAATTTATATAAATTTCACTATTTTAAAAGTTAATTACTTAGATGCACTCTAGTTTGCAATGTTACATAGCTTGTCATATTTTTTGTTGTCCATATACGATGAGTACATGTGTCTGGAAATAAATCGGTAAATTAAGTGTAATTTATTATAAATAAAATGTTCAACTGGATTCACATGTATCTATTTGGGATACATAACAAATTCACTCGCCTCTCTTCCATATTGCTCGCTACTCTCCATTGTATCTGATATCGCTAATACATGCGTATCACACCAGATACATATAAATACATATATTTAGTGTGATTTACATGTATCTGAGATACATGCACATCTCGCTCATCTCTAGTTTTGTGTATTTGATAACAAAAATTCATGTATCTAAATGTATTTTTATTAATATATGGTAAAAAGCACTTAGATAGTAATAAGATACGTAATATTATTAATAATATATATGATAGTGAAATATATCAATATTGTAGTTTTTCCAAATTAGTAACTCTTGTACCAAACGGGCCCTTATTATCATGAAAACTTATTAAAAAAGAAAAGAAAGAAGAGGATTGATAGTTTTTCATTACTTCATTGTCCTAGAACATATCGATCTTCGAATATTCTATGATCACCACATCATTGAGAGATGAATTAGTCAAATAAATAAAATAAAATACAGAGAGTTTTTCAAGAGATCTACCATGGTATAATAACACACACATTCCAAACAATTAATACCTACATCTTTGAAATATGATTAGAAATAGAGTCCGGAGCCGTGAAAAATGTTGACAACAATTTTAAAATGGTATATGATTTTTTTAAAACCAAAACGGTGAAGTAGTGATTTTGCGCGCCAAAAAAGCAAAATAGCTGCTATAGCAGCGATTTGCAAAATTTGATTTTTAATTTTTTTTTTTTAAAAACAAATCGCAGCCAAGGCAGCGATTTTCAAAAACAATTTTATTATTTTATTATTTTTTAATAATGCAGTGATTTAACGTGAATTTTTTTTATTATTTATTTGCTATTTTTTTAAAAAAAATTAAAATTAAATCGCAGCCAAAGCAACGATTTTGTTGCAATTTTTTTTATTTTTCTAAATTTTAATTTAATGTACGTACATAACCATAATAAATAAATAAAAAATAATAAAATTTAAAATGAAATCGCTGCCAAAGCAGCGATTTTGGTACAAATTTTTTTAAATTTTTTTTAAATTTAATGTGTACGTATATAACCATAATAAATATAAAAAATAACAATAAAAAAAAGTTGTATCAAAATCGCTGCTTTGGCAGTGATTTCATTTTTTTTTTTAATAGCAAATAAATAATAATAAAAAAAATTCACGTTAAATCGCTGCCAGGGCAGCTATTTATTAAAAATTAATAAAAAAATAAAATTGTTTTTGAAAATCGCGGCCTTGGCAGCGATTTGTTTAAAAAAAGTTTTTTTTTTTTTTTTTAAAATCAAATTTTGCAAATCGCTACTATAGCAGCAATTTTGCTTTTTCCGGCGGACAAAATCGCTGCCGTTTTGGTTAAACAAAGAATTCATATACCGTTTTGGAATTTTTGTCAATATTTTTCACCCTTTAGGCTCCGGACTCATTAGAAATAGAACAATTCTCCTATGTGTATCTCAAATATATCAATTGCTTTAGAAGAAATAACTATTCATCCGTCTCTATTTACTTATTCACTTTTTCTTTTATAATCGTCCTAATTATTTATCCATTTCATATAATTGCCCTAATTATTTATTTATTTTGACAAATCAAGAAAGAATAATTTTTTTTTTATTATACCTTCAATTAATTACTATGAAATTATTATACCTTCAATTAATTACTTTGAAAAAGGTAGAACTTTTTGAAAATATTAAATGTTTAATTCGTCCATTTCATAATTAACAAGAGTAAAATAGTAAACTTACTATGTCAATAATTATTTTCTTAATAGGTATGTTAATTCAAAAATAAATAAGTAATTAGGAACAGAGAGAGTAATTGTTACTGCCGACTTCGAAGCATTATCTCATTTATTCCACAAGGGTTTAACATGCGTATCATTTACAAAATGGTTTAAGAACATTGTCTTCTATACATTGCATTATATAACCACAAATGTGTCATTTTAGTTCCCACCAAATACATAGTTTCCTTCAAAAGACTTTAAAATATGTCAAGTCAATTCTCGCAAAGTTTAAATATGTTTTTAACATTTTTCTCGACTATTTATTAAGAGCTTCATTTTTCTATAAGAGTTTGAGACCACTTGTTATGTTATGTGGTAAATTAAGGGTGTATCTAAATTTACTTAATCAATTAGATGAGTGTTTTTAAGACTGTCAATAATTTAAAAACGAAATTAATAATTTGCACCAAACAATATTAGTTTCATCCTATGTAAATTTGGAAGAAATTAATGAAGATATATAATAGTTAAGAAAAATAAATTAACTTTCATAATTTTCTTTTTTTCAAAACGCAAATGAAAAGGAGTAGAGGGTTGGGTCATCCCATTATTTGATCCAAATAATTAAACTTTAGGAGAATCGGATCATGCTATAACTTATTAACTGATTTGACACCCTTTTTAATCGTTCAAATTTGATTCAACTCGCTCATTTATCACTCACAATATTAATAATTTCACTGTCCTTAGAATTGAGCTGAAAACACCTAACGTACTGAAAAAGTAGGCTGTGGAAAGAGGTTTCTAGAAAGTATTTACTTTATAAAGCATAACATAGCAAGCGTACATGCAAAACAAAATAATGAAGTCATTTGCATGACCAACAAGGGCCGTGGTGCTATGGTGGAGTGATAAATATTTTTTCATTTTTAATCAGAGTCTCGAGTCACATTGGGTATGTAATAGGAAGCGCCTTACTCCTATAGTACTTCTATCGACACGAATTCAGATTTAGTCGGGACTGTAATATAGATATTGAGTAGAAAACCAAATGTGGTACCTCGATTGACACGAATTCAGATTTAGTCGGACTCTAATATTTAATATTGAATAGAAAATAAAAAAATAGAAGTCATTTAAGTTTGCGTAATTTCGAACTACTTTGTCATAAATGTATTATTAGGAATTTATGGCTAGTTGATAGCACCCAACTAACACCTCTCTCAGTTGGTTGTCCAATTTCATTTCACCTAACTATCTAACACATCTATTCTCCCAACGCTTAATTCCATAATAAATGCTCCTACACTTTTCATTATCTTATAAAAAAAGATATACATTATCCCTATATTTCCATCAAAAAAATAAAATAAAATCAACAACAGTTACGTCTCAATCTCAAATATGGCTCGAGAAGAACATGATCTTCTATCAGCGGAGATTGTGAACCGAGGGATATCGGATGAGGGATCACAAACGTTCTCCGTTAGGGTACGGAGGCGTTTGCCCGATTTCTTGCAATCAGTTAACTTAAAATATGTGAAGTTAGGGTATCATTACTTGATAAAACATGGGATATATTTGGCTATATTGCCAGTGTTGGTGTTGGTTTTCAGTGCTGAAATTGGGAGTCTAAGTAGAGAGGAGTTGTGGAGGAGAGTTTGGGATAGCACAACACGTTATGATTTGGCTACAGTGTTGTCATTTGTGGCACTTTTTGTCTTCACTATCTCTCTTTATATCATGTCTAAGCCAAAACCTATTTACCTTCTCGATTTTGCATGTTACAAGCCAAGTGATGATCTTAAGGTAATTTTCTTACTTGTATACTTTTTTTGGGGGGGTCTCTTGACCCCGCGTGAATGTAGGGTGATTCGTACACCAAGCTTATTAATCTAACTTGTTTGAACTAGGTTCTTTTGAAAATAACTCTCTACTTTTATGATGTAGGGTAAGATCAGTCGCCTTATTTTTTCAGACTTCACCTGTGAGATTATACTTATATGTCTGTTTTTAAACATATTCGTCTACTATAGTATTAACTTCTTTTGTTGTTATTTTTGTATATATATATATAGAGAGAGTTAGTTAACCATTTCTAGGAGTGAAGTAAGTAAAAATATGATTATTTGACTAGTTTTATAAAAAGATTAATTAGATATCTCTGAAAATTATATAAAAGGTAAATGATAAATTGATAATTGTCGTATTAGAAGATTTAGTCAAATATTCTTCTAATAAAGTGTGCATGTACGAGCTAGCTCACCTTTTTTTTTTTTCTCTTCCTCTAATTAAAAAAGAATTAAAAAAAGAGAAGGTTATATTAACGTAGTTTACATAAAACCATATAGTAAAGTTATATGGTTAAAATGTAAGTTTTGTGCTCCGATAATATATGATACTTTTACATCATAATATTAAGTTAATATATGATCTATAATAGCTCAAAAATTAAATAACCTCTGACAACATGTTAATTTATACTTTTACTTACCGTTAGCGTATATAATTTAAAGTTGAACCTTATTCTTAATGCATGTCATGTTAATATCTTGGTAGGTAACAAAGGATCAATTCATCGAGTTGGCACGAAATTCGGGCAAATTCGATGAATCTAGTCTCGAATTTCAAAAAAGAATTCTAGAATCTTCTGGAATTGGGGACGAGACGTACGTCCCGAAATCCATTGGATCATCAGAAAACACAGCCACCATGAAAGAAGGCCGATACGAGGCATCAACGGTGATGTTCGGAGCTCTGGATGAACTTTTCGAGAAGACGAAAATTCGGCCTAAAGACGTCGGAGTATTGGTGGTGAATTGCAGTATTTTCAACCCAACACCATCACTTTCAGCCATGATAATAAATCACTATAAAATGAGGGGAAATATACTTAGTTTTAATTTAGGTGGAATGGGTTGTAGCGCTGGAATAATAGCATTAGATTTGGCACGTGATATGTTACAAGCTAACCCTAATAATTATGCTATCGTAGTTAGTGGTGAGATGGTTGCATATAATTGGTACCCTGGTAAAGAACGATCTATGCTTATTCCAAATTGTTTTTTTCGAATGGGTTGCTCCGCCCTCCTCCTCTCTAATCGGCGTCGCGATTACCACCGTGCAAAGTACAGCCTCGAACACATCGTCAGGACACATAAAGCTTCTAATGATCGTGCATTCAGGTAAGTATTTTGATCATCTCGTCTAAACATCTTAAACTGTGGTTTGAATTTTCGTATAAGGGCATTAATATCGTAAAATTAATTAAGTGTTATAGGGACGTGTCCTACTAAAGTTTAAAAGACAGCTAATTGTCAACAGATACAATTTTGTGTGCTTTTAATGTTAGATATATTATATGGTACTTGAGGGTGGGTGTACATTTAATTTAATTTCAAACTATATGGTTGAGACATTTATTACAACCAGGTAAATAATGTCTCAACCGTCTAATAAATGACTTTAAATTCTGGGGACCAACATACTACTCTACGGATTATTTCCTCAATTCATTATAAAAAAACAAAATTGTTTATTTTTATTTACTTTGAGAAATCAAAAAATGATTTATGTTTATATATTTATTTTATTTATTATATTTAAAAGATGCGATAATAAATTTATCATTTTATTAACTATTGAATGCGTTGTTTCATCAGCTTCGAAAAAACAGCAAACACATGCTTTAAAAAAAACGAAGCGTTTGTTCACATCTGTGTTCATAGATATTGTCGACATTTTATGAAAAATTAATTTAATAGTTATCGACTTTAATGAGGACTTGTTACTAGGCAGTTAGCCAAACCAAACGAAGCATTTAATTTACTAGTTTTATATACATTTATTTGTTTATGTGGAGGACAAAATATTTATTTGTTGACTTTGATAGGCCATAAAGATTTTTTAGACAATAATATAAAAAATAAAATTAAAAATGGCAGTTTTATAATCATCACTCTTTTCCTCTGTCATCTTAATTAGTGAAAAATGCATCATTTTGCCTTCCTTTTTCATTAGGTTGATCTAATCATTGTGTATTAATTAATTACAAGAAAATACATTAATACATATATTTGTCTAATTCTTGTCAATTGATTTCATGATTATTATGCTTAATTTTGAACAAGCTATTCTCTCATAAAAATAAATCAATTTGAAAATATTATACCACACAACTAAAGTATCTACAACTACTCCATAATTTTTTTTTTATTAATATTGTCAATGCATGTAACTTAAATATTTTTCAGATGCATTTATCAAGAAGAAGATAGCCAACGTTACAAGGGGCTAAAGATAAGCAAAGATTTAGTAGAAGTTGGAGGAGATGCATTGAAGACTAATATTACTACATTAGGCCCTTTGGTTCTACCTTTATCAGAACAACTATTCTTCTTTGGAAACTTAGTTTGGAGGCATTTATTTGGCAATAAAAATGCCAAAACAAACAATAACAATTCTCAGCAGGCCAATAATATTAAGCCCTATATTCCAGACTACAAACTTGCCTTTGAGCACTTTTGTGTCTATGCAGCCAGCAAAACTGTCCTTGATGAGCTTCAAAGAAACCTAGAGTTGAGTGAGGAAAATATGGAAGCATCTCGCGCTACACTCCATCGATTTGGTATTAATATTGAACTACGTGATCATCTCATATATTACTATATATATAACATGTTAAGTTATGTTGTTAGATTGAACGTAGTTTTAATTATTATATATTATTATGTCTGAACAGGTAACACTTCTAGTAGTAGCATTTGGTACGAGTTGGCTTATTTGGAGGCTAAGGAGAAAATCAGAAGAGGTGATCGTGTGTGGCAAATTGCATTTGGGTCGGGTTTTAAGTGTAACAGTGCTGTTTGGAAAGCTATTCGTCGCGTTAAGAAGCCTTCAACGAATCCTTGGCTTGGTTGTGTTGATAGGTATCCCGAGTCTCTCACACAATAAACGTAAGTTTAATTTTATGATCGATTTGGAGTTGGGAGATTCGATGGGAATTTATGAATGACTATATAAATGTATAGTCTACTAAGAGTATTGATATTATAATTAAGTTAAGTTATTAAGGTACTTATTTTATTAGAATATTGACCTTGATCACATGGATTGTTAATGAAATTTAAGTGTTCCAAGTTTAACAAACATATATAAGTCCCTTCTTTAATTTCTTATCGTCTAAAAGTTTGAAATAAATATATTATATTGGTGATAAACAAACATTTATGTATTAATTATTGATGTTTGCATTAATTAAGTTGGTCATCTTCTCAATATTCTTGTTAAATTCCTATATTTCTTGTATTAGCACAAGATGCCATTGGATTTACTAGCCCGATTAATTTATAGGAAAAAATTAGATAAAATATTCATTGGGTCATAATCCTTTGTTCAAAATAATTCAATTATCACTTACCCAACTCTGCCAAGTTTATTTTTCATCTCTTAAATTCTCCTTTTCTTTGTTTTCTTTATGTCATCCAGAGTGTCTTTGGTACGAAGGAAAATAAATTATTTTTTGAAAAAAAATTCTTTTTAGTGTTTGGTAAGGTAGCAAAAATATATTATCATAAACCATTTATAAATAAAGAGTGGAAATCAGGGCCTCAAGAGGTGGCAAAGGGTGGGATGGTAAAGAGGTAGGGGTTGGAGGGCTAGATGGACGGAGGAGATAAAATAATGGGAAACTTACATAAATATATTATAATAAAAAAATATTTATCATTTATAGCAATAATATTTCTTTTTCATTTGATCACTTTTAATTCATTTATAATATAAGTTTAATTCATATTACAAATAAAAAATTTTATTCACATATAATACAAATTTTAATGATAGATAATTCATTTATCACACATTTTTATACACTTATAATACAATGTGTCAAATTTTTACCAAACAAACATAATATATTTTTAAAAATAATTATAATTCATATACAATTCATATATATTGCATACATAATTCACTTTTAATACATATTACAGATTTAACATAGTATTGCTATAAATGGTAATAAATAAAAAGTATTGTTAAAATCAGTAATTATTTATTAAAATGTACTAATTCATGTAATTTTTCCTAAAATGAACATAGAATATTGCTTATACATAAAATTTGTTCTCTATTTTTATTAAGGAAGTTTTTTAGCATTTTAAGCAATTTATTTTCTCAGATGAAAATACTTTTAAATTTTTTATATAATTAAACATGAAAAATAAGAAAACATTTTCTCTTTACCAAAGACATCCATAATGTCACTATAATTATTGGCAATGTCCCAATCATTAAGCCACTACTTTCATGTCTCCATGATTTCTTTTTCCATTTTTTCTTTACACTTTTATTCAATTAATCCAAATCTCTTCATCTTCATATCACTTCATTCCTATACATTAAAATGTAATATTACTAAATAATAAATAATATAATCAATACTCAAAAGATAATTAAAGGTATAACTAAAATACGTATTTATGTTCGAAGATAACCAACCCACATTTAAATTTTTATTTGTTCTCGAGCAAATATCAAATACTCAATTTGTATATGTAATATTATATTTCTATATTGTTGTATTATATATTTGATTATATATACTATTTATGCAATATTCATATATTACATAATTATATATACTATATCCATGCATTACAAAACTGTTTATATAATATCGACATATTTGATAACTATTTTATACAATATCGATACATTACATAAATTATTTATACAATCTCAATACATTATATAATATTACATATACAAAGGATCATTTTATTTGAGTTTTTATCATATGTACAATTATATAAAAGTAAACTTACCTAGCATAGAGCCTATTTAAAGGGTTGCACACCCAACCAAAAAATAAACAAAATCTGTAGCAAAGTCATTCAACTTTAAAAAATTATTTAAAATTAATCTTTGTTTTGTTTTAATAAAATTACTCAACTTTGACTTTTATATCAACAAAATCACTTAATTAAATTTATCCTCAAAAAATAATAAACAAATGACTCATGGTTACTACTGCATTATGTGAACATAACATTAAAAAGGTTGTTTTGTCATGTCAAAATTCTCAATAAATTTAGTAATGAATACAAAATGAAATGTAATCATTTAAGTGAATAGATTTTTAAACTTGAGTAATCTTTTAAGATATTAACTCCTCAAAAGGTTAAAATATATATACGTATATACTCCTCAGCCTTTTTATTGTGTGAAAGGTGTTGCAAGGAATATACATGGAAGAGCCTAAGGCTCATCTTAGATATTTACATCTTTTATTTAATTATTAAATAATCTTTGGAACATGAGATCAAGGCAAAATGAATTATTTTTTCCTTTTAAAAAAAAGACAAATTAACTCGAAAAATTGTGTTTATGATAAAGATTGACTTTTTGTTACTCCTAAAGTTTAAAGGAAACTAAAGAATAAGCATGATTACCTTTTTTTTTTTTTTAATTGTTCCTATAATCATTTACTTTTGAATAATATGGAGAATAGGCGTGATTTATGACTATTTCTTCTATTGTAAAAAAATAAAATAGATTAACTAAATGATAGGTGAGATGAAAGCTATTTTAATTTGATAATAACATACTATATTTGAAGAATACTTTAAGCTTGTCGATATCATTTATTTAAGTGCCTCGTTATCTTTTTTTTTCCAATTTTATGAATTACAATGTTACGTTGAAAAAAAAAATATTACAAGGTCAAGCAATAATATAATAATAAATTTCATAAGTATACAATAATATAATTCTATTTATATTAAATATAGTTAAATTTTCATTTGTATACAAATAATTCAAAATTTGTGATTATTTATAGGCAATTAAAATTAGTTTCAACAAAATGGTTATATGTATAAATAAAGTATCAATATGTATATATAATGTATATCATACTATATAAATAATGTATGCTAGTTTATAAATGATGTATAACTATATATTAAAAAAGATGTATTATATAATCAAAACAAATACATTATTGTTCTCTCCTGAACTAATTCAAATCTTCTCTAAGCTATCTCAAAATTTAGATAATAAGCTCTCAATTTTTTAAGTTTTTAAATATATTATTTATTTAAAACAATTCACATTTGAGACAAGTTAATTTTAAAAGAACAATGTTATGTTACGGTCACTTTTAATGTGTAATAAAGTTTTTCTGACTTTTGTCATAATTACAATAATTAATATAACCAAAAATTTGAGAAAAGAGTAATGACCCTTTTTTTTAAGATTAAACTTGCAATAATTTAGTTCCAAAAATTGTAAAATATTACTTGTGGAAATACGCAACCAAATAAAATACAAAAATTTTCTTAAAATATAAATTAAAATACAATGATGAGAACCATTAAATATCAGATCTCTCATAATTGACAGAAAAGAAAAACTGGGAGACATACATATAATAAATTAATTTCTCCCTCATCTATTATTTTTCTCTAGACCCTGCGATTCCTAGCAAACGCCTTTATTACTGATCATTTTTTTAAATAAATAAAATAAAATAAAAAAGCAAAGAAATGGAGAAATTTAAAATCCTCCTTCCCCAAAAGAAAGAAAAAAAAACAGCAATTTGGGGCTTTAATATAAAGGCCAAAGATTTGATTATGATGAGAAAAAAAAACAATCAATCTTCTTCTTTTCAAGCTAACCATTCCACATCCATTCCTTCAATTTCTTCAATGTCCATACTGTAACAACACAGAAATTTAAAATAAAATAAGAATATGGAGAACATAATAGTTTTTGTGACATATTCATAACAAATATTCTCTGGATATAGTTATAAAAAATGCCCTTAAAAAAGAACAATAAAAATATAATAATTTAAAAGTCAGATTTTATAATCAATGATAACAATAATGATATGAATAAATAAAAAAAGATCAACTTTCTTCTTTTTAGTAAAAGAAAAAGAAATATAGAAATACAATTTACAATTTTTTTTCAATTTGATGTTCGATATCTATATCTAATTTGAATGGTAAAAACATTGAAATCAAGTGTGGTTTCATTTTTAGATTTCAGATCTCGAATATTTCATAAACTTCAATTTTTCATATAGAGATCACGAAGACATCAACTTTTTCTTTCTCAAGAAAATCATATCTTATAATTTTTTTGGTATTTCTAAAGATTAAAATCTCTAATATATTCTTAGGCGTTCACAAAGAGAGTATGAAGACATTAGTGATCTTGAATCTCTTAAATTCTTAGGATATTTATAAAAAATATCAAACTATATCACTTTTTTTGATAATTAAATATTTTAAGAAGATTCATAAAATACGTTATTAACAATGCTCGAATTACCAGATAATTTTAAAAGAGAAGAACCTAAAACTAAATAGATTTGTACCTACCATGTTAATTATTAAGAAAATAAGATAATTAATTTTCAAATAATAATGAACAGCTGCTAGAGATAATTACAAATTCAATATTTTCTCAATGACCCAACAAACTCCTAAAACAAAAAAAACACAAAAAAAAACACAATTTTTTTTAAAAAAAGGTGGGCCCAATGGGTTGTCTGTTTCATTTGTTCCACCGTTTGACGTGTCAATGCTAGCAAAGACCCATACTTCCGTATACTAATACCAACAAAACATGATGCTAATAGCATGCATCAGTTTTGGCCCACGGAAATTTCCTAAAATAAATTGTCAATGATGTTAAAAAAAATCGTAACAATAACTCGATACATTAAAATTATGTTATTGCTAATTATATATAAAGTTCAAAAAAAAAGATTGTATTTAACATGTTACACTCAACTATATCCTCTATTTCTGTGTGCGACTATTTTTTTTTTAACTAAAAAAAAAAACAAAGAGCATCTTGTACAGTAAGATGACATAGGAACAAAAAACATTTCCTAATATTTTAAACATAAAAATGAAGAAATGAAACAACAAAAACAACATCCTACATCTAGTGTAATTTCATCAGGTTACGATATACCTGGTTTTATTAAGTTATTTTCGAAAGATTCACGATTCAAGTAGGTTATACGGATGTAAAGAAGACATAATAACAAATAATAACGAAAACAGAAGTGAAATGAGTAAGAAATAGTTACCATGGTAAGGTAGGATGAGAATAGGTTTCACCAACATGTTGTTGCAAGCAGGTTTCATTTGGATTAAACCATGGAGGGAATTCCATGACTTCATCAAATGGATAACATCCATAATCCTCAGCAATGTTCTTCTCATCAGGTCCAATTTCCATGGTTTTCAAGAACTTGAACCACCAAGCTGAAGTTGCTAAATTGAGTGTGTCATTCCACTCCATCTCATGTTGTTCCCCTACTGATCTGATCTCTTCCATTTCTTGGTCATCCATTGATGGATGCAACCTTGAATTCACCATTTCACTTATAGGACCAACCCCTTCTCCCACATAATGAAATTCATCTGAAGAAGATGAAGGAGATGATGATGAAAAGATCGAATTTTTATTGTTCATGCTACAATAAGGGGATGCATCTAAATTGTTGAAATCATGGAAATTGAGATTTAATCCTAATGTTTGGTTGGGAAGTGGAAAATTCAAGTTGTCTTGGAGTGAACCAAAGGATGAAACAGGACAAGAATAAGGATATTGAGGATGACAAGGGAAGGTTGAATTGGAGAAATTTTCCATGTTATAACATGGTAAGTTATTAGCCATAGTGTTGGAAGCATAAATCCTGGGGTTTCTCCGGGATTTTTGCTTCCCTTGGTCTTCTCCTAAAGATTCTTGAGGCCATGTCTGCAACGACTGTGGCTCGGTGTGAGATTGTTGTTGTTGTTGTTGCTGCTGCTGTTGTTTCATAGACGCTCTATGAAACTTAAGGGCAGTGACAATCTCACGCCGAGCCTCAGCCATATTTAAGAGCCTCTCTTGATAAGGCCTACTAGTGTGGAGTCTCCTCCTCACTTGTTTCTTTTTAATCTGTGGTGGTGCTGCTGCTGGCTGTGGTGATGACAATTTTGTATCACTACACAAATTATCATCAAGTTTTGTTGAATTCTCTAGTGAATCATCATGGTCTTTAGGATTCAAGGGATCTTTGGTTCTTGAAGAAGTTAACTGCTTAACTAAGCTTCTAATATAGGCACCAGATAGATGAGGCTCTTGTTTTAGTTTATCAACCTTTGCTACTTCCATAACTCCTCCTTCCTTTGGTGATGATCTTCCCCTCATCTTATACTCAAATGGCTTTGCTTTTTTCACTCTTTTTGGGATCTATTTTAGGATGGAAATGGAGGTCAATAGAGCAAGAAGGTCGGTCTAAAGAAACATGTCATTCACTTTCTGAGGAGCCAAAGTACACACTATGCAGAGGAGAGGCAGAGGTTAGGAAGGTCTCTTGGGTGCATATAAATAGCTAGAGACAGTCTAGGGTTTTTAAATACTTTTGGAGTTTTCCCATTTTTCTACTATTCTTTTGTTACTTTAGTCTTAGATGGGGGTAGTTAGGAAGAGTTTCATAACAGATTTTACTCTACAAAATGACAGTTACATGTGTAAGCACCCTTCTCCTTTTTTTAATAGGATCAAGTTTAAAAAATGTATGAGACATAATTTTCCATAATAGTTGGAGGATCCACTATTATAACAACATAAAGTGTAGCCCGATGCACAAAGCATTTCACATTAGCAGGGTCCGAGGAAGAATCGCACCTCAACGGGTGTGATGCAGAAAAACTTAGGGCTTGTTTGGATTGACTTTTGACTTATGACTTATAAGCCAAAAGCCATAAGTTAGGATTTCTAACTTATGACTTCTTGCTTATTTTTGTTATTTTGGCGTTAAAATAAGTGCTTATAAGCACTTTTTAACTTTACGTTAACACTTCAAAACTGCTTAAAAACTATTTTGGCTTAAAAGCACCTAAAATAAGTCAATCCAAACGGACACTTACTCTGACGCAAGCATTAGTAATTTGCTTTCACACCTCGAACCCGTAACTTATAGGTCACACAGAGATAACTTTAACCTACCAGTAAATTTGAGTATTGAGCCAAATCAAGTTGAGTCGAGTTAAGCCTATCGAACTTGCTATGGTAACAAGTTAAATCAAGTCCGAGGTGAACTCAACCATGAGTCCATATTTGAATCCCTCTGTTCATTTTTACTTGTTTTGGATAAACTAATCTCATTACATAAATAACACATAAAGTTGGTGTTATGACTAGCTCAACCACATCTATCATTTAAGTTGTCAAAGTCAAAGTTCAAACCTTCAATTCTAAGCATAGTTTTCAAAAAGAATAAGCCAAACTAGAAAACAAAATCAAATCCATCATCAAAACAAACAATTTGACTAGTGTCCATTACACTAAGCCAAATCAAGGTTACAAAAACTCCAAAGTGTGAAATAATGGACTTTCACAGGATTCATGTACATTGATGACTTCGGTGCTGCATATAAGTCTATGACATTAAGGCAAGTTCATGTGACCTTTTGGTTAGGCTAGAAAGTCTCATTCTATATATGCAGTGTTCAAAAAATAAAAACAACTAAGGGAACAAGAAATGTAAACACAATTGGGAGAATAAAGAAAAGACAGTCCCAAACCTACCAGACTTAGTTCAAGGGGCAAAGGTTGACCGACTTGTGATTTAGGCCACTGGCTCGAGCCTTGTAGTATGCGAACTAAGCCTGATATTTAAGTGAAATATGGTAAAAGGGTGAATCCATCCAAAAGAAAAGGCAGTCCACTAGCCTCCACCATAATTAAGGCCTGCAAAAAGCCCTTCAATGCTCAGAAAATCAAGCATCTTATACTTATCTAACCGTTGACAAAATAATTTTCAGAATTACCTATTTTACTACCTCTAAGAAATGGTTAAGACAGGATAGATCAATCATTTAACTAGAGAAAGAATTAAGATAGGGTCATTTGGTAAAGTGTATTAGAATAATACTAAATAAGATGTATTAGTTATGTTGGGACTAGTAATTCAGGATGTGATATGCTGAGATTAGCTATGTTGGAATCATTTCTTATCCACTGTTTGATTTGGTGTATTACAGTCAATTTTGTCTTTAACCATTCTTATGCATAAATCTATAACCCTTGTATTACTAATATCATGATTTGTTATGCATTGGTTATACACTCTATGATACTAAACATGGTGTATAACGAATACATAGAGTAAATATTCTATTTTATAATACCATATCTAATACATATATTAGATTCTCTTAATACTTCCTACCAAACGACCCCTCAATGTTAATATTTGTATCTCTAAACTGCTTGTCTCTTCATTTTCATAAAGCATTAGGAGTGTGGCAAAATGTTCATTTTCTTTTTTCATTTCCAACAATTAAAATTAAGGAAAATAGACCCACATACGTCAAGGCAGAAAAACAGAGTTGATCTACATATTATATACATATCTTTTGTACAAGATATAGATGTATGTAATAATGCTTACAAACTAATTAAGTAATTCTATTTCATGCACAAAAGGGCAAAGATAACTTCATGACATGCCCTGAACCTCTTAAGTCATCAATTTCAGAGACCAATCACTACTTTAGTTATCAGATATATATTAACACAAAATTTATTCTAAAAAGTATTTTAAGCAGCTAAGAATTTTGTTATTTTAATAATGTTAAATCAAAATAGAATAGTTGAAATAGAGAAGTAGTACTAAGGTGTTAGGTGAAAGAAGGATACTTATCAAATTGAAAGGTAACTTGTAAATTAATTGTAAGACTAACAATTTTATATAAGAGTAAATGCTAGTTTGTAAAGTCCGATATATCTACAAGATAAATGTTGTAGAGATGTGGATATTAAAATGGATGTGCAATCATACTAGACTAGATAAACTAAAAAATAACTACATCAGAAGTTACAAGTAGCACATATCGAGTATTAATAAGAAAAAGACCAGTTTAAATGGTTTAGTCATGTCATGTGTCAATCACCATATGGATCATTTGTAGGTGTGAAATCATGGTAAGTGGGAATGAGGTACACCTAAATTACATGGAAAAGTTGTCTTGAAATTCATGCAAACCTAGCGATGAATAGAGAAGCGAAATCAATTAGTTGGGAATATGTTTTAGCATGTTAATATGTATACTTTTATGTCTCTTTCATTTCTAGGTGTCTGAAATTCTATGCTTGTAAAAACACCATGATCAACGAGAAATCACGTAGCCGATCCCATATTACATTAGATTGAGGCTTTTAGTTGTTGTGGTTGAAGAGTTTTGATACTTGTTCCATTTTTCAATTAATTGAACAAGAGGGTAATTTAGGCATATAAGTTTCTTATGGTTTTAAAGCAATTTGTGTGGAGGCTAGTAAGTTGGTACCATGGGACCAGGATCAAAACGTCAGCAGAAGGCCTACAGAAACTGACAGGAGAATCTCCATACTATTGTAACCTCATTTCTTTGTATAAACAATTGTATGTGAACATAATAATAATAATAATAATATTTGTTTAATAAAATCCAATATTTATGTACAAATTGTTGATATGACTAGTGTCTGTTACTTAAAACAGAGAACTTGGACCTTTTGGAAAGGCTAGCCTGTTAAAGACAGAAATGTTCCATACCTCCCCCTTCCTTTTCTTTCTGTTCTCTTTCATATATATTTCTGCTTTTCTTCCGAACAGTTTCTATTTAATTTCTAATATGCTACTTGGACCTGCCACTGGCATGGCTCCTAACTCTTTTTCAAGATTAGAGTAACAGCAAATAGGTAAAATCGAATTAGTGGATAGTTTATCAAAAATAATTTAGATGCCTTCACAAGGTAAGGATATAATTACGTACACACCATCATCACGAGATTCCAGTTATAAAATTACACCGAGTAATTCATATGTTGTAGCTATAATAAAGAACCAATACTAGAAAGAGGGTCATTAAATAACATAGCCCCAACTCACAAAGGGTAACCAAACTATCAAAGGACTAGAATGACAAACTTGGAAACTATAGTTCAAATTCCACTAGAAACGGTGGTGTAAGTGAATTCTCCCATTTGCCCAAACTATAGGTAAAGAATTACCATAAAGTTTTGTCTAGGAGTGACAAAAGAGCAGGTTGAATAAAATATGAGCGTATCAAAAATAAATTGAACAAAAACAAATCAAATACTCAATCACACTCTATTTATCACATATAAAAATAGGTTAATCCATGGATAACATGAATTTAATCTATTTTTTAACAATCGAATATCCAACTCGTATCTAACGGATCGGATTGGATGGGTTACTTGTTCTTTTTAACCATTTTACCATCAGTTGTACTGGTAAATTGACTCAGACACCAACGTTATCAAAAATAAAAAATTAGATCCTCTAATATCAATTCACCATTAAATGCCTACAATGTAGAATAATACTAAATAAAATAATTTCAATTAGCTTAGTAGTCAATGAATTTTGAGAATTATAAAGTTTCAGATTTAAATTTTAGTAGAGATAAAAATACTAGGTGATTTCTTTTTATTTGTCACTTTGATGGATAGAGTTACCTGATACATGATATTGATGGAGGTGATAGATATCCCGTGAAATTAGTTCAAAGTTAACTCAATCACTGCAATTAAAAGAAAAAAAAGTAATTTCTGTCAAACTATAAGGTTCAAATTGATTTAAACTTATCTAATTAATAATAAGTTCAACTAATCTCCAGGTTTTGGTTCACAGATAAGAACGCATTGATCAAAAAGTTGTCTAAGTAATAATAAATTCAATTAATCTTCTGGCTTTGGTTTAGTGATGAGAGTGCATCTAGTATGTAAATTAGACACTCATCACGAGTTTGAATTCTATTACAAATAGAAACTTGATATTTAGGCGTGAAAATATAGAAGGACGAATTCATTATCTACTGAATTTCAAACCGTGCCTATCGCTGCAAGGATTTATATCGAAATAAAAATAAAAATCAATCAACTATTTGGAGTTACATCCCCGACACCTTCTGTTATCTTCACGAGTATGACACTGTAGTGTACGTAGGAAGCAAATGCAGTAATCTATCCCAGAAACTTACAAGTTCATTCCAAAAACTATACAAATATTGAGACAAAGCCATGAGATTTCATCAAAGTTTCAATTTTAGTAGACGTTTGGATATGTGATTTTATGTTCTGCTTTCGAATTATGAGATGAAATCAGAACGTGATTTCAAATTTTCCAAAAGCTTAATTTGAAAATCTCATATCATGATTTTACATTTTTCAAATAAAAAAATTAACCCACAAATTTATATATCGCATAAAAAATCCATTATTTTATATTTGTAATTTTTTGGTGAGAATACGAAAAGAGTGATCAAATATTCACGGAATATGAACATGATGATGTAGTTACTAATGATATTGACCATACTCAATTTTATTGGAGAATAGTACACTAAAAATCTACAACTAATGTTTAATTTTACTTCTTATTGAACAAAAATTCATTTAATAAATGACGTATTTTTTTTTATGACACGAAAATCCGCAGCCGCTACCCTTTGTGTACGCACAGGGTAAAACCCCCGCTTTTATGCAATAGCTCGCAAACAACATAGGAGAGGTAATCCGCACTAGGCAAGCCCAGTGCGACGAGCTCGACCCAGAAGTCAAACCCCTTACTTTCATTGGCAAGGGATTTCGAACTTGAGACCTCCAATATGAAAGTCCCTTTAGCATAACTTTATGGTAGTATGTTATACTTTTGTTACGAGCTTTTGCATATTTAGTAAAATTGTATAAAGAATTGATGCAATTCTGATAGTTTCACAACTAAGGGAGTTCTTATGTTTAGGAGCAAAAATACAACTCAAAAATTCAAATTGCATATCCAACAAAACTTCAACTTCATCTCATAAAATTTCAAATTATGATTTAAACCCTTAATTTAACATTCCTAATTGCAATATATCCTTGGGCTTGTTCACTCCAAAACAAGCAATTTTTACTAAAAAATCTAGAGAAGTTCAAAGTTATTTCCATTTTTGTTATTATTTGTGTGATGTTTTCTGTTCTATGATCCCAAACCAGTAAAGGATATCTGTGAAAGCTGAGTTATTTGCTCAATTCACATGGAAATGTCCAATCATCACCAGGAGGAAAAAAAAGGCTCTTAATGGTATCCAACCTTTCACATAACTGTGCAAGTTAAAGGTGTCAGCCAATCAATATTACTAAATGGCAATAATTATTCAAAAATACCAATTATAGGAAAAGGTTAAGTTTTCTCCCAAATATGTAGACATGATTTGGTTGAGATTTGAAAAAATAATAGTAATTTAAAAATTAAATATGTGTTTAAATATGAATATAAAGTTGAAATTTTATCAGTAAAAACTTGAAAAACTTACCAAATCTATATTTCAAACTTCAAAATTCTATATTTCAAGTTTGAAATTGAAATGATATGGAAATATAATAAACCAATGATTATTTGAAATGATCTCCCAATATTATTTTGAGTTTTGGAATCAATATACATCGTCAAACGGTGTTTGGTATGCAAGAATTTTCTTTGAGAAAGCCATATTATTATGCATCTTTAAAAATAGTTCTTCAATTTTGCTATAGTGATGGACGAATTGACATGACAATTTTAAGGGAAAGTGTTATGTTGTATGTTATTCACAGTGACACAATTTTGATTGGCAAGACGTGCGGTAAATTAACAATAGGATAAAAATTTGGAGATGGACCCTATAGCCAAATCTTGGATCAAACATGAGTGGTGGTTAGATCAACATTATTGTCTGTGACGGAATATTGACCAGTAAAAATTGTGCATGTTTAATAGATGAAGGTAGTGGAGATGAAGTTCCTCAGATAAATGTGTTTGGATACTATATGAGAGATGATTATTAAGAATAAGATGAAAGTGACCTCTACGTCTACAGGATAAAAAAAAGTAAGACTGAGATGATTTAAGTAAAATTATATGAAATATGCTATTGTTGTCGGCTTAAAATGCTCAGCATTACTCCATTTCTTTAGTACAACTTCCAAAATTTTCAAGCACTAAACCTTTTAAATTAAACAAATTTTAAACTTTTGCTAATTTTTCTAACTTTAAGCCATTACTTTAGGTATTTTTTTACATCTTCACTAGAATAACAAGAACATTATTAACACTTTAAAACTCAAGAAATATCTAAACAAATATCTTCAAATAAAATAAAAGATATAAATTGTTATCTTCTTATAGGGGACCAGATAGTGCAATAAAATTGGCCTAAAGTAAATACACTGCCATCTGCAGTGTACAATTTTGACACACATGTAGACAATAATTTTGACATTAGACATGTAGGCAATCGTTTTGACTATTTCACCTAGTAAGATATATAATAACTTTGACACTAGAGATATGTTCTATTTCATCAAATGCTATTACATTCGATCAATATAGTTAAATGATAATTTTATCAATTAAAGTTTAGTAAAAGATTATCTAATATCAATATAAGTTAAATGATAATTTTATCGATCAAAGTTTATTCATACTTTTACTAGAGAAAAGTTAAATACTTTACTTTTTTGTCCACAACAAGGGGAAAAAAAGTCAATGTGATGTAATGCTAAACTTTTTTCCCTTTCACTATATTTATACATTTGTTAGCTTCAAGCAGTATTAGAAGTTTTAAGGTTAATTAATTTTGAAGCATATGTTAATCTTTAATTTCATTACCAAAGCATTTGAACAATTAAACACTTCTGCAACCAAAAAACAAAAATTGTATTACTATTTCAATTCCATTTTCTAGACATAGTCTAAGGTTGTTCAAGGCTTAATTATTAGTAAAACCTTACAACACATTAGGATGGCAAATTGAATGTGCATTTATTGTCAAATTACGAATCCCATACTTAACCCACAGATTTCTACACATTACCACATTGTGTGTGGTCCGAATACATAGAACTAATGGATACTCTTCCGTTACTCTTATTTGTCCACTTTAAACTTTATACGTTCTTAAAATATAATTCATAATTTTAGATTTTTACTAGGAGATACTTCTTCTGAACAACTCTCTATTCAACATTTGTTGTTCACTATTGATTTGACACACCCCTTAGCAACTGTAAATAGAAGGATAATTTTACTATATTATCCTTTAAATATAATAAATACCAAGTCTTGAAAAATGTTATAGGAAATGACTAATTAATGATGAGGTTAAATTAAAAATTAAATATAAAATTATTCATTGATTTAATAAAGTAGACATGTATTGTTGGACATCTCAAAATAATATGAACAACTATTGTTAGACGGAGGGAGTAAGTCATTAATGTTTCATTTCTTAGTATGTAAAAAGTGAGAATCAATTTTTAAAATAGTGAACAAGTAAAAAAGATTGAAAGGAATAAAAATTTGCAAATATGAAAAGAATTAGCAGGATGCAAAACATAGAAGAATATCTAGAGGGGAATTCTAGAAGCTCAATTGATTGATACATAAGCTTTCATTTTATTGATCAAAAATTAATTCTCCATATTATAATTTCCTTCTCAATTCCATTATTTTTTTAAAGAAAAAACAGCCTAGAAATTAATACTAGACACCACCGACCAAAATAAGGTAGGAGTGATGGAGATGAAATTACCAAATTGAAAACTCAAAAATGAATTGCAAGTTACAATTCAATAAAAAAATTGTATTCAAAACTTTGGTTTGGTAGATATTCTTCTACCAAACAATATTGGTTAGCACTTTCTAGTCTCAACTATTCTATTTTGATTTTATAGGTAACATCTTTATCTTTTATATCGTATCTCAATTAATTTAATATTTATCTACTATTTCCAGGCAAAGTAGCTGTTAACTACACTAAAATTTCAATAAATTAAAATTCAATTAATCAATAATTTTTTTAAGATAATATTTTTCTCCGATCTTAATTTGGGTCAATAATAAAAGTCTATTCATTTTAATAAGATAATATATTTTCTGAAAACCCTTGTATAAATATATGTCCCATTAATATTATAAATTAATAATTCATTAAACGAACAAATATATCCAAGACAATTCAATGAAACATGATTTTATCATATTCGATTGTTTTATTAAAATTTAAATCTTGTTGATACTCATCTCTAACTTTTCTTATTGCATTCGAAAGTTTCGGTGTTGTCTTTTTAAACTGCACCATAAAATTGTGAAAAGTTCTAAATGTAATAAGTGTTTTCTTGCCGTAAATTGTTCCAAAGGTATTGTATTATCTTCTATTTTATCATCAACATTATTTTTTTCAATGGTATCTACAATTTTTTCTAAACTGTGGACCTACGGCATGTATCATTTTAACCCATACAACAGGTTATTAACGTCCATCTGAAATCATGATCTCAAGCTCATGAACGACGTTTCACAAGTGGATTCATTTATATTCTCTGGAATTTTTTCCCCCAACAAGCTTTGTGATGTCGAAACACTCTTTAAATTAATAAATGTGAATTTATTGATCTATAAATTAATAATATTTTATAATTTCACTTATATTAATCTAGTGAGGTTTTAGAGCAATTCTTTTGACCAATAAAAAAAAATCACATAGTAATATTTATATCTCTGCTTTAAATTTAAAATTAATATCTCCTATTCTTAACCACTTCAACGGTTAGACGGCACCCTAATAATCATTGTTAGTACTTATCATATATTCTCGTAGATTGATAAAAGTATTATAAAGAAAGCTCAAAATATATAAGAAGAAGAAGAAGAAGAAGGCAACAAATATAAGATGGAAAAGAGAACTTTTCTTATTTAAGTGTGTCTTTCAAATGGTGAGTGATATCTCTATTTATAGTGTTGAGATATCACTCCCAAAAGTCATCTAATTAATAGATACATAGTTATCTTGGAAATCTTATCATATTGGAACAACAATACATGAATCCAATTTGTTTGGATAGATCTAATGGATAATCCACATGTTTAATACAGTGGATTTGTGACACTCCCCCTTGGATATCTATAGATAATGTGCTTCGTTAAAACCTTACTAGAAAAAATCCAGTGGTAAAAAGTCTAGTGAAGGAAAAAGAGTACGCACATCTCATAATACGCTTTGAATGTTGTCTCATTAAAAATCTTACCAAGAAATCCAACTTGGACAAAATCATAGTTAAGGGAAAAAGTACAACGCGTATTTCACTCCCCCTGATGAAAACTTCACTAGATATCTCGGAGACGGCGCATTCCAATTTTGTATCTCAACTTCTCAAACGTTGATGTTGGCAATGCCTTAGTGAATAAATTAGCAAGATTATCACTTGAACGGATTTGTTGAACTTCTATCTCACCATTTTGTTGAAGATCATGCGTGAAAAAAAACTTTGGTGAAATATGCTTTGTTCGGTCTCCATTAATGTATTCTCATTTCAATTGAGCTATACATACAGCATTACTTCATACATTGTGATTGGTATATTCTTTTTCAAAGAAAAACCACACATTTTTTGAATATGGTGGATCATTGATCTCAACCAGACGCACTCTCGACTTGTTTCATGGATGACTATTATTTCTGCATGATTTGAAGAAGTGGCTATCAACATTTGCTTCATTGATCACCAAGATATTGTCGTGTCTCCACATGTAAACAAATAGCATATTTGTGATCGAGCTTTATACGGACCAGATAAATACTCTGCATCTGCGTAATCAATCAGTTCTGACTTGGATTCATTGAAATAGAATAAACCCATGTCCATGGTCCCCCGAAGATATCAAAGTATGTGTTTAACACCATTTCAATGTCTTTTTGTTGGGGAGGAACTGAATCTTGCCAGTAGACTTACTGCAAAATAGATATATGGTCGAGTATTGTTTCATTACCAAGAAGCTCTTCATCCTTCTCTTGAGGTCGAAATGGATCTGTAATGATGTCAAGCGATCTTACCACCATTGGGGTACTCAATGGATGTGAGTTATCCATGTAAAATCGTTTTAATATCTTTTCTATGTATGTTAATTGATGAACAAGTATTCCATTTGACAAATTCTCAATCTGTAGGTCAAGACAAAATTTTGTCTTTTCGAGATCTTTTATTTCAAATTCTCTTTTCAGACACTCAACAGCTTCTAAAAGTTTTTTACGAGTGCCAATGATGTTCAAATCATCAACATACACGATATTATAACAAATTCAGATTCCAACCGTTTAATGAAAATGTAGGGACAAATCGAGTCATTTTTGTACCCTTTCTTTAACAAATATTCACTCAGACGATTGTACCACATGCTCCCTGACTGTTTCAATCCATACAATGATTTCTAAAGCTCTATTAAACAAGTCTCGAATCTTTGCATGCTTCATGCACTTTGAATGTTTAATGAATTTTCATGAAAATATTGTGGTCCAATGAGTCATATAGATAGGTTGTGACAAAGTTTATTAGACGCATTTCAAGCTTTTCATGAACTGTCAGATTTATGAGATATCTGAAGATGATT
Source organism: Solanum sitiens (assembly GCA_016801875.1). NCBI lineage: Eukaryota > Viridiplantae > Streptophyta > Magnoliopsida > Solanales > Solanaceae > Solanum > Solanum sitiens. Next base: position 215,406 of record JABWTJ010000704.1, read on the forward strand.
GCATCTACCGTAGGAGAATATGTCTCCATATAATCAATGTCAGGTCTTTGAGAAAGACCTTGAGCAACAAGTCTGGCTTAATATCTCACGACTTTACCTTTCTCATTTCTTTTTCGTATAAAAATCCATTTGTACCCCACTGGCTTGATACCTTCATGTGTTCGGATTATTGGTCCGAAAACTTCACGTTTTTCTAGTGAAGTCAATTTGCTTGAATTGCATCCTTCAATTTTGGTCAATCATTTCTCTGTCTACATTCGTGAACAGATTTTGGCTCAAAATCTTCATCTTGTTGCATTTTGTCAATAGCAACATTATAGGCAAATATGTTGTCAATCACAAAATTATTTCGGTTTCACATCTTTCTCGTCAAGACATGATTCATTGAAATTTCATTGTTTTCAAAAGTTTGAACCTTCTCGGATATTGCATCATGTGTTATGACTTGGGTCTCATCTTGAGAAATTTCTTTCAACCCATGATCATCTTGATAATTTATTTCTTTTCTCTTTCGAGAATTTTTATCCTTGAAATCAATTGGTTTACCACGCCTCAAATGTGGTCTAGACTCATTTGCCTTAACAAATCCAAACAAAATCGCTTTTACAAATTCATTTTATTAAATATGTGGATTATCCATTAGATCTATCCAAACAAATTGGATTCATGTATTGTTGTTTCCAACATGATAAGAACTTCCAAGATAATTATGTATCTATTAATTAGATGACTTTTGGGAGTGATATCTCAACACCATAAATAGAGATATCACTCATCATTTGGAAGACACACTTGAATAAGAAAAGTTCTCTCTTCCATCTTATATTTATTGCCTTCTTATTATTATTATTATATTATATTCTGAGCTTTCTTTATAATAAAAAGATTGTTTTTGAATTTTTCTTCTTAGCCAGAATAAAGCTTAAAATAATATCTTTTTTTGATTTAAAGTTAAATTATAAGAACTTTGGTAAATATTTTAAGATGTATTTTTTATCTTATTGATATGCAAAAAATTGTAATTTATAGTATTTTTATATAGTTTTTGAATATCTAAATCTTTTGTTTAAAATATTGAATTAATATAATCTAATTTAACTTTAAAAAATTTGTCAAATTAACTTTCGAAAAACGTATAACGACAAATCAAAATGGACAGAAAAAGTACCAAACATATTCAAACCAGATCTCTATTAATCTTATAGTTTCTCTAAATTTATACGCTATAACACTTTCACCAATAATAACGATTAAAAGTGTTAAAAATAGTCTAATTATAAGTAATATGTTCTATCTGTCTAGAATTTTATATGTTTTATATGTAAGGCTCAATATAATTTGAATGTAGTTCAATATCAACTCATTCATATCTTGATTCATTTTAAGAGAATCCTCAATTCAGCCTAATCTAATCTTTAATTTCAATTCGTTTTAAGACTCTTTATTTGCATTGATGTAATTCTCAATTGAGCCTAATTTAATCTTCTCAAATTTATTTTAAAACTCTTTATTTGAATTGATGTATTATATGTTCCTATATTGAAGATATGAAATACTATCTATTTTACATATTTTAGTGTTATATATCTTTTTTTTATAACAAGGAAAACCCGCAGCCGCTACCTTTAGGTGCGCTCGCAAACCACATAGGAGAGGTAACATACATTAAGCAAGCCTGGTGCGATGAGGTCGACTCAAAAGGCAAACCTCTTGCTTTCGCTGGCAAGAGGTTTCAAACTTGAGACCTCCAATATGGAAGTCCCAAGCTCGAACCACACCGCGCCACCCCGAAGGGCAGTATCATACATCTATTTATAACTTTTTTAAAAACAAATTTCTTTAGTTGGAATTCAAATTATGATTATAAAAATTATATAATAATATATTAAATCATTGTAATTAAGAGTCAAATTGGACTAGTCATAACCCAATTCAAATTTTAACTCATTTAAGTTCAATATAAATTTAAAACGATCAAAACCCAACACAATTTTTATTGCAACCTATTCTAGTACCTCCATTTTCAGTCTAACTCGGGATAGTCCACCCAAAAAATTGAAATTCAAAACTAAAAATAAAAATGGGGACTTCTTATGTCAAAAGAATGAATTAAACTAATTCAAAATCACAAAAAGAGAGGACAATCATGTAAGTTGCAGGCAAAGACAAATAAATAAAAATTCTAGAAACACATATGTAAGAAATGCAATATATTAATAGAGATAAACAACAACAATAATTATACTATATATTAAACAAAAAAATAAGGTAAGAAAGAGAAGAGACCTGAGTGGTGTTGGATAACATCAAATAGAGAGAAAAAGATGGAATTTGCTTCTTCTTTTTTTCTCTCTCTATTTGTAAGATCTGATCTGATCTGAACAGGAAACCTGATTCCACCAATCATCTTCTTCTTCAGAAATTACGCCAATTAGATTCTTCCACTAAATACATTAACAAAACTCTATCCTTTTCTTCTTTCGATTCCATTCACACCTTTGCCGTTTTCTCCTCTCTTATCTTCTTATCCGATTAATCAAAGCTTTACCCCCGCCGACTAAACCCGCCGCAGCAGAGCGAAGAACTTGGAATTTTTTAGTATTTTACTTTTTAGGTCATTCATTTTTCTTCTTCTTGTTTTTTATTTTAAAAGGGTGAAAAGTGTACCCTGACCACGTTTTAACAACACACAATAATATGTGGTGTACATAATATGTACTAACAAGGTACAATATTGCATTATATTGTAATATCTATTTTTATCCTTTTTCATTTTTCATTTTTTTGTTTATATAAAATTTAGGGAAAACGATCTGAAAAATTTTGATTAAAATTGTTATTACGATATTAAACTTTATTTATATAGGACTTTTTACCTCCTGAACTATTTAATACTGTATTTTAAAGGTATATTTGTCTTCACGAGGACACATTACTATTTATAATTATGCAATATTTTTTATGTCCACATGGACACATATATATTTTTTAAAAACGCTACTAAATAGTACAGGAATAAAAAGTCATTTTCAAAATTTGGTATCGTAACAACAATTTTGGTCTAAGTTCAAATATATTTCAAACTTTTTTCCTTAAAATTATATATATATATATATATATATATATATATATATATATATATATATATATATATATATATAAATGAGTATTTGTGCACATTCAAAATCAGAGCATAGATTAAAGTTAAAATGATAATGTAACTATGTCTATCTCCTATGATCTATTATCTATGTAAATAAATGAAATTAATAGTCGTTAAATATTTTTTTTTTAAAAAATACTAATAACCTAAAATTTATTTACGATATAGATAGATAATCTTTTAAGAAATTGTTGCGAAACATATATTTATTTTTATTAATGATTTTGATTACGAGCATCAAAATATGCTTATAAGGTTATCACTAGATTTCAATAAAGTTAATAGTATTATTTTTTAACTATGTTCATATTTTTTATCAATTATAAAATGGTATTAAATTATAACTCGATCTTTTTTTTCTTTTTTTTAGACGAAATTAATATAAATTTGTTATATTAGTTACAAAATTATAAAAATATGATTTAAAAAGAAGCATAAAAAAATAAAAATAAAGATTGGTAACGTAAGGGTACAATAGTGATTTCAAAAAGTCAATTAGGAAAAATATTGTTTCTCAAAGTTGAAGGGAGAATTTAATTTTTAAAGTGAAGTTTCTAAGTTTAAATAATTTTCACCCTATATTGTTTTACATATATAATAACTATGCAGATATTATTCATATATGTATTAATTATTTCACCTTCTATTCTATTAATATATATTTTCTCATATTGTGTATATTTATTAGTTATAGTAATTTCAAAATTGTCAATTATATATTGTATTGTATTGTTGTATACATAAATTAACTTATTGTATTACCTACCAAAAATCATATGGAAATTAATAAATACCAAATAAGTTGAATCTTATCTGCCTATCAAATACCCAACAGTCAACACCAAGTATGTTGAAAGAAAAATATGAGCGTCTATTTGGGGTAGGTAATATAAAATAACTCAACTCGTAAGCATCAAAAGCTAAAAAATAATATTTAATTATTAAAACTGATTTTATAAATAATTCATTAGGTGTTTAAATAGAATTATTGAATTGGTTATAGATCACATTGTATGTGCAGTGAAAAAGTGTTTGATCTATTAAATGAATAAATGTTGCTACCTACATTCAACACAAAATAAATTATTTATAATTTCTCGTTAGTAATGTTCATAGTAGCAGTATATTTTCAACTCTAGCTAGTAGGTTGTTTTTAATATCTCATTAGATTTATATCAAAAAATTTCACATTGAGTAAAATATTTTTTAATATAGACGATTTTATATTTAAGACTCAAATACGAAACTTCTGATTAAAGATAAAAAAAATATATATTACTCTACCATAATTCTTGTTGATTCTTATTTGTATGTTATATTATAGAGTGAGGTTTGAAATAAGATCGTTTTGCCTGAATATCCCAATAGCTATTTTGCTTATTTCATTTTTTACTTGCATTCAAAACCATATTTGATTACTACTAACAAATAATATATGAATCCAACAAGTTAAATTAAATTAGGATAATCATAATATATATCTAGAGAAAATGGACTGAAACCCCTTCATTCTATACGCGAAATTTCAACTACACACTCCAACTTTACGGGTGTCCTATTACCCACCTGAACTTTATATTGCTCTATTTTCTACACACCTAAGTGTTGACCTGTTATGGGAGGTGTTGTCACCGCCTCTATGCGCGTCAGAAGCAGAAATTTTTGACGAAAATTTTCTTCTTCTCCAATGGTCATCTTCCCCAACTTAAAATAACCCATTGTTTCTTCTTTCAACCATTAATCCTTGTTCCTTTTGTAAAAAAATCACGATTTCCTCTCAAAATTAAGTACGATATAGTTGTTAATGTTCATTTCTACTTCAAATCTTGAATTTAGGGTTCGTAATCTGCTCTAATTTCTTTTTTAGGTCCCTAATTAGAATTTTCCCAAAATTCATCAAAAATGTCAAATAAAAACTTGAATAAGCGTTGTATGGATGAATCAGACCCAATGCTCAACGTTGTAGAACACGAATTTTGAACCCTTTGATAAAGAAGACCCACTTATTGAAATTGTTTGTAAAGATCAATTGAGTTTCTCATATCAATTTTTGAGAAATGTTATAATAGCGGAAGAAGAAAAAGTAATATCAATGATAGAGTTTTTAGAACGAGATTTCCTAGTGTTTAAAATTACGATGAAGGTTAAAGATGCGATAGTTGTCAAATCTAGAAAAGCTTCAAAGAAAAAGAAATGGAGAAATGAAAAAGAAAGAGAAAAGGAAAAGAAAATATAAAGAAAGAAAGTAAAATATAAAGAATAATTATTATTATTATTTTTATAAAAAAAGAGCAAATATTATGTGGCAGCGTGTGTAGATCACTGCCTACTACAAATTAAGGCGTGAGTTTATAGGGAGTTGGATATTTTACTTTTAAAAGGTTTATGTGAGTTTATAGGGAGTTAGATATTTTACTTTTTAAAGGTTCAGGGGGTGATGGAACCTCCATAAAGAATAAATGTATAGTTAAAAATTTAATAATTGCTTGAGGGAGCTTTTGGCCATTTTCTCTATATATCTATTACCTCATAAAAATTTATTTGTATCATTTTTTCAGAAAATAATTTCTTTTAAAATATAAACTATCATATTGTTTTCAAATAAATTGGAAGTAAAAGTGTGTATATCTCTGCAAATTTAATATTGAATGTTGAAGCCCGATTTGCGGGGAAATTCCATAGACTATATAGAGATAAATAGATAAGTTCCAATTTAATTTATTTTATTTTTGTTTGTGGGTAAATTCTCTTAATATCAATTAAATTGGGAAAATAGGCCCACATGTCCACGGGACATGGTTTGCTGACAATGATATCCACGTGGGTGGACCAAAGATGGAATATTGAAAAGATCAAATATAAAATAAAATAGCCAATTCGATTAATTTAAATTTATATTATAAGGACTTAAAAAATATTTTTTAAATAAATTTTTTCATTTTCATAACTTGAGTTTAAGTTGATATGAATTCAGAATTTGAAATTTTCAAGATTTTATGATAATCTTAATTAATATTTCTTCTGTTTTAAATTGTTGACTTAATTTTTTAAGTACATTTTTAAAAAGAGTCTTTTTTTTTTATTGATAATCCTTCAATTTTAACTTTGAACCTATATATATCTAGACGTAAATTGATATGCATATGACATATTGATGGTTCCAAACTTTGCACATGACAAAATCATCTAAAACAACAACTCATATTGATTCATGAGAAGTTTATCTATATATGTTTTTCAAATCATAATATTAGAGATAATTTTATTAGGTATTCAAATAAATTATAAACAAACATTAATCTTTGAATTTAAATTAAAAAAAAATTCATCAAATTGAGTTACATCTCGATATTTAACTCACTACAACCCAACTCATTTCAATTTAATAAGATTACCCAACTCATTTCAATTTAATAAAATTTAATGAAATAATAATTTGTTCATTTATTAATTTAACTCATTTTAATATTTTATAAATTAGCTCGACACCTCTAAATCAAATAGTATTGTCATATACATAATAAATTGAAATAAATCTCCATTTTCAAAGATTCAATGTTGTACAACTATTTTCGTCTAAGCATGTGTATGCGTTTAGAATATTGATGACAATTGACAACCACCTGTTGTGGTTTCTAGTTTTGGACTACAAAATTGTAATGCAATGCTTAGATTGTCTTTCAAGCTTGGAACTTGAACAGAATCTGCTAATAAGTCAAGCATATGATTAAAAAAATATTTGAAAATATTAGTTTATAAAACTATATGATTTAAGTCTGTAGAAGCAAAACATAACAACTAATTTAAAATGGAGGTTCTTGTGTAAAAATCATGGTGAATAGAAAGGGAGGGACGAGCGAGATTTGAAAGAAAGTCGAGAAGATGATGGATACATGTTATATTCCTTGTATCAAATTGTATCACAAATACAATTGATGCAATTAATTCATACCAACGAATACAAGTGTGTCCATGACCGTCTCAATTAGGGGGCCTAAAGCCAAACTTCAGACAATTTTTTTTTTAGTTGACATATATAAATTGAATAATTACAACATACTAAAAAGAAAAAGGAATAATTATAACATACCTAATGTAATCCTACAAATGAGGTCATAACTCAATCCGTTCAATTAACTAAACGCTATTTCTTAATTAGTAACAGTACAACCATGTGTGGTGCCCAGTCTTAGCTACAATTAACTAAACATTATTTCTTAATTATTACAACGATGTATATATTAAATGAGGTAAAAATTATAATATTTTCTATTAAAAAAACTATTTTCAAATTTATCAATACAGAAGAATTTGGGCCTCAAAAAATATTGGGGCCCAGTTGATTGCTTTAGTGGCCTTGTGATCGAGACAATCTTGTTTGTATCAAGTGTATTTGTTCCTTGTATATTCACTTTGTATCAATATATTTGTGTGTATTTGAATATGATTAAATATTTGTACTAATATATTCAACTGAAGTTTATCCTTGTTAAATATTGTATCATGTGTCGTATACTCTTTTAGAATACGATTAACACAATATGGTATCTCTCCCCTGTTCAAGCATGGTGATAGTTTTAGTATGAAATTAAAAAAGAAGATGGAAAATCTCCACTATCTCTCGCCTAATTTTTATCAGTAAGAGCATTCCCAGGGCTTTTTAAAACAAAAGCACTATCACATCTAATCAATCCTCAAGTTTTTGTTGCTTATTGAAATTCTATTCATGCGAGAGATAAGAGGAGAGCGAGTAAGGAATGAGAGAGATGAAAGAGAGAAGCAAAGAAGGGGGAAGGAGAGGAGAGACTTGCACTAAAACCCTAAGGGACCGTTTGATTACGATATAAGAGGGCATGTTATTCATGTATAAAATATTACATTAGTTTTACTATGTTTGGTAAAAGTTTTTTATTAGGTTAAAAAGTCAACATAACTTATACAATGTTTGCTTGCAGTTTTGTAGTCCTACATAATTAATAACAACATAACTTATGAGGGAATCTATGTATAAAGTTATGTAGGATAGAAGGTGAAATAAGTTATGTGGGTATTAGTTATACATGTATTAAAGTGATAAATTACATATTTACCCTATTAATTTATTTTATTGTTTTTAATTGGAAACTTTATTGTTTTTCTATATATAGGTTTTTTTTTATTTTATTTTTATATTAAGACCATTTTTATTTCTTTTAATTTATTTTATTTTTTTAATTGGAAACTATATTGTTTCCTATCAACATGTGTTGTATTTATTTCTTATTATATATAAATTGTTTTCATTTCTTCTTATACTTACCGTTTTGATGGATTTAGCGAATATAAATATTTTTTAATATTAGAAATTGATTGTATATTTTTTAACGGTACATATGCTAATCAAATATTAGCATTATATATTAGACAATATATTTCACATTTTATTAGCATGTATTATTTTGTAAATAATATATATTAATAATTTACAACAAGTTTAATATTCAATAGTTAATAACTCATGTATTGTAATCTCTACGTAACTAAATAATATCTACATAACTAATATCCACATAGCTTATACCCGCATAACTACACCCAACATAACTAAACTTGCATAACTAAACCCTGCATAACTAATACCTATACAATTAAACCCTGCATAGCTAATACCTGCATAACTAAACCCTGCATAACTAATACCTGCATAACTAAACCCTGCATAACTAAACCCTGCATAGCTAATATCTGCATAACTCTAACCAGTAACCAAACAACCCCTAAGTATAGCTATGTAATGTAATTCTTTTACATTATAGCTATGTATAATAATAGATTCATATGATTGTCTTACTATGTAATTTCCCTTTATACTCGCTAATATCCATTAAAAAATTTCCAACTTTTTTTGCGGAATGTATATGAAAGAAAGATTCATCTTTTGAATAAAATTACATCTAATAAACTCTTGTGATTCAATATTTTCACAGACCTCATATGTAACGAAAGTTTACTACACCAAATTGTCATTCATATAATTTGAATCCCGAAAGGTATATTTTTACAATTTTAACCTCTTTTCTCAACCGTTGAAGCCCAAAATTGTAAGGTCATTGTCTGCTATAAGTGGTGGGTAGGACCAGGACCATGTCCTAGAGTGTAGAGCTGCAAAGTAGAAAGTAAATACTACTCTACTAGCTTTATTATTAACTTTGGTTATGGCTGTGAATGACAACTTGTAACCAATAAGGGAAACGCAAAATCAATCCCCTCCATGTGAACAAGGTACACCCACTGTACTGTCAACTTTATTACTCTCACCGTTTAAAAAAGAATAATCTTGTTTGATTTGGAACGAAATTAAAGTAAAAAATAACATTTTTTAATTTTATGATTCTAAATTAAAGTTATGTTAAATGTATCAATATCCTATAATCTTGTGGCCTTAAACATGTCACGTAAAAAATTAAAATTAAAATGTTACCAAAAAGAAAATGAGTCATTCTTTTCAAAACAGACTAAAAAGAAAATTGGCCTTTCTTTTTGAAACAAATGGAGTATTTTGTTATTTGCTTCCGTTTCAATCGATAACGTTAAAAAAAGTATTTTTAAAATTTTATTATCTTGAATTAAAAATATATCAAATATTTCAAAATATTCATAGTATTTTTAAATGTGTCAAGTGAAAAATTAAAAAGAAAAATAAAAAAAATTATAATCTAATAATGGGGTGGGGGTGGGGGGAATGACCACAAAAGATGGTGATGGTTCATTACCATTATGCATTGACAAGTTTTACTCTGTTTCAGTACATTGCACTTATTGATACCAATGGCTGTATTTTACCAATTGCATTTAGGGCAGCTTGCAGGCAGGCACCACCAAATTCATGCATCCACAACACTCGAAACTTCTCATTAAATAATCAATATCTATTTTGAGATGTATATCCAGAAATTAAAGCGAATTCAAAGTTTAAATTACACGAATTTGAGCTCAAAGTTCTTCTTTACCCTTTTAAAGAAAAATGACAATTGTGGTGTCATTAATTTGCATGCATCTCGACTAGTTTTACAGATCATCTCTCACCATTCATCAATAGCATGTACTTCCTCTCTTCAACAGTAATTGTCTATTATTGACTTGATACACCCTTAAGAAACAATAAATAATAGGGGTAATATTATATTTTATCCTTTGACATTATTAATTTAATGTTTTGAAAATGTGTTGGATGATTAATAGTACTATTCTCGTCCACTTTTATTTATTATGTTGCGTTTTTAGAAAACCAATTTAACTAAATAGTGTAAACTAAAAATTAAGATATTAAAAAATTATACGAAAATACTATAATGCAATTTCTTGCATGTCAATATGATAAAAAAATATTTCGTAAAATATTAGTCAAAGTTCTTATAGTTTGACTTTAAAAAAGGCTATCATGACAATTAAAAGTTAGCGGATAGCAAGGATAAAATAGACACAAAAGATAACTTATCTCTTGATTTTCTAAAGTAAATAAATATTATTAAATAACTATTTTTAATATAATGAACAACTATTATTAAATTGATATAGTACTAGGTAGGGGTGTACATGACCGGGTTGGTTCAGATTTTTCAAATATCAAACCAAACCATTTGTGTTGGTTTTTTGAATTTATAAACCAAACCAAATCAATAAAACTCAGGTTTTTCAACTTCGGGTTTCTCGGATTTTCCTTTTTTCGGATTTTCGGGTTTTTTCGATAAAGTATTTATAAAATATATAATTTACTTGTACTTCAAATATTTCTTTAGTCCTACCAAAATGCAACTATCTAAGTTATTTCTCAAGAAAATAACAAAAAATATGATATAATTAATGACACTAATATATCCAAAATAACAATAATAATAAAATCACGTAAAACAAATATTGCAAATTAATAAGTCATAATGAAATTGATCATAATTTGAAGTACTAAATCATGCTAAAATAAATTTAGTAAGTATTAGTTACATGACTATGACTAAATATTAAAAGAAAGTAAAATTAGATCATGTATTTTAATTGTCTAAATTATGTAAAACTAAAAAACAAATATGCAATATTATTGTCATTCGTAGTGTTGAATTGATTTCCTTTTTGCATTAGTATTAATTTGACTTTTTTCTTAAACTTTCTAATAATTACCAATATGTATAGACTATAATCTTATTAGATCATTAAGAGTTCTAACTTCCAAACATGAAATAATTATATTAAAAGATAAAAACTATGAAAAAGTATAAGAGATATTTAAAAATATATCAAAGTAAGTATTTTTACGTGTAAAATAAAATTTTAAAATTATATATATAATGTCGGTTTTTTTTTTTTTTAGTTGAAACCAAACCAACCCAAATATAGTCGGGTTTCTTTTTCCAACACCAAATCAAGTCAAACCAAACCACTAGTCGGATTTTTTTTCCGGTTTGATTCAATTTGCGATTTGGTTCAGTTTTTAGTTCGATTTTGTACACCCCTAGTACTAGGTAACTCTATATATGATCTAGCAATGTCCATTTATGAAATAAAAAATAAAATTCTACTTCTCACCACAATACAAACTTCTTCACGGCCCATCGTGCGATGTCTATGATTATTGATAGACAACACAATCATAAAAATGTTACTGAATCGATTAAAATAATACTTATTCACTATTAATTTTACATATTTTTAAGAAACTATAAATAAAAGAGTTATTTTACTATATATCACTATTTAAATATAATATTTGAATAATATATAAAAATGACTATAATTATTATGTAAATTACGTAATATTTTTTGGTCTCTATTAGGATCATTCTAATATAACTATTGGCATAATATGTTAAATGTGCCTGTTGACTTGACCTTATGTGTCATGTATGTCTTTTAACTTTGTAGACATTTAAATTTGTATAGAGTTAAACAAATACATGCACACATTCTACATGATAATTCACATTCTACATGTATTATGACATGTAAAACACTTATACCTACTATTTAACTTTATTTATTTCTAGTACTTATTTGGTGATTTTTTTAAGCTCAAAATTACTGATCTAAATGAACTCGTGATGTTACTTTACGTCCAGTACCCCGATTGGTTTTAGTTTTAGAGTGTGTTTGGTATGAAGGAAAACATTTTCTGGAAAATATTTTCCTATTTTCCCATGTTTGATTGGACAAAAATTATGGAAAATGTTTTCCAAATCAACTCACTTTCCTCAAAATTAAGGAAAATCACTTCCCTTCAAAAATTAAGAAAACATTTTCCAAAACTCTCCTCCAATTTCAAATTATATTTTTTTTGTGGGAAAAACATCAATAATATTTTCAATTTCAAAATTTTATTTTTCACCCAATCCCTGACCCCACTGGCCAGCCCCCCCAACCCCCCAACCCCCCAACCCCCCCTCTCCAAAATTTTACTTTTTAAAAATATTTTCAACTTCAAATTTTTATTTTTAAATTCCTAACCCCACCCCCTCCCACCTCCAACCCCCAAAAAAATTAATTTTGTTTTTTAAAAATACTATCAACTTGAATTTTTTATTTTTTCACTCCTCCCCCTTCCCCACCACCACCCACATCCACCACCACCCCAAAAAAAAAATAATTTTGATTTTAAAAAATATTTCAATTTCATAAATTATTACTCTAGTAAAAATAAAATGTGTCTCTCAAAAATATTTTTCACTTATAAATCAAACACAAAATCATTTTCGGAAAATATTTTCTACACACCAACCAAACATGAAAAAACAAGTCTAAAATCTACTTGTTTTCCAAGAAAATATTTTTAGGAAAACATTTTCCATGGAAAATATTTTCCTCCATACCAAACACACCCTTAAATTCCAAAATTCAACCAGAAACTACTTCTCTACAAAATAATTAGTAACTCCTATTAATCATCAAGGACAAGGAATAAATAAAAGTACAATCGTATGTAATGAAGAAAAGCTCTGAGTATCTCTGAACTATAATCAAATTTTCAGGAACATATACAAAAATTTAAGTATAATTGAACTCTCAGAAATATATACAAAAATTTAAAACTATAATCAAACTCTGAGAAACATATACAAAAATTTGCTTAGCTTAACGTAAACATCACGCACAAATAGATATTAATTTACACACCTACCACACAAAACACAAGTATTTCTATTAAATATTTTCAAGTAACTTAATATTATTCAATACCATCGCCTCATTCCTGAACAAATTAAAATATTCTATATAAATTTTCGCTTAACTATGTTTGACCAGAAAATCTATATAAATAAAAAAATGTTGAAAGGAAAGACACTAAGAGTATGTTTGGTATGAAGGAAAACATTTTCTAAAAAATATTTTTCAAATAAACTCATTTTTCTCAAAATTAAGGAACATGACTTCCCTTCAAAAATTAAGGAAAATATTTTCCAAAACTCTCCTCCAATTTCAAATTACATTTTTTTTGGGAAAAACATCAATTTTAAAAAAATATTTTCAATTTTAAAATTTTATTTTTTCACCCGATCACTGACCCCCACCCACCCACCCACGACCGGCCAGCCCCCCCAACCCCAGCCCTTCCCCATAAAATTAATTTTGCTTTATTAAAATATTTTTCAACTTAAAAATTTTATTTTAAAACTCCTACCTCCCCCACCCCCAAAAAAATTAATTTTGTTTTTTAAAATTACTATTAACTTAAAAAAATTTTACACTCCTACCCCCTCCGCCCCCACTACCCCCCCCCCATCCCAAAAAAATAATAATTTTGTTTTCAATTTTTTGTTTTCAATTTTATAAATTATTTTTTTACTCTAGTAAAAATAAAAAATGTCTCTCAGAAACATTTTTTATTTATAAATCAAACACTAAAATTATTTTCGAAAAATATTTTCTACTCACCAACCAAACATGAGAAAATAAATCCAAAATCTACTTGTTTTCCAGGAAAACATTTTTCATGGAAATTTTTTTTCATGGAAAACATTTTTCCCCATACCAAACACATCCTAAGTATCAATATTTTGGCAAATGAAATGTTTACGAGCCCCTTGGTATATCGCGTTACTTCAGGGGTGGAGCCACGTAGGATCATTCAAATTTCCTTCAATGAAAACTCTATTGTTTATACCTAATTAAAAATATTATTTTTTATATAAATTATAATAGATGTTGAACCCTTTAAATTTTGGCCTCAAAGTCACTTCATTATCCTGAAAAATAATTACTGTATAATCCATACATATATGGCTTGCTCTTGAATGTTTAAGGACCTCAGATTAGTAATTCAAAAGCAGCAAAGTTTTGATACATATTACAAATCCAAAGAGAGTTTCATCCTAAATATATAAAAGAAATTTGGTAATCTCCTCCGCCGCGGTCAGCAAAAGCAAACAAGCAGAAGTTTCGATTCATTTGAGTATTGTGCATTATACATACATGTATTCACCCTCACGAACTGCATTAGCAGCCCCTTTCCTATCTTCTTCCGCCTCCTTTTCTCGCTCTTTCCAGCTTTCATAGTGATGATCATCTGTGACCAATTCATGCCGACAAATTGGACAAGAGTTGTGCTCATCCTGTTAAACATACAGTGAGAATGTACGAAGACTTAGAAGTTGTTATTGCATGGAACAAAATGAAATTGGAGCAAATTAAATCGCAATGGCAAAAATACGATAAGTGCAACAAAGTTTCACTTTCATACCAGCCATGGCTTCAGGCAAGGAGGGTGAAACATATGCTTGCAGGGCAACTCTTGCATCTTGTCATCTACAACTAACTCCTCCCTGCAAATTGCACACTCTGCATCTGCACCAAGCTTCGTCAACAACTCATCTGTGACAGTATTAACTGGGAGGTTTGCCACAACTTGTTTACTGGCAGGTGGTGGTCTCGGGGCAGAAGGACCGTCGTCCAGAATCTTAAATAGAACAAATTAGAAACGTCTTTAGTACAAGCTAAATTGTTTTGGCCTTGACATATTGCTTCTCAACTGACTGAAAACTACAGGCTACAGTTGTGTTTAATGAGAGGAAACAGTAAAACTAGAGATACCTCTGGTATTATATTATCTAGTCTAGCAACCAGCTGCTCCAGTATATTGCGAGCACCTTCCGTATCGTTAACATTGGCTGGATCTCCTTGAGAGGATTCACCACCAAGAAGTGCTGCAGCAGCAGTAAGAAGATGAGACTGCTCGAGCCAAGCAGGCTGCTCAGGCTCTGGGTCAACAGTAAGATGCCCCTCAAAAAGGAATCCTGAATCAATATAATAGGATAAATATCAAAAACATGCAGCAATGTTGTTGGTATACTCGTAGCAATAGGGGGCACATTGCCGATGTATTAAGAGAAAAATCATAAAGAGGTCATGTGAGTACTTCTAGTTGAGCCATTTTCTGTAGATGTTGTATTCTGAGATTCATTCTGCACTTCAGCTAACTGCTCTCGTGCCTGAGTAATGCAACTCTGCAAATGTTTCTTCTCAGCCGACCCTGACACCAGGTGCTCAGCCTCGATGAATAGCCCAAGCCCAGCATTCCAAAATCCAGGCATTGTGTATCTTGTCTTTAAAATGGTGGCAACCCGACATACAACCAAATAGAACTGCAAGCATTTGGAATCACTCAGATTTGTTCAGTAGTAATAGAACTTCCCATGCAAGTAAAAGTACTTGTGAAAAATCTTTTAAACATTTTTTGACAAGTCTTAGGCAAGTAAAAGCACTTAACGACGACTTAATACTGCCTTGTCAATTCCTATGTGCAGATCCTGTTGCAAATCATCATCTCCAGTTCGAAATGAGAAAAAGACTTGCACAGATATAAAGCAACTAAATCATATATGTAAAGATGTGGCACCTGAGCCTAACTCAACCCCAAAAGCTAACTCACGAGGGGAGGATTGCGCAAGTTCATATGAGGAGACCACTAGTCCATTCCCCAACCAATGTGAGAACTCTAACACCCCCTTCACGCCAGAATAACGCTTATTTGAGTCATACCACTCCGCTGAAGTATTCACGGTCTTGGCTTCCACTGGATGAAGTATCCCGGCCTCTTTCAATCTCTCAAAAAGTAGAGTCCTTGTCTCACACAATGGAGTGAAGACCCTGGGAGGGTTTTTCTCAAAATTAGGACGAGGTGCATTGTTTTGAGGATTTTGCATTGGTCGTGGAGAACGAAATGTAGCTTGATTGTTGCAAACATAGTATTGTGAATTAGGATAGCATGGAGGTGATTGACGGTTGTATGAGGTAGCTCCCCGAGTCGTTAACATCATGACTTCTTTCTCCTTTTTCTTTCCAAAGGAACCAGTTTGATACCCCCTATTAGTAAACTGAGACGAGGTGTGACTTGCTATTCTGCCTGTCCTGAGACCGTCTTCAATCATTTCTCCAGCCTTGATAACTTCAGCGAATGGAGCGTGGACCGGGAGTCCAAACGGGTATTATATGACACCTGCGCTTAACTTAACCTCAAAAGCTAGCTCATGAGGATAGAATTGCCCAAGTCCATATAAGGAGATCACCAATCCAATCCCTAACTAGTGTGAGACTTTTACCCACTCTAACAATATAGAATGAGATGACTTTGGGCATGCTAATGTCATTCACTGGTTACCATATAACATGACGGAAATGGCATTTTGCATGTTTGAATCTCCCTCCCACCTGAAGGCTTTGAGGTGAGGTTATGGTGATTTAAAGCTTTGATAGAGTAATTTTCCCTAAGATATTCTAGCATGGATATTTGATGACTATTACGGACAAAATGAAGCAGCTATATTCCTCATAACATTAGCAGGCAAATTCCTAGAATCATTTACTTGTGACTAAGAACAAATTAAGAGTAAGAACATATGGGGTTAAATAATCAGTTATCAACATCTGTTGTTGTAAACTCTCTCTCAAAAAAGAAAAATGGGCGAAGAAGTGCTTAACAAAAGAACCAGGCACAGAGATAGAGCAGCTACTAACCAGCCTATACTAAACCACTTTCTTAGTTAATGTTTTTCAGAAGGAATGCAAGCCCTTCCCTGTAAATGAGGATCTCCCTAATATATAGCAATATGCTGGTCATTTTTTCATTACTCTCTTCTGTGTTAATTAACAATAAGAATATATGGAGTTATGGACTAGTTCCCTTTCGTGGATTGACCTATTTTGAATTCCCTTTTCAAAAAAGATCAATTGTTTAATTTCATGGTGATATTTTTTGGGAACTACACTATCTAATAGTTAGAAAGAAAAAGTCCCTATTAATGTGAAGGGGTTTTTGCACGCAGCATAAAGGCCACAAAATGGCTCTGCGGCATAGTTAAGTATATGAGCTAGCTTAATTAATTGGAAAGTATAAAAAGCATAGAATAGTCTTTGTAGATAAGCTATCTCGTTTTCTTTGTAAATTAACAAACAAGACTAAAATCAACAACCTAGTTGATCATCTTTCTTTTAGGCCCAGCTTATCACAGGGTGAATGTTGTACATAAAAGGAACCTTCTAGGTGATATCACTTTCTAATGTTTGATTACTAAGCTGTTGAAGGAAAACCATTTCACATCAATTTAAGAAAAATAACTCACATAAGCACCTACCACTCTTCGTTCTAATCGTGCTCCACATCACCATGTAAAACTTGTTTCCACTATTTGCTAATTATAAAGTCATTGGGTATCACCAATCAACACTCCCCTATCCAGCCAAATGCTAATATAACATTCGACCAAGTTTATGTCAAACCAAACACTAGAAATGGATATTTCACATTCTATAAAACAAGGCCTGGTTAGGCGGAACTAAGATTTTAACTAAGGGGTTGCAAAATATAAAAAAGCAACAACACGAAAAATCCAAGAGGATTCAACATCTAGTCATCTACTATATATACATAAAAAGTTGTTTCAACTCTATACATTTCGTGTAGTTTTTCGAAGGGGTTTCAATGGAAACCCCTTCCACTCACTTGGCTCCTCTTGCTTAACTCCCAGTGTATAATGAATTATGTGTTTAATTTGTTATGGCATAACTTCCATTTCCTCAACCAAACTATCCTCAATGATTCAGCTCCAAAAAGGCCCATGTACACAATCAATTACTTTAAAATTGTTATGAACATACACATTTCCTCAATTATCTCATTATTTTCAAAGCAAACTACCCTCATTTCTCAAAATTTCAGCTCCGAAGAAGTGAAACTCGCACCAAGTTTACTTTTTTACAGCTATCCAAACTTATGTATACTCAATTTACTAATGAAAATTCCCAGCAGCAGAAGCGAAAATCCAAAAAGAAAACGATGAATCAACATTTCTCCTTTTCTGGGTTTCTTTTGGAGGAATTCATTAGCTGGGTAAACCAAAAACCATTTTTTTTTTTAAAAAAAGAACAAGTGCATAATACATAAATGAGTAATAAAAAGGAAAACAGAGAAAAGGTAAGTTACCGAATTACGAAGAGATGGTGAAGCAGAAGGATAGTATTGAAGAAGAAGCGATCTAATAGAGGATACAGCTTCCTCAAACAATTGTTTCTTCCCTAATTGCTTCTGCAAATCTTGAATCTTCTGCTTTAATTCTTCCTCCATTATTGCTTTTGATTTGCTTAATTCAATTGAACTCTCTTTTGGATCATTACATTACCATTGCCCATAGATAGATTTATATATATATATTGTTGGTCGCAGTTGATGTCTTGTGAAAGAGGAAATTAACCGGTTACGTTCAAATCGGGTTTTCGGGTCAGGTTTGTTATCGTCCTCCCTTGTATCTTTTGTTCTACACGACAATCAAAAAACCGTAATTCTAATGTTTTCACATGGAACATTTCGCTAAATTACTAAAAAAATAATGTATGTTTAGTTCGATAAAAGTTTTAGAAAATATTTTGTCCAGAAAAATAAGTTTTCAGAAAAAAATGACCCGTTTAGTTTAGCTTTTAAAAAACAAACTTCGATAATTTTTAAGTTAAAATATAAAAATTTAATTTTTAAATTTTTTGAAAAGTTTGTTTCTAAAATATTCAAACACTGTTGAGGCCTGAAAATTAAATTTTTAAGCTAAGTCAAACACCTTTTTAATAAATTTGTAGGGAATTAAGTTCTCCTAATGACATTTTATATTTTATGGTATTTTGTTATTTACCTAGAGTGAGCATAAATATCGAAAAATAAAAATTGAATTGAACTAATTGGGTTCTTCGATTTTGGTTCTTCAATTTTTTGGTTTGGTGACGATGTTATTTTTCAAAAGTTCGATATGGTGTTTGGTTAAGGGTCTCAAAAATTTTGGTGAACCAAAAAATCAAACTTTTAATAAAAAAATAAAAATTTAAAATAAATAATATATATATATATATATATATATATATATATATATATATATATTATCTATTATAATAATTTTTTTGTAGACATTCTCTTTAACTAAAGATAAAAAGTCAGCTAACAATCAAATCATTCGGAACCAAATCAAAGTAGCAACAGGTGTATAATTAAATAGTTAACTTCAAATATTAATTTCTAAGAGAAATCAAAACATATTTTTATCAACGTACCTTATGTAAAAGTAACATGTCTTCTTCCTTGTTTTTCTCGAGAAGTAGTTGGAGGCACAATGCTCTTGACAAAAATAAATATGTCTTTTAGTTATTACAATAAGTGTTCCATGGCGAGATACATCATTATTTAACATACTCTAAATTTTTTTATGTATTTTATACTTGAACTTTGTCCTCATTTTATTTTTTATTAACACCAAAAAATTATTTTAAAACACCAAATTAAACATAACCGAAGTAGAATCAAATCTAATTAGTTTGATTTGATATACGGTTCACACTTTTCTAAATATATAAACTAAAAAATTAAATCGAACTTTGATAAAATGAATCGAAGAATCGAACATCCACCCAATCCCCGTAAACCCCTTACTCCGTGACCATCTCACCATCCGCCACCTCCGAGGCCCACACGGCCACACACCACCCCCTCACACCCTTATGATTTTTAATTCGATTACATATTAATACTTTAGAATTTTATTTATTTATTATTCAACACAAAAATATAAATAAGAAATCAACTTATTTTTTGAGATAATATTTTCTATGAAAAATTTCTGTGTCATCACAAACACATTCCCGCTAAATTGAACCTATTTTTCGTCCAAATAATCTTCTGTTCTATTTTATGTAATATTCTTTTTTAGTCGATCTCAAAAAAGAATATTATTTTATTATAATTAGAAATAACTTAACGTAAAAATTATCCTTTTACCCTTGATAAAATGATTTACGCCATAAAATTATCTAAGAATTGTTTCACAGATTTTTACCGTCTTTATTATTCTTATACACCATACCAAATCATACGATATCACATAAAATAAAACAAAGAAAATAACTTTGTTTTTATATTCATTTACTTTTTTTTCTAGTTTGAACATTCAGCTTTATTCCGTGAACAAGTTTAGGGGCCTTCTATGTATTTTTTCAGAGATCAAATCTTTGAATGAAAATTTGAGCAAGAATTTCTTCATTGATGGCATTGTTTTTAATCTTATCTATATTTCAACTATGTTCCATAATCAGTAATGATTTTATCAGTTGAGTTTTAATAACATAACTCCAATATAAATTAATAAAGTTTCATTAGTAAAACTAAAGTTTGAAACCTCAGAAGTCAGTACCATACTCTAATGATTTCACCTATAGAAAGTTTTCATTCTCCAATATACTGTTGTGCTTAAGTGTCACTTAATTAAAGCAAATAGCATTTTCTATCGCCTCGGGCCGGTTTGGAGTTCAAATTAGAGCAAAAATCATCGCGGATGCTACTACAATAATGTATATCATGTGTATACACTAATTGGATAGACATGCACAGATACATGAAAGATATACATACATTTATATCCATGGGATTTTCTTTTAATTTACAGGTAAAGTTTTTTAAATTGGAGATAAAATAATCATGGACACTACTATAATAATGTAAATCATGTGTATATATTGTATATATCGTGGTAGACATTACTATAACAATGTAAATCATGTGTATATATTGTATATATTGAGGTAGGCTTAAGATAGACAACTACTTAAAGTTGTCCCCATAATTCATTTGAACACTTCAACTAAGGTTTGTACTTATTGAACACCTCTACCCCTCAGAATTGATATCTTTTTGACCTTTTTTTAATAACCAGCAAGCGAGTGAGCTACACTCGCGATGACATGACACAAAAACGAATTAAATTGTGACACGTGTCATTTGGATTAAAAAATTATTTATGAAAAAATATTATAATTTCTTTAAAAATAAATTTTAAAAAGAATAATAAAAAAAAGTAAAAATAGCCCTACACAACCCACCAGCCACCCAAAACCTTCCGTAGGAATCAACCGCAACCACAATCCGCTCACCAGTTGTCCAGCCGTCCGTCCAACATTTATTTTTGTAATCAACACCATAGATGTCATCTAATCTCTCTCTTTTATTTCGATTTGTGATTTTCATCACTATCATAACTGTCATTTCTCAATCTTATTCTCTTTCTCAAAGATCAATTAAAATTTGTTGATAGTTTTTATATTGTGCGTTCTTTATGGTTTGATTCTTTAACAATTTCAAAAAAAAAAATTCAGGCTTGTACTATTCTTGCCGGACAAAATGGAGGTTCACCAGAATTTCCACTTTTGACCCAATCTGATTTTATTTTCTTGATTAAATTTCCTTCAGCAACTTTAACTCTTTTGAAATTTTCAGTTAGATTTTTCCAGATATATATCAGTTCTTTTGAATTTTTTTGATTTGACTGTGAGAAAATGGTCAAATGATCCCTCAACCTATTAGTCAATTGTCAACTACACACCTAAATTTTACGGGAGTTCTATTACCCCCCTGAACCTTTTATTTCTGATATTTTATAACCCTTAAACGCTCAATTTTTGCCATACCCAGGATATGCAAATGTTTGAATACACGCACTAGGTGGGCCCATTTTGTTTAATTTTATTTTCTTATTTATTTCAGATACAGATACAATAAACCCCACTTCTTTTAACTTATTTTTTTATTTAGGTTAAAATTATCAATTCCAAACATAACCACATGTTTGCTCTTGAATTGAATATCAACCTTTCTTCTTCTTCTTCAAGATTACTTGTTCTGCCAACCGATAATTTTAATAATGTTGTGTATCATGTGATGTAATTTTTCAAAAATAAAAAAAATCGATTTTTGAATGAAATATTAGTGTCACATTCGGGGAGCACCCCTTAGAAGTAACATGTCGTACTTGACCTATCGGAGGTCTTATACAAGCCCATAGTTATCATTCATCGCATTGACATAGTAAATTTAGCGAAAAATTTAGAACTTCATCTCATATATAGATAAAACATAAGTTGTAATATATTTATAGACCTTAAGTCTCTTTGCCATCTTAGACTCAATAACTTTAGAGTACATTAGGGACATGACCCATAAGACACATTACATAACTATACAATATTTAAAGACTACATTAAAGACATAAGTAGGAGATCCTTGAACTTTAAGGATTCCTTTCATTGAGCTTGGGAATCATCTAGCAAACTCTTCACCATTCAAGACATCCTTTAAGCATCCATAACCTACACTTTGTGTAAAAAGTAGAGAAGAATGGATTAGCACAAGAATGTACTAAGTATGGCAACCATGCAAAAACATGCATTTAAAAGGGACATTTTCTTGAAAATCATACTTCATGCTTTTTGAGTAAATCTTCATAAAACCTTTAACCAATAGCATTTATATCATTCACATACATCATATAAACATATTCAAAAGTCAAACATTAAATAAGATCACATATAGGATTTATTATATTTTTAAGCCACTTTACAGTAAGCTACCTTTACCTTAACATTGAACCCTTTTTCCTTTAACTCATCAACCTTCCAAGTAACCTCTAGTGATACTAGGTGCAATGCATCACCCTAAGGCCACAAGAAAAACATACCTACAATCTATACAAGGCAACACATACCATCATAGAAGTATAGTACAACATATACACTTTTAAGACAAATTATAAAAAACATTACAGTAAACTACATCAAGTCACACATACATTTACTTCTTGGCATATACTTCATTATTAAACCTTGTTCATGACCCCAATCTTAGTCTACTAGTGCAATGAACATATGAAGCCCCCTAACCCCATACATTAGTAGTCAGGGGCGGATCTAGGATTTGGAGGTAGTGGATGCCACAACGTTCAAGTAAGATAAAAGGATCGGTTGCCTTAATTTTGGGTTACATTCGGATTACTGATTTTTATTTTATTTTTATAAATAAATTGATCAAATACGCATGTTAGTAATATTTTATTTTAGATATTCTGAGATTAGAGATGACTAAACAATTCAATTTTTATTTCCTTTTTGGAATAAGATGTCTGAAACTTTGAGGGAAAAAAGTTTTTTCACATTAAAATTTAAGCTTGTATAAACCATCAATAGTATTAACATAATATATTACATTAACTTTATGTGTTATTGGAGATATATAGTACGGAAAGAATAAAAATTGTAATTTCAGTCTAGTCATCTTACTTTGCAAGAACTTCAGTGAAGATGAAAAGAACTTTTAATTTTTTTTTAAAAAAGATCTAAAAATAATATTCATCATTTTAAAAACTTATATTTTTTAAAAACTATTATTTAAATATATTCTTAATAATATTTATTTGAATTCATAATTCAGTACTCATTAGTTAATAAAAATAAACATGCAACACTCATATCAAGAGATTAATAATTAGTGCAAGAGAAAATAAAATAAAAACTAAAAATTAAAGATGAAAAGGAGTCAATTTGAATTAATAAAGAATAGTAAATAAATAAGAATGAATGGAAAAAAAATTATGCCCTTTACATACTAATAAAAAAGAAAAAAAAGGAAAAGAAGAAAAGGAGCAAGCAAATAAAAGAGTGTTAGCACTGAGGTTCAAACCTGGGTTGGCTGTGTGGCAGAGCAACTCCTTCGCCAAGTGAGCTGCTGCGAATTTCAGTCATTGGGTGGCAAAGGTAACATATATTGAATTATTGTGCATATTTTACATATATAAACGACATTTTTCCGGAGATCACTGGGTGTCGTGGCACCCCCACCAGTCAATGTAGATCCGCCCCTGTTCGTAGTAAACCCCTCATGAGACTACAAACCTTAACATTCAATTCATATACATAAGTAAGTGAATATAACCTCATTCATGTCAATACAAGACCTTCATCATATATTCAATAATATCAACATCATGCATATAGACTCATACCATGCACATCTTCATAACAAGTAGACCAATACTACAAAATCATACATAAAGAATAATATACATAGACACATGCATTAGAACACCTTCCTAGAACTTCCAAAGGAGATACTTGTGCAATGTCTAGATGGGTTCATTACTTCCACCTATCCTAAGTAACACCCCTTTAGTCATTCTAGTTAGGGTCCTAGTCATTTACTTCCATTGTTCATTTTGCTTTAGCGAAATCATAGCCTTAACCGACATAGACCATGTGATGCTAAACATGGAATTCGGTGTCATAAAACCCCACACTGAAAGAAGGTGTTCTACCGACCA
This sequence comes from Solanum sitiens, assembly GCA_016801875.1. Classification (NCBI taxonomy): domain Eukaryota; kingdom Viridiplantae; phylum Streptophyta; class Magnoliopsida; order Solanales; family Solanaceae; genus Solanum; species Solanum sitiens. Next base: position 240,204 of record JABWTJ010000704.1, read on the forward strand.
AAGAAGAACCAAACATAACATAGCTTTCTAGGTGGATCCGCTAGCTAGTATCCTCTGGTGGCAACATAGTTATGGAACTTGGAGGATATCTTGGAAACATCCCTCTATGCCCTTGGGCTATGAGGCTTTCCACCTCATGAGATTTATGGTAGACCTACATTTCCACATTGGAAAGGGACACACACTCATATACAAGTTCACTCGGTGCTAAGCTAAGTTCCATTTATTGAAAAAGCCTTTATTATCATTTCTCATGAAACATAAGCTTAGGATATTTACTCTCACATGCTTATAACATATCCAAGCACCTATCTAGTTGTAGAGTGTTTTTGGGCACACCTTTCAAGGTCATTCTATTAACTAAATCATCTTTCATGTGTGTGAGTGCATAAATATATGTGAGCAAACCTTTCACATAACACATTAAGTCACACATGTTCATACATCATATTCATACATATAGAAATCAAAACTAGAACTATCCTATCAAGGTACACATGTGCAATGCATAGGCAAAGTCCCATACCCTTACCCATACTAGTACACCTATCAAGTCATCCTAGTTAAAGAAACACATATCATACTTTCATAAATATCATCTTAACATGCATAGTAGTAGACACTAGTGAATATGAGAACTACCTTTCATTAGACACTATGAACCTTTACTACCTATAAGCATGCATGAAGTGTGAGTGTGTGTACATTGGTCACATGATCACAAAATGGATATCAATAACATATTGAGACAGCCACCCTCTTAGACTATAATACTCTTTCAAGCATAGACCACACAACACACAATAGCATAGGAGACAAGTCAACTTCATATTACACTTAAGACTCCTAACTTGTACTATTCATGCATTCACATAGGGGTGCATAGGTAAGGAATTATTAACCATTTTAACACATCAATGGCAGCACCTATACTTTACCCTAACATGGATACACACGTGCTTATACAATAGCCATACAACCTAGATCACAACTAGAATAGGAAAGTAGGCATAAACTTCTCATAGTATCATCATGAGCACATGTTCATAAGTTCATCAATTTGCCTTCAAAGCTATGGTCAACACATATATAATGACAATAAAGTAAACATCGCCACCATAAGTGGACCATACCACACAATGCCATACAAGGCTTCATCAACATTATTATAGAGAAGTAGAGAAGTAGAAGAATAGAGCAATTCTTACCAATCCTTTAGCTTTTGGTCATCATTGACCTTTACTACTCTTTCATAAATATTTTAAATATAAGGCAGTAGATAAAGTACCATAATCATAAAAGAAACCATGTAAAATTCGCTACAAGATCACATTACAATCTAATACATTACATCACATAGATACTAGAGAGTAGAAGAGCATAGATCTTTAATCCAATTCACTTGCATTGATCATCAATTATATTTCATTAATAGCATAAGTCTAGGGCAGTAGCTTGAAGAAATCATAGTTTAAACTAGATCATACTACAATTGCCAATGAACTATAGATCACTGTAAACATGCTTCAAGTTAGATATTCATGGAAGATAAGTTTACATAGGTTAATCCTATTCAAACTATCATGCATTGATCCACATTTTATCTATTATCTATAATTCATAACCACATTACGTCATAGGCAGTATCTAAGGACAATTAACCATGATCAATTCATATTACAACTATCCCAACGTCGAGATTACACATTACTATCCTATTGACTAGAAGAACCTAGTTCAATTCCCATAAGCCATCTTTACTTCAATCATACAAGATTCATATTTATAATTCCAACATGATATTAACCTAAAACAGTAGATACAACCAACTTCTTAACATGATCAAAATCCACATTAATTCATTTAAAAGTCAATGTTACAGTGAACTATGGAAACTAGGCTAAACATGCTCAAATCTTCATACATTGATCCTCATTGATCCTTCAACATCAATTCATGTAAATAACAGTATATACAATCACTTCAACGTAATAGAATCATAATTCAATCGATAGCACTTCAAGATCACAAAGCCCATGCAAGGCTAAACCGTTTTGGTGAAGGAGCATGGGTTCATCATGCAATTGGAGTAAAATTCACGTTAAAAGCACTGTAATAACTTCAATTAATCATGATTTAATCGTTCAAAACCTTTTTAGAAATAACCCATGGCAGATTGAGGAAGACATTGTTTGATCATATTTTTCTTCTTTGAAATCTTTGAGAATGACTCTCTAGATGAAAAGATAACTAGAGATGAAGATCACCATACCTTAATCTTCATGAAAACCTCTAAAACCTAGTGATTTACCCACGAAAATCCAAGCTCCAAGCAGCTCTTAAGCTTCACCATCAATGGTGGTTTCTAGGGAGAAGATTTTTAGAGAGAAGATTCTTACGTGTGTATGGGATTGGGAATGGGTTGATCACGTTTAGAATGACTTATATACACCCAAAATTAGTTAAATAATCCCATTAGAGTCGGTTTAGGACGTGGGGTGAATTTCCCATTCACCCCCTAATTAAAACAGACGCAGACAGTAACTTACAGGCCACCATCGACGGAGCAATCGACTGGCCATAAATCAGTCTACTGGCCGTCCTTTGGCTTCCGTCGACTGGTCCTTAGCCAAATTTTGGGTTGAGACCTGCCCAAGCTAAGTACCAATCGATGAGACCTCACCAACGGGCCGTCGTTTGGTCTGTCGATTGACACTGCCAAGGCAGTGTCTCGACCAGCCTTGGGCCCTTCTTGTGGGGCCTTTTACGGGGCCCTTTAGAAGTCGTACCCGAACGTTTCCAACGTAAATACAAACATTAACAAGTTTTAGACATTCCACAAAAGTTTCACCCGAAATAAACACCTGCAACTCATCGAAACAGGCTAAGCCCCATCAAGACACACGTTGAGCATCTTCAGGGCTATCTTTCGAACGCCTTGGACGTTCTTGGTCGTTTGACCTCCAAACTTCACAAAACTTCATATACTACCATTTGACATCATTATAAACTATTTTAAGACTTCATAAGCTCATGAGATACAAATATAAGCATACATCGACACGTGAGGCACATAGGTGACTAGTCGTCGAACGTTTTGATCGACCCTTGACGTTTGACTTCCAAATCACCTCAAACTTCATACACTACCTCTAAACCATATTATAAGTCATTTTAGGACCTTAAAACATTAAGACAAACACGTTAGGCTCTAGACACCCTATCTCATTTTGGGGGTCTTACAATTAGATCTTAAAAATTGATATTTTCTAAATCTTGAAGGTCAACTGTAGTGGTGAAGGGGAAAAATGTTTCATGATTCTCCTTGTTGGAGGAAGGTGAAAAGAATGAGTGTACATGCGTTGTGGTTTTATATTTATGAATTGAAGAGGGAAATAACTTGTTTTTGGGCATTGATATGGAGAAAGAATTTTCAAGCTCCATAGCTAGATCTAGTTGACTTGCAATTTTATATTTATTAGTGAGGAAAATAAATTTGAATCTTGAATCTAATAGATAAAAAAATTAGAGAAGCTTAGAAATCCTAAAGGTTCAAGATTGGAAATGGAAGTTACAGCTTTGAAATTGTTCCCAAGCTTCAAGCTTTTAAAATGGCAGAAGAAAGGAAGAAGATGAAAGATTTGTGGGAGAAAAGGGGCTTAGAAATGCAAGTTGTAATTGAAAGACTTATTTTAGGCTGATTTGAATTTACACGTGGATTCCAAAATACAGAAAATGTGTTTTAGATACATCCTTACGAGCCTAAAGGAGGTGTATTCACCTTCTTGGACATGTCAGCGTTTAAGGGTTAAAAAATATCAAAAATAAAAAGTTCAGGGGGTAATAGGATCCCCGTGAAGTATTGGTGTGTAGCTAAGAATTGACTAATACGTTAGGGGGGCATTTGACCATTTTCTTATTTGACTGTCATTTGTTCAATATGTAATTTTTCGATTTCGATAAAGATAATAATAATGATATTGATGATAGAGAAATGATATTAGAAAGGAAAAATGAAGAAGAATAGAAAGGGGTGAAGGTGGAACAATGACAGAAAGTTGGACCGGTGAAGAAAGGTGGTGTTGGAATTTTGAGGAAGAAGACTGCCAAAGATTTTCTTTTCATTTTTTTTTGTATAAAATTTTTCTCAACTTTTAAAATGTTGACATGTCAATATTTGAATGACTTGTACTAGTGTTTCTTTTTGCTTCACACGCTTCTCACGGTGAAATACACCTTTGATGTCATATTATCAAAAAGTACTTAATGGATATATGTTTTGAATAAGATAGGTATTCTATAGGTATAAGTCTTAGTTAAGGTGTTCAAGTGAATTATGGGGATAACTTTAAGTGGTTGTAGATGAAAGACACCTATTGAGGTATGTCGCACACTGATTGCATTGACATTCATAAACACATGAAAGATGTACATACATATATACATGGAATCATCTTTTAGTTTATAGGCAAAAACAAATTTCTTTATTTGCCATGTTTTTTATTTGTTAGCTATACAACTTGCTATCATTACACATTGTTTGAATGGTTATCCATTATATTATATTCGGAAAAGGGTCAAAATTGCTCCTGAGCTATGCGAAATAGACCACTTATACCCTCAGTTACATTTTAGAATAAAAAAATGTCCCTACCGTTATTCTAAGAGACCACAATACTTAACAAAAGTGATTTGGCAAGCCATATGACACTAATTCCGCCACATAAGCTTGCCAACTAGGATAGCCAATTTTTTTGACCTAATTGATAAGCAATCCTACCCCATTTTTGCTAAACCCAGTCCACTCAAATTAAGAGAGAAGCATCATCTTTTTCACCTAAATCGTCTTCACTATTCAACAAAGTGTATATAACCACATCTCAAAATGTCCTTCAAAATAATTTTATCACGCATGATAGCATGAATTAATTTTATAAGACGGAAAAAAGAAAGTCTATACGACGGAAAAAAATAGAGGCTCAGATGCACATTTTATGTCAAATAAGACTTAGTGGAGACCCAAATCTCACCCCATTGCGCATTTATCATCACAGCACTCAAATGATGCACCAGCCGGGAATCGAACCCGGGTATGTACCGTGGCAGGGTACTATTCTACCACTAGACTGGTGCCTGTTGTTCTTAAACTTTAACTTTACTTATTAATTTTATTATATCAAAAAAAAAAAATACATTTCAAACATTCATATGATATATGATTTAAAATAAAATCTAGTTAACCTAGTACTTGCATTAACTTTTTTTATTTGCAGTTTATTCAAAATATCTGCAGTTTCTAATGCATTGATTTTGACAAAAAATAAAAGGATCTACAATCTACCTCATTAACACATGCTCATACAATGAGGTTCTTTTTCTTCTCAGAAATTTGTTTTACAAATGTAATTAGAAGCAAAAATTTATTTGTAACGTTGAGTGTAGAAGATAAGTAAATAGTTGGGTGTGGTCTAGTTTTCCATATCAATATTGATAGTAGGAGGGTACTAATAATACTCCAACTATATTATAACTCAAAAGATATTTTCTCCTATATAGTATAACAAATTGAAAATAACTCAAAATAATTAAATAATTTACTTCAAATTAATATTTGATTTTGCAATTTAAAACTTTCATAACTAATACTATTTCCGTCTCATTTTATATGTCATCTTTCGGATTTGAAGAGTCAAACTTATCTATCTTTGACCGTAAATTTTTCATAGATCTTATAAACATTTTGAATTATCAATTATTGTGACTCGTGGTACTTATTACGTAGTTTACAAATATATAAATTCAATTTCAAAAAAATTGAAGATTCCATGCGCAAATTTCCGGTCAAACTTAAACTGTTTGACTCTCAAAATATAAAGGATGTCATATAAATTGAGACATAGAGAATATATGTATAATCCTATTTTATTATTTACCCTATCTCTACCTCTAATTCTACCTCTACCTCGTACATTATCTTCTCTTTTAAGTATATTATTCAAATTATTCATGTGCGAGATTACATAACAATGAAGAATAATACTCCCTCCGTTTTATAAAGAATGACCTAGTTTGACTTGGCACGGAGATTAAGAGTATAAAGAAGACTTTTGAATTTTGTGGTCCTAAATTAAAGTTATGTCAAATGTACAAAATTGCCCTTTGATCTTGTGGCCTTAAACATGCCACGTGGAAAGTTGTTACCAAAAAAAGAAAGAGGACATTCTTTTTTAAACATACTAAAAAGGAAAGGAGATCATTTTTTTTGAAACGGAGAGAGTACCATTTATCTAAGCATAAAAGTCATTAACACAATATAGTACGATATGTCATGAAACATTACTTTAACAACCATCAAAACAAAGTGTTAGGCAGTAATAAAAACAGGAAGTACAACTCTAAAGCATATCTCAAAGCTTAATAAGAATTTATAGGACTGAAGTCTAATTCTAATTCTAGGTGAAGCTTGAACCTATGATACATAAGCACTCTCCTTTTAATATCTTTGTGATACATATGCTACAATTTTTCCAGTGTCTTCTCTTCTTAAATATCTTTGTAATTCTTTCTATTCGGGTTAATAACTCAAAAGATCACTCAATTTTGAGAATATAAATGTTAAGATTGAAAAATTTTCTGTAATAATTTCTTAATGATTTTTCTTAATTTTATTTATTTATGACTTTGATACAAATGTCTAAATTGAATAATTTTATTAATAGAATACAAAATTTAATGATTTTACTAGATAAATTTTCAAAGTTGAGTGATCTTTTCAGATATTAACTCTTTCGATTCTGAAGAAATGAATCACTTTAGCATATACAATTTTGGAAAGCCAAATTCCAAGAGCATTTGTTTTATGAAAGCCAATTGTATTTCCTTTTACTTATAGGTTTCGTTTTTATTAAAATTGATACGTATAATAATATGATTGTTATCCGTCGTAGTGTATTGTATTTAAATTAATACGTAATTTATATCTTGTTTGGATGATTGTTATCCGTCATACTGTATTGTATTATTAATTTAAATATCAATCAATCAACACATCTTTCAGTAAACTGAAACCATTTCATACACTAATTAACAACAGAGTGTATTATTCTCTGATTCTTCTTCTTCTTACGGTTTATAATGCTGTCTTCTTCTTCTTTTGAATTTTTGTATTGAACTTTTCACATCGAGCTTATTACTACAAATTTGATAATCCTATAGACGTGATCAAGAAGATTTAATTATTGGAGACATAAACAATATCAACAAAAACTAATTATTGGAGACGTAAAAATAAAGCTCAACAATCTATCGTTTGACATAAACTCTTCACATCGAGCTTATTACTACTAATTTAATAATTTTATAGACGTGATTACTACTAATTTAATTATTGGAGACATAAAAAAGAAAAATAGAGGCTCAGATGCAACATTTTTTTATATCTAATATCAGACAGCGGGGAGACCCAAATCTCACCCATTGTGCATTTTATCATCACACAGCACTCAATCAAATAATGCACCAGCCGGGAATCGAACCCGGGTCTGTACCGTGGCAGCGTACTATTCTACCACTAGACCACTGGTGCCTGTTGTTACAAAACTTCAACTTGTTTTGATTATTATCGTTTTTATTTATTTGTAGTCCTCACTAAACTTAAATGGTTCGGAATACTCCCTCCGTTAACTTTTAATTGTTATGACTTCCTTATTTTAGAGTCAAACGATAAGAAGTTTGACTAACATTTTACGATGTACTTTTCATCATATTGATATGCAAAAAATGCAATTTATAGTATTTTTCGTATAGTTTTTTGAATATCTAAATATTTTACTTCAAATATTGAATTAGTGTAATCTAATTTAACTTTGAAAATTAGTTAAATTGACTTTCAAAAAGCGCAATATGACAATTAAAGTGGACGGGGGAGTATTTGTCATTTCACAAAATCAATGCATAAATGACATTATTTTTCTTATTTACCTTGATATGTATTAGCGTTGAAAATATGAATTTGACCAACGTAGAAAAACTAACTGATTAATTCATGTATTGGTCAATTTAATTAATTAAATAAATTAATTTATGTTTATTTATTGAAAACTTGACTCCAAGAGAAAACTAAACAAGTGTACAATGATAAATTTACATAGTTTCTTAAGGGACGTGAAATCTAAAATGGTGACATATATAAATAAAAACGGAAGAAGTACTTTTTTTTTGGTTAAAAAGTGTATTATACCAAAAATGAGAATTGAAGTAGGGGCGGGGGTGGGGGAGGAGCATGTTACTAGACAATCGTCCCGGCCAGTGTTTTCAAAAACATTTTTAGGAGGCGAGTTTCGAGTGGGGTGTACCAAAAATGCTCTTGGGTGTAAATTGAAGACGTAGATCCATATGGCTTAAGTCCTAGAATTTGGGCGTAAGCTCCAAGTAAAAACATAAGCACGGAGTCTAAAAACGTACGCCTTAGGCGTTTTTTTTTTTTGGGGGGGGGGGGGGGGGGGAGTGTTTGATCCTTTTATGCTTAAAATTATATTTTTATTATTAGTGTAGTGATATTTCTCAAATAGTAATTGTCATATATTTTTCTTCATTATTGATTATTTAATACCTTTCTCAAATAAAAAATCATAATATTTTTATTCTATATATTATAGGTTATTTATTAAAATTTATTTGTAAAGTAATTGAGAATTTTATTTTTGCTTGTTATTTTAGTAATAAAATTATAAAATTAAATATACATGAGACTACGCTCCGTAGATCCATAAAAATTACGTCCTATGTCTCCAGGCTTAAGTCTCACCTCGTACCACATAAAACGTCTCACCTCATGCACCTGCCTTTTAAAACACTGATCCCAATAACTAGTTCAAGCAACTTAACCAAAATAACGTATAAATTGTCATTACTTCATTACACAGGATACTCATTAAAATTTGCTAACTAGGTTGCTAGTCTAGTCTCACTTTATGTCTTATAATGGATTTCTAAAATGATATTTAAAATGCTGGATAGAGTTATACATGTATTAATAATATGAGTATTGATTATGAAGAAATTAGTAATGTGATATTGGTTATGAAAGTATCAGTAATGTGAAAATTGGTTATGAAAGTATTAATTATGTGAGTATCAGTTATGAAAATATTAATTATGTGAGTATTAGTTATACGATATAGTTATACAAATATATTAGCTATGTAAAATTTAGTCATGCATAAATTATTTTACATCAATTGTGAGGTTTGACCACAATGCAATTAATCTACATCTATTATATTGTATTGTAATTTGTATATACTTAACCACATAAATTATTCCATATCTTTCAAAATTTCTTGCCTTTTTTTCTTAGCTCCTATTATATGTTAGAAAGGGTACAATATGAGGATGATTTCAGATTTTTCTGTATAAACTTCTTTTTACGATGGACTATAAAAAATGATCGATATGAAGATCATGAGTTATCCCATAATAAAATCAGTTGTTGTCAATACCTTCTTTTCGGTTTTCATAATTAGAGCTCAAATAAGGAATCAAATGACATGTATTGAGTTTTCTCTCGAATTTACGTAGATATTTGAGGCTTATTTATAACTTTCTCTAATTTTTAAATAAAAAACAATAGAAGGATATCAAAATATTAGGGGTGTACATGGTCGGGTTGGTTCGGGTTTTTCAAATATCAAACCAAATCATTCGTGTAAAATATTTAAATTTATAAATCAAAACAAACTAATAAAATTTAGATTTTTTCGCGGTTTTCAACCTCAGGTGGTTCGAGTTTTTCAAATACCAAACCAAATTAAATCATTATGTCAAATTTTAAAATTTATAAATCAAACCAAACTATAAACTTCGTATTTTTTTTGTAAAATTTGCATACAAACATATAATTAACTTGTGCTCAAATATTTCTTTAGTCCAACCAAAACACAATTATCTAAGGTGTTTCTTAAGAAAAAATAACACAAAATATGAGATGAGTATTGATGACACAAAAATATTCAATAAAAAATAATAATGAAATCAACATATAAATAAATATTGTAAAGTCATAATGAATATAGTCATAATTTAAAAGTACTAAATCATGCTAAAATAAGTTTAATAAGTATTCGTTACATTACTAAATATTTTAAGGAAATTATTAAAATTAGATTATGTATTTTAATTGTTTAAACCAATGTAAAATTAAAGAACAAATATTTAATATTATTGTCATTCTTAGTGTTGAATTGATTTTCTTTTTGCATTAGTATTAATTTAATTTTGATTTAAGTTTTATTATAATTATCAATATCTATGAAATAGTATTAAAATGATATCAAAGTAAATTTTGTATGTATAAATAAAATTTCAAAATTACATATATAATGTCGGGTTGGTTTGGTCTCGGATTGATTTTTTTTAGTTAAAACCAACCCAACCCAAATCTAAACGATTTTTTTTTTCCAATACCAAAGCAAGTCAAACCAAACCACTAATCAGGTTATTTTTTTCATTTGAGTTTGATTCGATTTTGTTCACCCCTACAAAACATTACTACAATATTAATGAGTAATTATGTTTTAAATTGTTATGCTTATCCTTTGTATGCTTTTTAAGGTAATTGTTGAAATTTTGTCTCGTGAGAAGATTGCAAAGATTGAAGAAAATTTTTAAATGATTGGAGAGAAGATTGCAGGATTGGTCACAAATAGACATTCTTCATTTTTTTATTTTTTTTACTTCTTCCCTTTTTTGAGGTATATTATATACAAACTTCTTGCTGCTTCTGCTAATTTTATAGTTCTGGCAAGTTGTCTTTGATTAGATCCATTTTTTATCCTAAGAATTTTCTTTTTTTTTATATTGTAGACGTTTTCTGTCATTTTTTCCTCTATTGGTTAAGGATGGAAATGTTTTTGCACTTTTTCTATGTTAATATATTACTTCCTCCATCAAAAATATGAGTCATACTTTATTATTATTTTTGTATAATAAAATGTCATCATTTGTAGCCACATAAATATAAGTTGGGATGGGGCATTCATTTCTAACTCGATATTGCACAAATGTGCATCATTGTCTAGACGATTCCTCTTAGCTGCGTGGTAATAGATATCATTTGCTTTTCCCAAGTGTCCATTTCTTCTTAAGTTTCAATTACTACTTAGAGTGTGTTGGTGTTTTTATTGTGCAAGTTAATTTGTAGTTCCAATGTTAGGTTGTGAGAAAATCTTTAAGCTTCTTCTATAAGATCAATGCTATTTGTCTTTTGTATTGACATTTTGTTGAAAGTATTTCAATTTGTAATTTCATAGGTATAGACATGCATTTACTTTGAGGTGAAAGAAAAAGAATTTCAAAGATAAGATGTTAATAAATAATGTTTGAAGCCTACTTTGAAACCTCGCAAGTCGCTGAGGTATGTATCGAGAGTGCTAAAACATTTGTCTTTTCAAGATAAATTGTAGACATGATCAGCGAGAATCTATCTCTATATATATACAAAGGGGAAAAAAAAAGAGGCTCAGATGCAACATTTTATGTCTAATATCAGACTTGGCGAGAGTGCTAAAACATTTATCTTTTCAAGATAAATTGTAGACATGATCAGCGAGAATATCTCTCTCTATATATATATAAAGGGAAAAAAAAAAGAGGCTCAGATGCAATATTTTATGTCTAATATCAGACTTGGCGGGGAGACCCAAATCTCACCCGATTGTGCATTTATCATCACAGCACTCACATATAATGCACCAGCCGGGAATCGAACCCGGGTCTGTACCGTGGCAGGGTACTATTCTACCACTAGACCAGTGGTGCTTCTTGTTCCAAAAACTTCAACTTGTTTTATTACATTCTTTGTTTCTATTTATATGTCGTCTTTAATAAAAATATATGGTTTTTAATACTTATATTTCACAAAATCAATGCATAAATGACACTATTCTTCCTATTTACCTTGATATACTCTCCCTCTACTTTTAATTGTCATATTGCGTTTTTCAAACAATTAGTTTGACTAATTTTGAAAGTTAAATTAGATTACATCAATTTGATATTTTAAACGAAAAATTTAGATATTCAAAAACTCACGAAAAGTACTACAAATTACAATTTTTTGTATGTCAATATGATGAAAAGATACATCGTAAAATGTTAGTCAAAAATCTTATCATTTGACTCTAAAAAAAATGAAATCGTGACAATTAAAAGTGAACGGAGGGAGTAGTTATTAGCCCCGAGAGTATGAAATTTAATCAACATAGAAAAACTAAATGATTAATTCATATTCATTGGTCAGTTTAATTAACAAAATAAATTTATTTATGTTCATTTATTGGAAACTTGACTTCAAGAAATACTCCCTCCGTCCATAATTGTTTGGCAGGTATACTAAAAATAGATGTCCAAGATTAATTGTCAATTTAAATAATCAAGAAACAATTAGTCATTTTTTTCCAAATTTGCCCTTAATGATAATGTAGTTCAATTGGAAAGTTAGGTAGACTTTTGATATTTTTGATAGGGTTATATTAGTCAAATTACACATTGTATTAAATTTTCCTTGAGGAGTGTGCATGACCTTAACATGACAAACAATTATGGACGGAGGGAGTACTAAATAAGGGTACAATAACAAACTTACATAATTTTTAAGGGACGTAAAATCTAAAATACTGACATATAAATAGAAACAAAGGAAGTATTTCATTATGTTATTATTGACAATATACAAGTTACCAATTCAAATATTCCTATAAAATAAAATCTAGTTGATCTAAGACTTGCATATAAACAACAATATACCCCTGGAATCCTACAAAGTGAGGTTTAAGAAAGGTAGAGCGTTTATCATTTATAAAATTAAAATTTAATTTTATATATAATGTAATTTTTTGAAGAACGGGTATCATGGTAAGGATGGGTTCGCCCCTGGCTTATATAGTATAAGATATTCAAAAAAAAACTTAACATATTAAATAATTTATCAAATATGAATTTGTAAAAAGTTATGTTTGATAATCTCTAAGGGTTATTTAGTAGCTGCACAGCGTTATACATGTATTAGTAATATGAATATTGATTACAGAGAAATTAATAATGTAGGTATTAGTTATGAAAGTATTAATGATGTGAGAATTAGTTATGAAAGTACTCATTAGTTATGTGAGTAATAACTATGGAGATATTAATTATGTATAAATTATTCTACATTGATTGTGAGATTTGAGCACAATGCAATTATTCTACATCTATTGTGTTGTATTGTCATTTGTATATACTTAAACCACATAAACTATTCAATATGTATAAGTAAAATTCTGCATACAATACATTGTGAAACAATGCTTGATTGAAGTGTAGTTCTAATTACAGGTGAGGCATACACATATGATGCATAGTCAATCTCATTTACTAAAACTTTTCAATGTCTTTCTCAAATATCCTTATGTTTCTTTCAATCTAGATGGGCACACACCAATTTGAATATCTTAGCATGTTGTGATTTTCCTTTTGCATTTTGAATGAACCATTGCAAATAGTTAATATTGTCCTCCATAACATTTTCATGTAGGTGCTCCCTAGTTTCATTATAATCACCAACAGAGTTCAAAGTTCCAACAACTACTAAGATGCCCATCTTAACACACTTTTCTCCATATACTCCTTTCAAATAATAAAAAGAAAGTTTCAGCAATTACATCAATTCACTTTATAAACAGAAAAATATCATTTTACTATGATAAATATATTCCAAAGTAACAAGAAAAATATCATAAAAGAATAAAGTGAAAAGTTCACAACAAAGTATAATGAAGAATCCCAATTTTTCTACATTTTCCTCCCTGTCTTGTTGTAATCACACTGAAGCTTCAATCCTTGGCTGAAAAGAGAAAGCACAGCTGAATTTCCCAGAACAAGCAGGCAATTCAGTCCACTCATTTTCAGCCAATTTGCACAAGAAATACCTACAACTCTCATCATCAGAATTCGAAATGCAGACAAACATGTGGTCACTACTTCCGGTGCAGTTGATGTCCACTTTCTTGCTATAAAACTCATGTGAAATAGCTGATGGCATTGTCAACACTTGATTCCATGACCATTCTTTTTCGTCAAATTTCCATATTCTGAGACTAGCTGTTTCAAGAAATTCAGATAGAACAACTGCTAATAGCTCTCCACCGCATTCAACTAAGTCGATGGAGTACTCGTGATGAAGAGGGAGCAATCTTGGGTACTCGAAAAAGTGTTTTTCGGTAAGATTGCAAGCTACCACCCTCCCGGAGGAGTTCAAGAAACAGAGGATTTCTTGTCCATCGCCTTTCGTGGTGGTGGTTATTGAAGAGTATTGTTTACATGGGTTTTTTTGTATTTCAGTTGCTACTACATTCCCACATTTGCTCAAGAAATAGAGCATTCGATCATCGTCTTCTTCATCATCGTCACTACTGCACGATTGAGCTGCAGGGCAAGTGGGAGATTTCTTACTCAGAATTGCAGTGTCTTCCCAGCTATCTGTAGTGGAATCGTAAACTCTGAATGAAAGATTCGGAATTTCTCCGAAAATTAAGAAGAGTTTATACGATTCCTGAGTGGAAATCATTCCAATGGCAGAAAGGGTATCGGAATAATCCAATAAAGGAAGCTTGCGATGCGAGGAAGTAACAGGGTTACAAATGAGGAATTCACCATTTTCGCCGTTATGAAAACAGAGTAAGCCACCAGAAGCAGCAACAGGGAGGAAATTCGACTGATTCAGCTTCTTTTCTTCAAGAAAATTAGATGGGTAGGTGAGGAATTTCCAGTTCATTTCAGCAGAATCATAAACAAATTGTTGTTGATTCTTGAATTCAGATGATTGTGAAGAATCAACCATGTAGAACCAAGGTTCTCTTGATGGAATTTCAGAGCAAGCGTGGTGGAAAACAGGGGAATTAGCAGCAGATTTCCACCTTTTGCTGACTGAACTTAATCTTAGAAAAGTTGAAGTTGGAAGCCATGAAAGAACCCTTTCAAGAAGATCTTGATTAAGTTCATCCAATGGAAAAACAAGATGTTCATCAATTAATTTCCTCTTCAGGTTCCTGTTAGAAGCCATGAAAGAGAGAAGGGATTGGATAAATTTCTAATGTGGGATTTAACATTAGAATGTAATGGAGTATATAAAGAGAGGAAAGTGAAAGGGGCTGTGTGGGGAAGCTTCGTAAAGGATCTGTTATTTGTATTTTATTTGCGTTGACAATAGAGTAAAAGTAAAAGTGAATTGGGAAAACACTTTATGGTGTTGAAGATTTGACAAAAGAAGCAACTTTGGAATTGTGTGTATGTGTTTTGGATATTGACAAAGAGCATCTCATATTCCCAACTATTGTTGGTTTCTTGTTTCTCTACCATTCACTATCTAATACCCACCAATAGTTAATGTGTGAGAATAGTTAAACGATAAAAGAAAGTATTGAAAACACATTTAAATTTAAATTTAATTTTGAATGGATAGTTTTGTTTTTAAATTATAGTTTACGAAATATACATCTATTTAACTAATTAAATTTAAATATATGTA
Organism: Solanum sitiens; assembly: GCA_016801875.1. Lineage (NCBI taxonomy): Eukaryota > Viridiplantae > Streptophyta > Magnoliopsida > Solanales > Solanaceae > Solanum > Solanum sitiens. The sequence continues at coordinate 255,769 of JABWTJ010000704.1, forward strand.
TAATGTGATAAATATATTAAGTAATTTCAAATTCTTGTACATATAAAAATACCTTACTTATGACAGAAATTAAGGGATGTATTTCATTCATGTGACAAGATAAATGTGTAATTAAGTTCAAGCTGAAGTTTGTACTTTTGAAAAAAAAAATTAAAATTTTGTGAGGGGAAATTTCCCAAAGAAATGGTCAAATCCATTTTTCAAACTCATAAAAAGAAATACCAATTTAATAATCATTCGAATGCATACTTGAACAATATTTTAAAATATTTTTTGAAAGAACAACTGTCCAAACAGGTTGACCGTGTGAACAATTCCAACAGAGTAGATTACTCATTACAATATGGATCACTGAATTGACTATATTTTATGGTATGATATAATTGAAATTATATTTTACTCCAATCATCATTGTGAGAATTTTATCTCTTCTCAAGGTCTTTTAGAAAATAATTTATGTATTTTCAATTCTTAACAGAGTTATAGATATACGACGGTGTGACATACACATATTAGAATAAAAAGTTAAGTACACAATGAAGTGTTGTTTTACTTTTTAAATGTTTAGGTTTGTAGTTGTACTAGCTATATTATTATAATTTATGTTTTAAAACAAACATTATACCTTCACAATATAACAATAAGATTTAATTTGCATATACCATATACAGGGGTGGAGCTACCATAGGGCAAGGGGTGTGGAGACTCAAATGACACCCGTCGTAAAATTACATCGTATATATAGGAGAAAATTTGATTTAATAAATATATATATAAGTATTGACACCCCTTAATATAAATTGAAGATTAAAAAATTAAGACCGCTTATATATTTTTACTTTATGACACTCTTTAATAAAAATTTTAACTCTACCACAAATTATAATCTATATATATCCTCATCATACTCCACCCCACCGTGCATTCTATCTTTTCAAATTGGCTCTGTGAAATTAGATGAATATGGTATAGAAAAACAAAAAGAAGATGGAGAGAGAGAAAAGAGAAGGGTCACGAGTGGGCTAAAGAAAAGAAAAAGGGTACTATATATATAATATAATAGGGCCCCTACCATTGAAGGGAACAATAAACTAACGAGGAAAAAGTCACTGTCATCAAGGCGCCGCTACCTCTTTTTTCACTTTGCTTTATTTCATTCATAAAACAACAATACGCTGACTTGGGGTTGGCGGTGGTTGAGCTTTGGGTGGGCTAGGGCTTGGGGTCATTATTTTGGGTGTCACGCTTAATATTTAAATAATTACTTATATACGAATGCACACGTATATAGTTAACGATTCAACCTGTGTGACATTTCACTCTTTTTACGTAAATCAATCTTCGATTCAATTTATTAAGAAAATAAAGATTTCGAGATGTAATTATATGATGAACATGAAATTTTTTTTGGCTATGTGAATTTTAATTTTGTTGGTTAGGTGTTGATTCTCCACCTAATAATTGTTTTTCCCTTTTCTCAGTGGCGGATTCAGAATTTTCATTTAGGGGGTTCGGAAAAAAAAGAGTAGTGCCTAAGATTCAAACTCGGTACCTTTAGTGGAGTTTAGAACCCCCTCAATCACTAAGTCAACCTCTAATCTTACATTGAAAAGAGATTTAAAATCAATATATAAACAAAAAATTTCTTTAAAATACCTTAAATATATAATATAATTTTTTATCGAAAGGGTTCGATTGAACACCCTCCACAGCCTCTAGGTCCACCCCTGCCTTTCCCTATGCTAAAAGAAAAGGTTTTAACAAAAAGAGGGCATAGAAAAGATTATTACAAGGGCTTGGTGAAAAAAAAAGTTTATGTTTAATTAAGTGGTTTGTTCATGGCTAAATAAATAAGTTTGCATTTGACTCAAGAAAAGGAGAAAAAAATAAAAGAAGAAAAGGGAAACCTAACATTTGTCAATTCCAAGTAAAGCTGTAGTTGAGGAATCTATGCCTCGTGTTGCACCTACTTTTATGATATTAGAAACTAATGTGTGTACTTTGGTAGTTTGTCTTTTGGTTTTGTGCTTTTAAAGTCAAATACTTAGACAACAGAATCCAAAGCTAACCCATCCAATTGACTTTGGATGCTCTAGGCTCAACAACAACAATAATATATTTATTTATTAATTCTATTCAAATAAAGCCGTCAATTACGATATCTGTTTTCTCCAAAATTAATTTTTTCTCTCTTTGCATAAGCCATGTCCACATTTGTGGGATATTACAAACTGTATGTTGTTATGGATAGTTAATATCTCACAAGTTCATTCAATTTTAGAAATTTATCTAGTAAAATCACTAAAGTTTATTTTGTATCAATAAAATCACTCAATTTGGACATTTCATATCAATAAAATCACTCAATCAATTCCTTATTAAAAACAATTCATACCACAAAATAAATTATTTTTTGTATTATGTTCATGATTAAACTACTAAATGCATAACTCAAAGTTACTATTTCATTATACAATAATAAAATTCAAAATTAAAGATAAATTTATCAAACTTTGAACCTAAAATTCTCCAAACAAAACGATGGAACCTCACATTTATTTTATTTTTTTAATAAAAAGAAATTCACACAAACAAGAAATTGATGAAACCATCACAACAAATGTGGCCACGTCAAATGAAGCAGTGGAAATTAATCAAATGAAATTGATAAATTATCGAAATTGATTAAACTACCAGAGAAAGTTTGGCAGTTGGCATTACAATGAAGCAGTAGTAATCTACCAAATAAAAATGATAAAATTATCTTTTATCATTTATTTTATTATATGAATTAATAAAGTAGTAATTTTAGTTATTTATTTACTATTTTAATTGTGATGAGATATTTTAAAAAATTAGTATTTTATTTTTTTTAATGATAAATTTTGTTGAGTGTTTTATTGATATAAATGCCTAAGTTAAGTAATTTTATTGATATAAAAATCTAAGTTGAGTGATTTTATTGATACAAAATTAAGTTTAGTTACTTTGCTAGATAAATTCTTAACGTTGAGTGACCTTTTGAGATATTGATACAAACTGTATGTTGTTATAGTGTGTCATACTATCATCCATTTTACTATCTTTCTTTCGAGAAAAAGATAATACTTTACTATCACATATATTATTATTATAACAATCTAAAAGTATTACGTATTTTATCTTTATTTAAGAGTTTTATATTATATAATAAGGAAATTATACTTAGATGTATATATTTTTGCTAATAGAGATATACTAAAATAGGGTAAAGAGGTGAACAAGGTATTCAAATATCTCATATAGATGCGAATCACACCAAATACATATATCCTGCATCTAATGTGATTCACATGTTTATAAGATACCATATACATAGGAGAGTGGCGAGCGAGATGGGATGGAGCCGAACAGATTTGTTATGTATTCCAATTACATGTAAATCCACTTTGACACAATGTATTCATAACAAATTATACATAATTTTGATCTCATGTATCCCGAGATAGGACATATCAAAATCTAGTAAGATTCATAATATTGCAAACTAGAATGTATTTAAGTAATAAGCTTTTAAACTAGTGTGATTTATGTAAATTTAAATCTTTTTTTCCATGCCTTTAAGAAGAAATTAATTAATTTAAACAGTAATTTGATTAAATTATCTTTACAAAACTAATTTAGTATTAATTAAACAAAATTATCAGTCTTAATGATAACAATATAATATATGATACTGATTTAGTGTTGGTTAAGTGAAAATTATCAGCTTAATGAATGAAGTGTTTTTGAGAGAATGGACAGTAATTTGATTAAATTATCTTTACAAAACTAATTTAGTATTAATTAAACAAAATTATCAGTCTTAATGATAACAATATAATATATGATACTGATTTAGTGTTGGTTAAGTGAAAATTATCAGCCTTAATGAATGAAGTGTTTTTGAGAGAATGGATATTTCTTGAATTACTTTAAATTAAAATTTAAATTGAAATATAAACATGTAATTATTTTGAATATTATGACCAATTTTTATAGCTTCTCTTGCTTTTGCTTCGAGACCTTTCAGATTGAGTTGTAATTAAGATATTTGGTTGCAGTTGGCTTAGTGGATATAAATTTGGGGAGTGGTATAATCGGAGCAAGTTAGGAATAAATTGAATATTTTTATAAAATTGTTGTGGTACACAAAATTGGGTGCCATTTAGAGTATGTTTGGTATGAAGGAAAATATTTTTCAGAAAATGTTTTTCAATTTTTTCATGTTTGGTTGGGACAAAAGTTTTGAAAAATATTTTTCAAATCAACTCATTTTCCTCAAAATTAAGGAAAATGACTTCCCTTCAAAAATTAAGATAACATTTTCCAAAACTCTCCTCTAATTTCAAATTACATTTTCTTTTGGGAAAAACATCAATTTTAAAAATATATTTTCAATTTCAAAATTTTATTTTTTCACCCGATCCCTGACCTTCCCCCACCCCCACCCCCACCCCCCCAAAAAATAATAACTAGTTCAAATTAAAGAGAGTATACTGTTTTTCTTGTTCTTCGAGACCTTTCAAACTGAGCTGTAATTAAGATATTTGGTTGCAAGTTGGCTTAATGGATATAGGTGTTGGGGAGTGGTATAAGAAATTAACTGGAACAAGTTAGGGATAAAATGAATATTTTTATAAAAATTGACTCTAAAGAAATTTGTCAATATATTTTAAAATAAATTTTATATAAAAAATTATATGTTATAAATAATCATAATAATTTTTTTTTTATTAAATACTAAAATAATGTAAAAGAAAACAAATAAAATAATCAAATTTAGTAAAAATTAGGTTGGATTGAGTCTTGACCCGTTATATAACTCATTATCCAACCTGTTTTGATCCAATCAAATTTAAATTGAGTTAACTCTTGATACATTATGATCCACCTAAATTTGATTCAAACCCTTTTTGACTCATTCTATGACCCATTATCGAACCTGTTGTATATTCAAGATGTCAATGTTGTTCTGCACAAATTTGGCTGCCCATGAAGCAAACTTATTCAACTGGCTGGGTCAAATGCACAGAGATATTGCTTATTTGCTTTGGCAATTGAAGTCACTACATAAAAAATATGGTGACTAGCGGCAGTTAATTTTTAATTACCGTTAAATATGTATTTTTAGCGGCAATTAACACTCTTTGTATATGTCCTTAAAGTCTTTAGATGTTGATTCTAATGACACATAACTAATATCGATAAAGACTTTAGTACTCTTTGTTAATGCCAATATTTAATACCCCTATAAGTTGTTTTTGTTATAGTGACCTCTGTACAAGATTTTGTTTGGGATGCTAACTAGGATAGAAACAAACATGATAACAATATGATCTTTATGCTAATTTACTCGAACATTGAGGACAAGGTTTTTTGAGGGGCAAAGTAATGTTACAAGTCTAGTTATGATAGAAGATCCAATTGATATATTGTTTCCACTAGGGGAGTTATTTCATTTCCTCATTTTAAAAAACTTATCTTTCTAGAAAAATGTATTTTAAATATTCAACCAATCGAATATGAGAAATATCAAAGTACTATTTCTTTCTGTCCTCATTAGTTCTCTTCAATTCCCATCCTTCTTTATATTGAAGAATGAAAATCCTCTCTTATCTATTAGATATTCTTTACTAGGAACTCGGATTTGAGAGGAGATATGGTTCCACCATTGTTAATCTTGTGTATAAGTAGTGTATATATTTTATGTGTATATCTTGTATATATTCTGTGTATCTCATGCCCATCTATATTATATACATGACATATTATATAAACATTGATATATAAATGATACACATGGGAATGTTCTTATCTTAAACCTTGACTATGATGATTTTCTAGATTTTTAATGACTTGAAGTCGGAGACTTGGAACTTCTTTGTGTGGAAAATAAAAGGTAAATTTTGAAGAGAAAAAAAAATGTTGTTGAAACTTGAAAAGTGTGTGGGAAGAAAATCTTTTGAGTCTTTTAAATTTAGAGCTTTAAGAATGTAAAAAAAAATAAAAACAAAATAGTGTTGGTTGGGACCAAACTAGAGACATTAGTGCTAAAAACAAGCCCTTAGACTAGTGAACCATCTATCCATTTTGAGAAAGAGTTCCGCCAACTAATATTTAATATATTCGTTAATAATTATATAAGTAATATATCGACTTTAGTCAAATGACCCCGAATTCCGATGATCCAAATTTAATACATAAATTCATTCCTGGCTGTAGTAATGGGTTGCATGTTCACAATTGAGGTATACCATGCCCCTCTTTAATAGACCAAGAGGGAGGAACTTTAGAAAAAAAATATTTTTGATTTTTTCAAATTTCTAAACATGTTTGCTAATTAAAAATATATGGTGAGTTACTCGTGTATAATATTGATTGTGCTTATGGCATAATTGAACGGATTTATGGAGGAATTGATTTCCTATAGTTATTAGTTAATGAAGGTCTTGTCTACTGGGAAAATAGAAACAAGACGTGGGTTATGAGTGAATTGGATAGATTGGATTTCAGCAAAAATATTTTATATGTAATTTCAGCAAAATATTTATAGATTAAATAAAGATATAAATAACTGATCTCGTAAAATTTTGGAAAAACTATATAATTAGACATACTTCACTATCATATATACTACTACAGTATTACCTCTACTTTCAAAATATACTTGATACGATGTATCTATAACAAATTACATCTAAATTTGACTAAATGTATCTGAATGTACCACGAGACACCAAAATCTGGTAAAACACATAATATTGCAAATTAGAGTGTATCTAAGTAATTAACTCCTAAACTAATAAGATTTATGTACGTTCCCCTAAAAGCTTTACCTTGTTATTACCACGAGCTTAATAGGTCAGGTGGATGATTGAGCTTATTAATTAGCTAGACCAGTATAGTGAGTATACAATCAAATATGTCATGTTTCCAAGAGACTATCTATCTATCTATCGCGTATAGACTCTAAGAGGTTGTTTGATTATTATATAAGAGACATCTTATACATGTTTTAAAAGTTGTCTTAGTTTTACTAAGTTTGGCAGAAGTTTTGTGTTAGATATAAAAGTAACATAATTTATATCATGTATGATTGATAAGAATTTAAATGTTGTATAAAAGTTATTCATGTATTAATTTATACGGTGTTTGGTTGCATTTTTATAGTCCTACATAATTAATACCAACATAAATTATGAGAGAATCTATGTATAAAGTTATGGAGGGTAGAAGGTGGAATAAGTTATGTGGGCGTTAGTTATACATGTATTGAAATGATAAATTAAAAATTTACCCTATTTTTATTTTTTATTTTTTTAGTTGATAACTTTACAGTTTTCCTATATATGTTTGTTATTTTTATTTCTTTTATATATAGACCATTTTCATTTCTTTTAATTTTTTTAATTGAAAACTTTACTTGTCTTCCTATTATATATAGACTATTTTTATATACTTATAGTTTTTATTTATTTTATGCAAATATAAACATTTTTTTAATATTAAAAATTAGATTGTATATTTGTTTACGGTACATATGCTAATCAAATATTAGCATTATATATTATTCAATATAATTCACATTTTATTAGCATATATTATTATTATTATTTTGTAAATAATATATATTAATAATTTACAATAATTTTAATATTTAATAATTAATAATTCATGTATTATAATCTTTACATAACTAATATTCGCATAGCTAATACCCGTATAATTAAACTCAACATAACTAAATCCTGCATAACTAATACCTACATAACTAATACTTACATACTCCCTCTGTCCCTATTTAGTTGTCCACTTTAGAAGTGACACACATATTAAGACAAATTATTATCATAGGTTAGTTATAATTTTATTCATAACTTAAAAGACTATGCAACTCCCCAAGTATAATAAATGTATTTCTGGTTCCAAAAAGCATGCATTATAACTTAGTAGTACCAGAAATTTTTTAGAATTAAATAAGGGCATAAAAATTGTTGTCCTTTCTTGATTTGTTAAAATGTACAAGTAAATAAGGACATATATAAAAGAAAATATGAACAAGTAAATAGGGACTAATACTCCCTCTGTTTAAAAAAAATGTCCATATTTCCTTTTTAGTCTGTTTAAAAAAGAATGACCTCTTTTCTTTTTTGACAACATTTTAACTTTAACTTTCACGTGGCATGTTTAAGAATACAAGATTAAAAGGCATTTTGGTACATTTGACATAACTTTAATTTAGAACCACAAGATTAAAAAGTTTTTTTTTTTTAAACTCCATTCCTAGTCAAACTAAGTCATTCTTTTTAAAACGAAAAAAATAATTGCATAACTCTAATCAGTAACCAAATGACCCGCAAGAACATGGTGGCCTAACCATCGAGGTGGAAGTAAGGATACGACTTTTTAACACAATTGGACAGTGGATTTAGCCAATTAATTACCCAATGGATATCATCCAATCAACACTCAAATTCAATTAAATCTAGTATATACTTTTCAAACATTCCTTATTACATCTTACATTTAGTCGTTATTTTTAAAAAAAATAATTGGCATTTTTTAAATTTCTTTCTTAGTCCCCCTACCTTTTTTTTCTTAAATAATATATTTTTGACAGATATGCTAAAATCAAATAATTGCTGGATCAAACAAAAGGAAATTAAACAATAGAGAAATAGTTGGCAATGGAAGAAACAATGAGGTTCCTCCACCAAATCTGAACCAAATAATGTGAACAAATAAATCCTTAAAAAAAAGCATTTTACATTTTACACAACAAATTCATTCTCATGCACATTAAACTTGGATAATATTCTCTCGTCCTTCACTTTGAGATTTCAAATTTAAATCATTGTAATATAGAAATTCTGGAAAGGAAGTAATTCCGTTCAAATAAATTTTTCGTGCCACATGAATCTAAATCAATCATTTCAGTAGATATCAATTATACAACTCTTATTTAATCACATCAATTTGTGGCCTCCACTAAAGCACCTCACATTATTTCCTTTTTAATATTTGGTTTTAACTCCAAAACTAGAATAAATAATAATAATTGCTACTATCCACGAATTTTAAATTTTAATTAACTTAATTATCATTATTGTCGTTATTTTGGTGAAGGTAGACATCAAACAACTTGTGACTTTGAAAGTTCAACTTGAAGCCACTCAAATTATGACAGAAAAGATTGATTATTGAATTAGCTGTCTTTTCCCCTGTTCCAATTTCTACTTCTTAATGAATTATTCAATGCATATGTGATTTCAAAAATAATCCTCTGTTCTTCTCAAGAACTTATAAATCTTTCATTCTTTTTTCGAGTGTGCACATTTTCTTAGCTTCTTCCGCGATATGGAGGAGAGACAATTATTGTTTGAGAAGTATGAAATAGGAAAGTTATTAGGCAAAGGAACATTCGCGAAAGTGTACTATGGTAAGGAACTGGAAACAGGGGAAAGTGTCGCCATTAAAGTGATAAAAAAAGATCAAGTTCAAAAAGAAGGAATGATGGAGCAAATCACAAGAGAAATCTCAGTGATGGGGCTGGTTCGTCATCCGAATATAGTTGAACTCAAAGAAGTTATGGCTACAAAGTCTAAAATCTTCTTTATAATGGAGTATGTTAAAGGGGGTGAGCTTTTCGCTAAATTAGTATCCAAAGGCAAATTTAAAGAAGATACAGCAAGAAAGTACTTTCAACAATTGATAAGTGCTGTTGATTTCTGTCATAGTCGAGGTGTTTATCATCGCGATTTGAAGCCTGAGAACTTACTCCTTGATGAGAATGAGGACTTGAAGATATCTGATTTCGGGCTATCGGCTTTGCCTGATGAGCAGTTGAGTAGAAATGATGGTTTGCTTCATACACAGTGTGGGACACCAGCATATGTTGCTCCTGAGGTTTTAAGGAGAAAAGGTTATGATGGTGCAAAAGCTGATATTTGGTCATGTGGGGTTATTTTGTATGTGCTTTTAGCTGGTTACTTGCCATTTCAAGATGAGAATGTGATGAACATGTACAAGAAGATTTTCAAGGCGTATTTCGAGTTCCCTCCTTGGTTTTCAATGGATTCGAGGCGTTTGATAGCTAAACTTTTAATGGCTGATCCAGACAGGAGGATCACTATTCAAGGTATCATGAGGGTTCCATGGTTTAGGAAAGATTTCGCGATGCCACGGGCTTTCTCAATCCAAGATTTTCAAAAGTTAGAAAAGGAACAAGAAAGTGATCATGTTGAAGAAGGAATGAGCAGCAAACAAGGAGGAGGGGTCATAAGGAAATCCCCTTCATCCCCTGCATTTTTCAATGCATTCGAGTTGATTTCATCGATGTCTTCTGGTTTCGACTTGTCTAGCTTGTTTGAGATCAAAGGGAAGGCATCATCCATGTTCACATCAAGGAGCACTGCCCGGGATGTTATCCGTAAAATGGAGAAAATGGCTAAAGTTATGAGGTATAAGGTTTATAGGGTAAAACCATTCAAGTTAAAGATGCAATGCCCCGAGGAAGGACGAAAAGGGCGGTTGTTGGTCACCGCTGAGGTGTTTAAGGTGGCTCCGGAAGTCACCGTGGTCGAGCTCTCTAAGTCCTCCGGCGACACGTTGGAGTATAACAAGTTTTGTGAAGAGGAAGTTAGGCCTGCATTGAAGGACATTGTTTGGACATGGCAAGGGACAGGTACTGGAAATGCTAATATTGATAACAAACAGGACTTGGAGCAATAAAAAATTGTTACATGTGAATTTTTCTCCCTCTTCTTTTGTGTTTGTGTTTCGCTCCCACCGATAGGCTGATGGAAATAAATCAAACTATCGGAGATATTGGTGTTACTTTGTCAATATTGATGATTTGTACATAAATTGTGTGTTATACTGACCACTTTGGGATTTGTATTGTTTGCATGTTGTGATTCACTTAATTTCCTCTTAGTCATTCAAGCACAATTAATCCAAGTTTGTAGGGGATTTTGTTCAAAGGGATATATTTCACCTCCCTTTATCTATTTGTAAGTTGGACATTTTGTTCAGATTTGATATCAAAAGTTTAAGAAGATTTTCAATCAGATTTTTAAATCAATTTCATGGCCAGTAAATATATAAAGATAAATTATCAAAATCTATGGCGAAATGCTAGCTTAGTTATAGATTTATAAATTTTGTTATTTAAATTTCTTTAGATTCTTAAAGAATTTAATTAATATGTGTTGAATTGAGTAAAAAATATTTACATAATTAAGAGATTATATGTAAAATCTTTAAATAAATATTAAATGATATTTAATAGAACTATTAAATAATATACTACTAAATATTCTTGAATGAGAGCATTTTTCTTGAATGAATCCTATGCCGTGTCAATTTGGAATAGTCAAAATTCAATGGATACATATCGAGAAAAATTAAAATTATATTTGATATATTATAGAAGAAAACTACTAGGATAGAATGTGGGGAATGGGAGTTTTAGGGTGGCAGGAGGTGGATTGGTCAAGTAATAAAGGTTTGAAGCTTTTGGTGGTGGGAGAAGACAATGATTTTCAATGGTCATTATGTCATTTATGAAATTTGTTTTTTTATATTTTTACTAGGAAAATCGTCGTTCTCATCTGTAGACCGTAAGGAATTTATTTTCTAAAAATTGAAAAATATTTACCAAACACAACCTAATTATACCTTCTAGAACGTCACAACTTTTATACTCACTCCTCCCTCTATTGCAACTTATATAGCCCAATGGCTTCGCTTTGCTATCGCATCCGCATGCATGATTTTTCTCAATTTTTAAAATAATGACAAGATATTTTATTTAATAAATATTTAATAATATTATTAATATTTTATTCATATTAAATTTCATTTATATTGCATAAATTAATACTATAAAAATAACAATATGTACAAGTAGTTCCATATTTCAACAGGGAGTTCCAAACACCCACATGACTCCATCCACAAAAAGATAATGTGGCTTCAACTATTTATTTAATTAAGCAACATTTCATTTTCCATGACAATATGACACCTTGTATTCAAAGAATATTTAATTAAGGATGCCACCTCTCATTTAACTTGTCAATTTAATCAGCACCTAAATTTGTTTGGCTGAGTTTTAGCTACCTCACCAACTCAAGGAAAAAAAACAAAAAAAATCCAATTGGAACCAATTTATTGGTTACAAAGAATATGATTTTTTTATTCTATTATTTTGCTAATTTTGGAAGCTAATGAGATTGCTTATGTATTTGGAGTTTGGTGGAGCTAGCTGTTTAGTATATGAGAGAATAGAGGGAATTTTGAACTTCAATAAACTCTTACTTTTATATATTTGTAGTATATAAGTAACGATCATCTAAACTACTACTCTACCAAGCTAGAGAATATAATAATTTTTTAATTTGAAAATCTGTTTTCAATTATGAAAATTTAAAATTTAACTTGAAGTTATACTTCAAATTTGAAAAATACATTTAAGCATAAATATTGTTCTAAATATTTTTTGCTATAATCAGATACAATTTTATTTTTAACTTCAACTCGATAAATTCCAAATAAAATGAAAATTATATAAAATATATGCCCAAAACCTCCTAAAATATTTTATATTGTATTAAATTAAATTTATAATTATGTCACTGCTGGTCAAGAGTGTCTACATGAGAGCATATTTTTTTTTTTATAAGAGCTTGAGCATTTGTATATTCTAAATCAACTATTTTAATAGGGGATTTTTCTTCTTTTTTCCTTTACACATGATGATATGAGAGCATACACAACATAGACAGAAGACTATATTAATAATATAATGCAAGCACATCTAACCTGAAAGTTCAACCTCATAACACTATTGCAAAATGTAAATATGAAATAATATTTTATGGAACTATACATAATATTGAAGATCAAATAAAAATTCATATATAATCTCCAGTAATTTACAGTAGCTTGCTTTACAGGACTATCAAAATAGTAGAAGACTAGTCTATTTTCCGGGAACAAAGTTTGTGGCAAAAGCCCATGCGTTGTTGTTAACTGGATCAGCAAGGTGGTCTGCAAGATTTTCCAATGGGCCTTTTCCGGTGACAATAGCTTGAACAAAGAATCCAAACATGGAGAACATAGCAAGTCTACCATTCTTGATCTCCTTCACTTTAAGTTCAGCAAAAGCCTCTGGATCTTCAGCAAGGCCCAATGGATCGAAGCTACCACCAGGGTAAAGTGGGTCAACCACCTCACCAAGAGGCCCACCAGCAATACGGTAACCCTCAACGGCTCCCATCAACACAACTTGGCAAGCCCAAATGGCCAAGATACTTTGTGCATGGACCAAACTTGGGTTGCCCAAGTAATCAAGTCCACCCTCACTGAAAATTTGAGATCCAGCTTTGAACCAAACAGCCTCACCAAACTTTACACCGTTACGGGCTAATAGCTCAGGAAAGACACAACCAAGAGCACCAAGCATGGCCCATCTACAATGGATGACCTCCAACTCACGGTTCTTAGCAAAAGTTTCTGGATCAGCTGAAAGTCCAGCAGTGTCCCATCCGTAGTCACCAGGAAACTCACCAGTCAAGTAGCTTGGGGATTCACCAGAGAATGGGCCCAAATACTTAACACGGTCAGGACCATACCATGGACTACCAGAAGAGACAGGCTTGGCCTTGGCAGCAGTCTTCCTCATGGTGAATCTTCCATTTCCGGTGATTTCAGAAGAAGATGGTGAGAGTTTTACTGCCTTTCCAGCAAATGTAGATGAAGAAAGAGCCATTGTAGCTGAAGCCATTGTAAAAGTAGAATGAGAAAGCACTTTCTACACAAAAAAAGAAAAGAAGACAAGAGTTGATTTGAGGCTTGAGTTTTATGGGCCTTGTACCAAACTGTATATAAAGGCCCAATATACTTATCCTTGAATATCTATATCTGCTTTCTCATTGGTGGATTCCAATTTGTATTCTTTTCAATTTATTATGTTAAAAAAAAAAATCTAACTCAATGTTGATTTCCTCTCTTACAGCCAATACATAGTTGCCACGTGTGATTGTGGATTATTGCAATATAATATCAACTTGACCAAAAACATAAGAGTAATTCATGGCCATGCAATAGTTCACACACTTGTGTAAAACAGGACCACTTGTATGAGTGGCAAATTGGCAATGAGACAAAAAAAACAAGATATTCATAAAAAACAATTGGAATTAAGAAATGCAAGTCCAAGGGTGCCAACAGCAGATTAGCTTCTGTGATCAATAATTGAAACGTTTGATACTACAAGTCCAACAACTCATATATGTTGTATCTTACTGTATATTATGTATATTTGGTGTATATTACTATATGTCTTATGTATAACTGGATATACAATGACATACACACAAAATATAAAATACATACGACATTCAATGTATATGTTGTGTATATGTCAATGTTTGCTTTTATCCCTCTCTTATGAGCTTCCAACTTTGTTTCATCGGTGACTCGAACTCTTGATCTTATTTTAAAATGGTGAAAATAACAAGGTTCAATTAGATAGATGAGACACCAAATGTTTAAAATATGCAATTATGAACAAGAACTGAATCTGAGTTCCTTTATCATCTAAAGAAATTGAGAATTTCAATTGTTTTGGACCATTTATTGTAATTAGAAAGCTTTGCTAGCTCAATTATTGTTTACACCATCAACAACTCCATTAGATTGAAATAGTTGAATAGATGCGATCGATTTTTCTCTTCAACTTTATTATGGGCTTATGAATTTTGATCTTGTAGTTGTAACAGTTTTATCTGAGAAGAAGACAAAATTTCTAATTTTATGGGATTTGTTCGAGGTTTAATATATTTGACTTAACTTATTTACGATTATTTAAAGTTGTCCACATAATTTATTTACCCTTATTTGTTTGCACTTAATAAAACTTTTAATCTTAATTATGTCTTGTTTTTTTTATGGGCAACTTTCACATATAGCAAATAAAAAATTCATATTTGTATGCTATAGCAAAGTTTGCATAATTGCGCTCCATAGCAAACATAGAAACTGTATAATTCGCTATACATATACAGTTGAAGCGAAGTGTATAAAACGAGAAAGAGAAAGACACTTGGGCAGAGAAATGTATAAAAACGAAGTGTATAAAACGAATTGTATGATTATAAGTGTATAGAACGATTATATACAATTTGAATTTGTATAAAATGAGAAAGAGAGAAAGACAAAAGAGACTTGGGCAGGGAATATACAATTGAATCGAATTGTATAAAACGAGAAAGAGAGAAATTAGACGCATTTGAATTTGTATAAAACGAGAAAGAGAGAAAGGCAAAAGAAACTGAGCAGGAGAGTATTTTTATTGTATAATTATAAGTGTATAGGACGAAAATATATGTACTTGCATGTGTATATACAATTTTCTCACGCTTTATACAAACAGAAACGCAATTTATACATTTCGCTTCTGTTTGTATAAGTGAGAAAGACGAGGGTGGCGAGGTAGAATTGGGAGAGTGGCGAGCGAGATCTGGAAGAGGGGAGAGAGGGGAACAAAAATATATGTATTTATACAATTTCCTCTGCTTTATACAAATAGAAATAATTTTTATACACTTGTGTTTGTATAAAAAGTGAGGAAGCGAGCGAGAATGGGAGAGTGGCGAGCGAGATTTTTGGGAGAGAGGCGACTGGCAAATTTTGGCAAACGTTTGCTATGGAGCACAATTAAATCAAACCCTAGCTGCTCCATTTATTTTAGGTTATTAGTTTGCTATTATATACAATTATCCCTTTTTTTTAAAGATGTGTATATTTATCTTTAGATCTTAATCTTTAAGTGCGTTTATTTTTTATTTATTTATAACTACTTAATGAGTCTGAATGATTAAGATTTGTAATAAAATTTTAATATCATTTATATATATATTAATTATTTTATGTTTTACAAAAATGACAGATCACCGCTATTATATCTACTTTCTATCACCACCGAGAAAAACCAAGTCAACCACTACTATCACACCGACTACCGTCAATCATTACCACCTACCACATAAATTAAGTCTTGTTTTTTTTAAGATGTGTAAATTTATCTTTAGATCTTAATCTTTAAGTGCGTTTATTTTTTATTTACTTATAACTACTTAATGAGTCTGAATGATTAAGATTTGTAACAAAGTTTTAATATAATTTATATATCTATTGATTATTTTATGTTTTACAAAAATGACAGATCACCGCTACTATATCTACTTTCTACCACCACCGAGAAAACCAAGTCAACCACTACTATCACCACCGACTACCGTCAATAATTACCACCTACCATCCACAACCATCACTTCCGTCAATCACCAAAATCAATCGTCATCACTATTAGCCATTATTTGCACTCATGATCACCACCAACAATTATTACATCAACTAATCACTGTCGACAATTACCATCACTAATCATTATTATATATTGCTAACCATCATCGCCATTCACCATGGTCATTAGTTATTGCGGTCATTTCATTACTAATTATCAGTCAACACCATCAACAACTAATCACTACTATTATCAATATATCATAAGATACCACCCACAACCACCATCATCAGTCACAACCATTACAAATCAACACATAATATCATTGTTATCAGTCATCATCAATCAACACCATCCCAAATCAACACATAATCTCTTTTAAAGATATTCGATTTAATCATATAAAATAATATGGTGGTAAAAGTAGAATAGAAATTCCAATATGTCAAACCTCAACTTTTTTTTTTTACCCAAACTAAGAAAGAGTGAAAAAAGGTACCCCAAACTTAATTCTAAAAATAATAAAATTTATAATTTAGATGTGGAATTTGACTAGTCAATTTCACTCTTAGGACACTTAAAAAACCTTGATGCGCACACATATATTGAAGTAGCTTTGTAAAATTAAGATATGTCTGTACATGATTTAGGGAAAAAAACATGAATTCATACTCCACCTAAAAATGCATGATAATCATGTTTTCAACGTAGTTGTTATGAAATGGAGAGAGAGGTTTTTTTTTCGTTTTTAAAAATATTGAGATAAGTAAACGGAGAATTTGCTGGCTAGCTCATTCAATCAAGGAAAACTGTCATGATTTGCATTTTGCAAAATGAAAAAGAACACTATCTTAGTAAAATTAACATCATGTGTTCATTTCAAAATTTGAACAAAAAAACGTTTATTATAATGGTTTTATCTACAGATTTATTGTGTTCGTTTTTACTAAAAAAAAGTTCACACTACTAAACGTCACTCTACATACGTCATCCTTTTATTAGGTGACTTAAATATATAAAACTTATTTCAAAATGACTCTAGAAATATCAAAGACTTTATTTGGTAGCCACAAAAGACAACTAACAATTAGAAAACAAAGGACATTTTACTCAAAGATTATACCGCGTATGATTTTCCTTTTTTAAAATATCATGCAAGACTCATATTTAAATAAAAAGTGACTTATTTTGTGCAACTATTATGACTTTGTCCTTCTGCTGAGGTGTAATCTGAGTGGACTAATCATGTCACACTCTCCATTAAAGTCATTTTTTTTTATTAATCAGAAGTGGGCTTCGTCAAATTAGATCTTGACTGTAATTCACAATTTCATATTTTATGTAGGATTATTTTAAACAATATCACCTCTGATAACACACGAGATTCAAAATTCTTTATCAAATTAGATCTTGACTGTAATTCACAATTTCCCATTTTATGTAGGATTATTCTTATCAATATCACCTCTAATCACACACGAGATTCAAAATTCTTTATCTGGGTGTATTGATCAGGTCTAAGCTTTAGAATTCTTTATTCAGGAATGTTTTGGTTATGGGCGTAAACTACATCTCAAAAATATAATTGTCTCAAAAGCCTTATAAGAAACTCAAGAATTTTATCTCGATCCGATGCGGGATCATTCTTATCGACACCTCCCCTCGGCTTGTTCCAGAACGTTGTTTATCCACGGTTCACTATCGGTCCAAAGTGTGACAAACATTCAAGAATCGGGAGTACATTCACAACTCCTTACACGGTCTAAAGCTTCCGTATCGAACCCAGTAAATTTAACTATGATACTATGTGAAATTAAATTTTGAACCTTACTTACATCTCAATAACTATCTCAATGAAAGAAATATTGTTCAAACCTTATAAAGAATCCAAAATACTCGTCTCAATCCAACATCAGATCATTCTCATTTCTCATCAACAGACTTTGTGTAGATTATTTTGTATATTTTTACGTCTTTCTTACTTTAATATAAGGAAAAATTACATGAATTGGTACATTTTAATAAATAATTACAGATTTTAGCAATACTTTTTATTTATTACCATTTATAGCAATAATATGTTAAATCCGCAATATGTATTAAAAGTGAACTATGTATGCAATATATATGAATTATATATGAATTATAATTGTTTTTAAAGTATATTATGTTTGTTTGGTAAAAATTTAACACATTGAATTATAAGTGTATTAAAATGTGTGATAAATGAATTATTTATCATTAAAATTTATATTATATGTGAATAAAAAATTGTTCTTTGTAATATGAATTAAACTTGTATTATAAATGAATTAAAAGTGATCAAGTGGAAAAAAAATATTATTGCTATAAATGGTAAATATTTTTGTATTATAGTATGTTTATGTAAGTTTCCCTTAATATAATCTAGCTCTAATTAATTGAAATAATGTATATCATGAAATATTTTTAGAATATCCTAGTTAGCTAGTAGCTAGGAGAGTAGTTATTTATTGTCAATTTACTAGCTAGTTCCATTTGATTTGCCACTCTAATTTATTATTATATTGTCAATTAAATTCTAGAATAGTTTAACTACTTTTTTCTAATACACGAGAAAAGACTTTGAATAAAACAAGCAAAAGTCATGAGAAAGGGTGCAAAAATTGAATCATTGTAACATTTACGTCATTTGGGTGATGCAAAATAATGGACGTCACCTCTACTTGTCAAAATGAAGTCTTTTTCCACGAAATAACCTACTAATATATATTAGATTCTAGATTCTTAATAGGTCCCCCTTTTTTTTAAGATAATAAACCATCCACTCTGGTTTTCATCTCTCGTGGAGTTGTTAAAGAAGGATAAATGTCTCACTTTGGTGGTTAACGAAATGAGCAGACTCTTTATAAGGCTTAGATAATTCTCCTACTTATGAGCTAGTTTTTGATGTGTGAGTTAGGCGTAAGACCTAATTTAATATGATATCAGAGTAAGACTCATCTCATCTAATATTGAAGACTCGAAATTGAAATTAAGAATGACAAAGGTACTGATGATTACTGAGATATATGCGGACTTCTTATAACAAGGGATGCAAAAGGGAAAGAGGGAAGCAAAGGTATGTAAAATAGATAAAAGAGGATATCATTTACTTGGAAATGGTGGAGATGTATTACTTAAATAAGCAAAAAGCAATTCTTGATCAAATAAAAATGAAAATTGACCAAGACTTGAATAGACTATCTTGAAAGTTGTACATTTCACTTTCACCAAGTCTTTCTAAATGGTCACCTCCATAGTGAAGTCTTTTAATACGCAATTACTAATACTATACTTTTATATATCCACAATTTCCTTGCACTTTCCCTTTCATCCCAAGACCAAAAAATATATTTAACTACTCCCACTTTCTTTATCCCTTATAAATACCAATCTTACCCAATTCCTCTCTTCATTCCTTTCATAAAAACAAAAATAAAAGAGAGAGAGAAAAAACAAAAATTAAAATTAGATTCCATAAACACAAGTATGGGAAACAAGTCTTTTTTTATTGACCTTAACACAAATCCCTTATTGCACAACATCAATAGAAGTCCGATACCGGTAAGTAAATTTGTATTATTGTGACAATTTGTTAATACGGTAGATTACCTGTTATAACATGTAATTTGATTTTATGTAGCGTGAGACGTTGGATGAAGAATTAAGTAGGATGAG
This sequence comes from Solanum sitiens, assembly GCA_016801875.1. Lineage (NCBI taxonomy): Eukaryota > Viridiplantae > Streptophyta > Magnoliopsida > Solanales > Solanaceae > Solanum > Solanum sitiens. Next base: position 275,801 of record JABWTJ010000704.1, read on the forward strand.
AGAGGAGAACAAGAAATTAGCAACAACACTAACAAGTTTGTATGAAAAGTACAATTCTTTGCAAACTCATATAATTGAGTTGCAACAAAAATACTCAAATCATGAAGAAGACAACTCTAAATTATTATTATCAAGAAAAAGAAAGGCTGAAGAAGAGTATTGTGTGAATAATTCATACATCAATTTTGAAGAAGAATCACCAAAGAGGCCAAGAGAAATCACAACTAACATTTCAACTGTTTGTGTTAAAACTACTCCATCCGATCAAACCTCAGTAAGTTCAAAAGATTTTTCGTAACAGTCAACATTTCACTATATAATAATCATGTCTTTTTGTAGAATCGATCGTTTAATTCTTTATAACTTTAATTCATCCTCTCAATTGAACACAAATAATGTATCCTTAATATTTTTTTTTATTGGTCTGGTTTATACAGGTGGTGAAAGATGGATATAATTGGAGAAAATATGGTCAAAAAGTGACACGAGATAACCCTTCTCCAAGAGCCTATTTTAAGTGTTCATTTGCACCAACATGCCCAGTCAAGAAAAAGGTTAGTTTTACTTTTCTCCTTTGTCTATTTAATTATCGTGCTTATTAAAAATAATTATCATTTCAAAAAATTAAAATATTTATTTTCAGTTATACCCTTAATAAATGGAGAGAGATTTTAATGAAGTGAAAAACAGCGTAGTATAATATTAAATTAAAATCAAAAAGTAAATAAAGACACTTTATTCAAATTCTTTTTAGTTGATTCTTCCTCTATTTCATATGATTTAGTTAAACATACTTTCCACTAGCGTAACTAATCTCATAGAAAAACATCAAATTTCATTAAAGAAAAAACGAATATAAAAAATATTTAAATATTTATCTTAAACTTTGAACATCAGTAAAACGAAAGCCTAGAAATTCAGTTAATATAAAGAGAAAAAGATCTGAAATATATTCGAACTTGGACCAATTATTGTAACAATATGGAATTTCAGAAAGGACTTTTACTCTCTGAATTATTTAATAATGTATTTTAAATGTATATACGTGTTCACATAGATATTATAAAAATTATATCATTATTAATAGTAATGTGTCCACATGGTTATATATATACTCTTAAAATACACTATTAAATAGAATAAAAATAAAAGGTCTCCATAAAATTTAGCATCGTAACAACTAAAATTGAAATATTTTTCAAACTCAAACTCTTTGTACTTAATAATTAAATAGAGGGAGTACTTTATTAAACGGGTGTGCAAATAAAAACATGAAAAGTCGAAGGAGTAAATGCTTGGAAAATGATGTGTTTACTTTAATGTTCCCACCTAACGTAGAGTATAGAAATGACATAACATTACTATACTTAGTATTTTTTTATTTTTTTTGGTCTAAATTTATATTAATAGGTACAAAGAAGTGTTAAAGATGCATCAATTTTAGTAGCTACATATGAGGGGGAACACAACCATCCTCAACCATCTCAAGCTGAAATAACAGTGCCATTAGTGAATACAACAGATCCAACATTTTTGAACAAATTCATGGAAGACATCAACACAAATTCTGTGCAACAACAATATTTAGTCGAACAAATGGTGTCTTCGTTGTCGAAAAATCCTAGTTTTGCAGCTACAGTTGCTACAGCCATCTCAGGATTACTTTTTTGAAGTATATGATGATTTACCTTTCAAATGACACAAAATTAATGTTTGTTGAGAGGATAAAATTGTTATTGTACTATATATTGGAGTAACATATTAGTTTTAGTTTTTAGTTAGTTGCTCATGAAATTTAGCTAGATATATGTATTACTCATGTAGAGAAATTAAACACCAAGCGGTAAATATATTCTATTTGCTCAATTTCTCTAAATAAATATTTTTGTACAATACATGTTATTTTCAATACATCAAATCAAATAATGCATAAAAAATAATCGATGTATAACTAATATAAATATTATTAATTCAAGCATTGCTAATACACTCTATTTGATATTATTTTTTTACACTCAACCAGATGACCCTTTAAAGAGTTAAAAGAAGAAAATCTCCTCGTGTGTCGCTTGGCTTTGTTTTGGCTAATATTCTCTTTTTTTTTTTCATGATATTATTTCTTAATTAACATAATATTATTTGAAATTCATGGAATACTTTGTTAAAAATTTATCACCAACTTAATTATTTACTTAAAAATTAAGATAAGTCAAGAAATCTAAAATATTTCCGAGTTGTAGTCTTGTAGAGAAATGAATGAAGATCTCTAGAATGAATATTCTAGAAAGAGTAGTCTAGAAATGTTCTAGACAGGGTAGTTCTAGAATTAAGTAGTTGAAAGAATAACTTAGAATAGAGTAAAAAAATATGCTTAGCTAGATTGTTCCATCATGTCCATTTGAGTTGTGAACAACCAAGCAAGAGACAAAGTAACAAACCAAGTAAGAAAGTAAGAGAACAAACAAGAGTGAGTGCTCAAGTAATGAGTGTGCTTAAGCAAGTAACAAGTGTGATTAAGATTGTAAGATCGAAGCAGAGTTCTTACTTTAATATTAATAAAACTCAAGTTATGAGAAATCAATAGTGCCCGTCGTCTCCAAAAAATAATTTCAGACAAGTGATATCAGAGCCTGGTGGATAAGAACGAGGTAATAACTCAAATAAGATCTTATAAGTTATTGTCAGAGGCTACATGTCGCGAGACACTAATCAATGACAAATTTTACAAGCACTCTGCGTTGAGAAGCTCAACACAAGCAACTATGGATCATGGAGAATGAGAATGGAAATTACTTTTTCGACCAAGAATTATGGGATATTGTTGGATCAAACACCACACCACCAATAGATGCCGAAACAGTAAAAAGGTGAAAGGTCAAAATTGGAAAGTCAATGTTTGTTTTCTCTGTAACTATTGAGGATGAGTTCTTGCAACAAATTAAGAATGTCAATACACCCAAAGAAGTTTGGGACACCTTGGCAACGATTTTTACGAAGAAGAATGATGTGAGATTACAAAGGCTTAAAAATGAGCTTTTGTCGATCTCTCAACGGAATATGACAATCAGCATATACTTCTAATGAAATATCAAAATTAGATCCTAAGAATGTTATCACAGAGGTAAGAATGAGAAGAATCATTGTTCATAGTCTAAGGTCCAAGTACAAAGACATAATTACAGCCACACGAGGGTGGGCCACAAAACCAACTTTATTTGAGTTGGAAAATCTGTTGATAAATGAAGAAGATTTGGAGAAGTTATTCTCAAGTCTCATTATAAAAGATGAAGATAAAGCGCTCTTCACCAAAATACAAGCATATCAAAAAAGAGAAGCGGAGAAAATCTCACAGCCAGGAGGTAACCAAAAGAATCAACATCAAAGAACTCAATGACAAAACAAGCAGGCTAAAAGGCTTCAACAACCGACAAATGAAGAAGTGATACAATTGTGAAAAGAAAGAACGCTATGCTAGAGATTGCTGTACAAGAAAGCTGAAGGTAATGTAGCTATTTTTTCTCAAAACCAACAAGATGAAGAAGACAAAACAAGCAGGCTAAAAGGCTTCAACAACCGACAAATGAAGAAGTGATACAATTGTGAAAAAAAAGGACGCTATGTTAGAGATTGCTGTCAAGAAAGCTGAAGGTAATGTAGCTATTTTTTCTCAAAACCAACAAGATGAAGAAGAGGAATGGATTGAGACTTTTTATATAGTTGAAGAAACGAATCAACAGGAGGAGCTTGTCCCCTGTCACTCTAACAAAAAAGAGGAGATCACACTTACAACTGTACTAAGAAACTAGTAGATTATGAACATGATTGGATCAATGATTCAGGATGTTCCAATCACATAATCGGTGATGAGAAAAAGCTCATCAATGTAAGTGAATATAAAGGCAGTCAATTAGTGGTGACTACAAATAATTCAAAAATGTCAATAACTCATATTGATAAGACGATATTTGTGCCTCATCACAACTAAAGACAAGCGGAACTTCAAAATGTCTACCATGTTCCAGATATGAAGAAGAACTTATTCTCCGTTACACATTTAACAGCTTCAAAAAATTATGTCGTGTTCGAACCGGATGACATAAAGGTATATCAAAACTTAAAAGTAACAAGCTCGCCAATCATGAAGGGAAAAAGATCAATCTATATCAATCCAGACGATACAACTTATGTGGTAATTGATGATGCACAAACATGGTGGTACAATGAAGTCTCCTTGTCATATTTAAGGAAATTGGAGCAAAAGCTACAATGTAAGCTTGAAGAAGGACAAAAAGTGTGGCTGAACAGGAACAAGAGGTATGTGAAAAATATACCTCACATACAGAGAAAATATTTTCAAAAGGATAAAATAAGAATTCATGGAAAACAAGAGTACATGAAATACCAGATGAGTTGCAAGAAGAAGTTCAAGAAAAATCACAATTATAATTGAGGAGGTTTACACGATTGAAGCGTCCAAACACCAAATACATAGATGCAACATTAACTGAGGTGGTTAACATCAAAGATGCAGTACCTTTGAAGAATATTGAAAGAGTAGGGATCAAAATAATCCGACGAAGGAAGATATCCTCATAGGGCATCGACATCATGATGCTTGTAGAGCAATAATGCTCACAACAAATGCAAAGAAAAAATTAAATTCGTGTTTAAGGGTAGTGTTAAGAATTTATCACCAACTTAATTATTTACGTAAGAATTAAGATAAGTCTAGAAAAATCTAGAATATTCTAGAGAGAATAGTCTAGAAATATTTCAGATATGGTAGTTCTAGAATTAAGTAGTTGGAGGAATATTTTATAATAGAGTAGAAAAATATGCTTCGCAAGATTGTTCCATCACCCCCTATAAATAGAGGTGGTCCATTTGAATTGTAAGCAACCAAGCAAGAAACAAAGTAACAAACAGAGTAAGAAAGTAAGAGAGCAAACAAAAGTGAGTGCTCAAGTAAAGAGTGTTGTTGAAGCAAGCAACAAGTGTGATCAAGATTGTAAGACCGAAGCAGGTTCATACTTTGATATAATAAAATTCAAGTTGTGAGAAATCGATAGTGTCCGTCGTCTCCAAACAATAATTTTCGACATACTTTTCAACTAGAAGTCCAAAACGATCATGTTCCTTCCAAATAAACACTTTTTTCCAACAGACATCAAATTTGTTCTGAACATATGAGTTTGCATACTTTCAGTCCATATTTTTGGCTATTAATAGCAAGGTTTACCCTCTGTTTCTGCAATATTTTTTTGAACTTCTTCCGCATATTTTCTTATAAATAAGAATCAAGCGTTTGCATGATTGTGTAACGACTCATCTCAGTCGTTATGAATAGGCTAATAGTGAAAGAAATTAGACATATTATTTTTATAGGTAATGACTTAAAAAAATTCTGTTCAACCTTTCTCAAACAAAATTTGGGCTAGATGAGGCTTAGGGCTATTCGGGAATGGGTGGGGTATAATTCTTAGGCTTGGTTCACATCTTCTTATAATCAAGACAATCAGAAATCCATAGAACTTTAGGAATTGAATTTGAGTAAATAGAACTTCGGAATTAAATTTGACATGGACGAAATATGTGAGGACGTCAAAGAAAGAACTTGTGTTGTGAAAAAAATTATCTTTCTAGATTTTTTATTTTCAGAACTTTCAGATATCCCTCTGTAGCAGCAGGAGGCGTCCGCTATAGAGGTATGTCCAGGGTAAATAAAATAAAAATATAATAACCTAAAAAATCAATTAACCCCTCCATCCCCACGGTAAGGGGTCTGAACTAAGAACACAAATAGTTCACTGATTTAACCCACTTTGACAGCCAACAACCTTGTCAACGACTTCAGCCTTTCAGTACTTAGCCAAATTTAGGATTGTTTTAGTGTTAACTCAAAAAAGAGGAAGCAACGTTTAGAGACCAACTCATAAACTTTTTAAGCAACATAAAATAGTAAACAACAATATAATAAAGCCACAAAAATATAAAATGAGACAAAGGCAACCGACTATACAGAAAACTTAATTTTTAACTTGTATTAATAAAGTGAATAAAAGAACACTCCCAAATCGAATCAACTTTGGCACTATAAGATCACCCTAGACCTTAACTTAGAATTGACATTCTAATTAGTATTCCCTAATACTTAGAATAACCAAACCCGAAATTACACCATAGGCAGTCTGCACATTTATAACACTATGTGCAACCAACTCCCGACAAGTGGCACAATTAGAATAAAACACTTGTTAGCCTTAGCCTGATCCTATCCTATGTGGTTGACACCCCACAACTACTTGGTATATTCAAAAAAATCAAACAAGGCGCCAAAATAAAGCTCCACACGAAATAAAATAATGCTTCACTTTTTATAATCGCCGGTCATATGCTTGCATATGTTTTGTAACCGCTGGTCAGCTTTGACTTTGCTTGCCTTTTGGATGAGCTGCTCCCATGTTTAACACGATCGTACTTAGAATTTCAACCTTGCATTGTTCTCACCCAATGCTGTCACGCCACAGTCATTTATGCCTTACTTCATTCCACGTTGGCGTCAATGCCCTATCATTGTTGTCTTGGTCTTGCTGGTCGTTTACCCTTGTTCTTTCTTTGAATATCAATGTCATGCACACACAATATTGTATAACATTAAAAAAGTGTCAAAATGACACAAAGATATATTGTATAAGGCGTCTAAAAAATAGTTCAGTTGAAGTGTCTAACACTCTGATTGGATCATTGTTATCATTGTATTGTATTGTATCGTTACCATACCTACAATGTTTATTTTGATTATTACTTAAAATGTATTGTATTGTATTGTTAAATTCCGTTATTATGTAACAATGAAAACCCCCAGTTTATGGAACAACCAATTTAGTGTTTTTCCATTGTTACTTAATTTCTTTTTCCAATTATATCTTTACATAATATTCATAATACTATTTTATCCTTTACCTTATATTATTTATGAATTCTAGTCAAACCCCCTACCCTAGAATAATATTGTAGACAATAAAATTCGCGTCGAGAAAACAATAATCAAGAACGGAAAATTATAGCAACAATCGATTTATTATTTCAAGTGCGAACGTTACAATCTCTATGATTCCTCTGAATTCGTCTTTTCAAATATAATTCAAAGGCTTTAAAGCTTTAAAGCTTGATCTTGAACTTGGGATTTATCTTGATCTTGATCTCTATCTTGATCTTGATCTTGACTTGAACTTTATGTTGAACTTTATCTTGATCTTGAACTTGAACTTGAACTTTATCTTGATCTTGACTTTCTAGTTGAATTCAAGGACTTGGAGCTTGATCTTGAAAGTTTTGATCTTGATCGTTCTTGATCTTGATCTTGACTTCTTCTTGGATTTGGACTTGATCTTGATCTTGACTTGAACCTTTAAACTTGTACAGAAATCTGCGGCTTTTAATCCACGAGCTTTCTCTAGCTTCTTGTTAAAATTCTTGGTCCCTTTTCTGAATTATGAGACCCCTATTTATAGTTTTAGAATAGAGGAGTTGCGATTGGAACAGGACTCCCTTCGACCAATCAGATTTAAGTGAAATATCATATGGGCTTTATGGAGCGGGGTTTAATTAAATTCATATTTATCTGAATTTAAATAATTAAATCAATAATATTAATCCATAATATTTATTTGGATTAATATATTTATTAATTTAATATAATTTAAATCATTTAATAAATTTATATTTAAATAAATTTTAAATGATTACAAATGCCCCCTGCTTCAAGTCTTGTCGAGATATTTTATCTTTTAGAGACTAGGCTTGAAGCATTAACCGGTTACTAAATTCACCTTAGTTTAAAAAAATGAATTATAATTAAATTAACAATTATAATCCTAATCATATTTCATATTCCAATGTTATTGCCACAGCCAAAAAAGGAATTGTAATTCAACTAGGAATTGTAATCCTACTCAATTTCAAATTTATATACCTTTTCTATTGTTCTAGTAAAAAAGGATTTGTAATTGGACTAGGAAAAGAATTTTATTCCCATCACATGACATCTATAAATAGATGCATTGTATCCACAATTTTTTCAATTAGGATTGTGAGCTACAAGCCATTGACGAAAGGGAGATAATTCAAGGTAACTTTCCTCTCTTTTTATGATTTTCGTCACTTTTTCTACAGCTTGACGCGTCTGTCGTAGAAAATTCATATCTCATTGTAGAAAACTCTAAATCACGAACGGTTTGACTTTTCCGAATTTAGACTTCTCGTTCCCTAATATATCCAAAATTCAGAATTTAATACCTTCAGAATCTTTCTAGATGATTTTTTGAAGTTAGCTCTAGATTCTGCCATGCTAAAAATTCGTCACTTTTTACAGCTTGACATGTCTATCGTAGAAAATTCATATCTCATTGTAGAAAAATCGAAATCATGAACCGTTTGATTCTTCAGAATTTAGACGTTTTGATCTCTAACATATCCAAAATTCAAAATTAGTACTTTCAAAATATTTCTAGATGAGTTTTTGAAGTTAGCTCTAGATTCTGCCATGCTGAAAATTTCAGATTTGTGTGGCTTCACTAAAACTTTTGTGTCTTGATGTAGGAACAAAGAAATCACAAGCCGCTTGATTATTTCGAATCTACACACAAAGGTCTTCAGTGTGTCCAAAAGTCAAAATTTAATATCTTTAAAATCTTTCTAGATGATTTTTTGAAGTTAACTTTAAACTCTGCTATGCTGAAAATTTCAGATTTTTGTTGTCTCACAAAATATTTAATATCTTAATCTCAGAACATCGTCCAAAAATGATTGTGATGGCTTGAAATCTTACTTCAAAGGCTTAATTATCACCAATAAAATATTGTCTTAAGTCTAACCTAGTTAGCTTAGCATGACTTTCAAGTCTCAAACGTCTCGACAGGTAACAATTTCTCCTCTACTTTTTTTTTTGTGTGTTGTCATCCCCCATTTTTGTAGGTAGGCTTTAAAGGACGATCCATGGAGAAGGTAGTCTTATGACTCAAAGGGATGAGTACTCATTCCCGCCTTAAGAAAGGTAACTTCATGGCATTCTTGAGGCGAAAGCGGATAGATGTAAATCCCCGTCTTAAGAAAGGTAACTTTATGGTATTCTTAAGGCGAAAGCGGATAGATGTAAATCCCCGCCTTAAGAAAGGTAACTTCATGGTAATCTTAAGGCGAAAGCGGATAGATGTAAATTCCCGCCTTAAGAAAGGTAACTTCATGGTATTCTTAAGGCGAAAGCGAATAGATGTAAATCCCCGCCTTAAGAAAGGTAACTTTATGGTATTCTTAAGGCGAAAGCGGATAGATGTAAATCCCCGCCTTAAGAAAGGTAACTTTATGGTATTTTTAAGGCGAAAGCGGATAGATGTAAATCCCCGCCTTAAGAAAGGTAACTTCATGGTATTCTTAAGGCGAAAGCGGATAGATGTAAATCCCCGCCTTAAGAAAGGTAACTTCATGGTATTCTTAAGGCGAAAGCGGATAGATGTAAATCCCCGCCTTAAGAAAGGTAACTTTATGGTATTCTTAAGGCGAAAGCGGATAGATGTAAATCCCCGCCTTAAGAAAGGTAACTTCATGGTATTCTTAAGGCGAAAGCGGATAGATGTAAATCCCCGCCTTAAGAAAGGTAATCTAAAGGTGTCAAGACTTGAAAACTTCAAATTTAACACTTAAATAATTTAAAGGCTTCAACTTGCAAACTTAAAAGATTTAAAGATCTCAACTTGCCGAATATTTGAAGACCTCAACTTGCAGACTTGAAGAATTTGAAGACGTCAACTTGCATATTTGAAGAATTTGAAGACTTCAACTTGCAGACTTCAAGAATTTAAAGACTTCAACTTGCAAACTTCAAGAATTTAAAGACTTCAACTTGCAAACTTGAAGAATTTAAGGACTTCAACTTGCAGACTTGAAGAATTTGAGGACTTCAACTCGTAGATTTAAAGATTCGAACTAGCGGACTTAAAGAATTTGAAGACTTCAACTTACAGACTTAGAGGATCTGAAGACTCCAACTTGTAGACTTAAAGAATTAGAAGACTTAAACTTGCAGAAAAGAATTCGAAGACTTCAACTTGTTGACTTAAATAATCTGGAGACTTCAACTTAGAGACTTAAAGAATTTAAAGACTTCAACTTGCATACTTGAAGAATCTAAGGACTTCAACTTGCAGACTTGAAGAATTTGAGGACTTCAACTCGTAGATTTAAAGATTTCAACTAGCGGACTTAAAGAATTTGGAGACTTCAACTTGCAGACTTAGAGGATCTGAAAACTCCAACTTGCAGACATAAAGAATCTGAAGACTTAAACTTGCAGAAAAGAATTCGAAGACTTCAATTTGTTGACTTAAATAATCTGAAGACTTTAACTTAGAGACTTAAAGAATTTGAAGACTTCAACTTGCATTCTTGGAATGAAGACTTCAACTAGATTCTTGGAGGATTTGAAGACTTCAACTTGTATACTTCAAGGATTTAAAAAAACTTCAATTTTGAAGAAACTTCAAGCATGACGAAACTCATATTGTTTCAAGGGTTTGCCCCCATCTATTGACCAATCAATACTTCGTACAAGTCTAACGTTTGATGAGACAAAAGATAATAAATTACTTATCTCTTTAATTGTCATGTGACATCAAGTGGGAACATGTATTTTTTTGACACTCATGCAACTGAACTTAGAATATGGTTCTAAGCGCCTACGTACCTCAGTGAAGAGGATCAAGTCACAACGTAGTTCTGAAGGAGTGAGTGATTTTTTTTGTTTTGTCATACACAGTTTATACTCTTGCGGGCCTGGAGTGACATGCAGTTTAGGCTCGTACCTTAAGGAGCATTTTAACTCGAAGATTTAGCTCAAATTTAAAGAGCTTTATGATATACAGTTTAGACTCGTGTCTCAAGGAGCATTTTAACTCGATGATTTAACTCAAACTTGAAGATTTAAGGGACATACAGTTTAAGCTCGTGTTTCAAGGAGCATTTCAACTTGATGATTTAACTCAAACTTGAAGATTTAAGTGACATACAGTTTAAGCTCGTGTTTCAATGAGCATTTCAACTTGAAGATTTAACTCTAACTTGGAGATTTAAGTGACATACAATTTAAGCTCGCATTTCAAGGAGCATTTCAACTTGAAGATTTAACTCAAATTTGAAGATTTAAGTGACATACAGTTTTAGCTCGTGTTTCAAGGAGCATTTCGACTTGAAGATTTAACTCAAACTTGAAGATTTAAGTGACATACAGTTTAAGCTCGTGTTTCAAGGAGCATTTCAACTTGAAGATTTAACTCAAACTTGAAGATTTAAGTGACATACAGTTTAAGCTCGTGTTTCAATGAGCATTTCAACTTGAAGATTTAACTCTAACTTGAAGATTTAAGTGACATACAGTTTAAACTCGTGTTTTAAGGAGCATTTCAACTTGAAGATTTAAGTGACATACAATTTAAACTCATGTTTTAAGGAGCATTGTAACTTGCAGTTTAAGCTCATGCGTTAAGGAGCGTCTAGATATACATTGACTCTTCAAAGTCATCTTCGGATGCAGACTTGCCGCCACTTTGAAGTTCTTCTATATCTTCATCTTCATGAGGAAAATAGACAGGAGATTGTTGATTTCTCTTAAAGTCATGCTTAATTCTATGTCATGTGCACGAGTTGCCAACTCTTCGAATGTATTGGGCTTTAATCCTTGCAAAATGTAGTGAAGACCCCAATTCATACCTTGGATGCACATTTCAATGCTAGAATTTTCACTAACGCGATCTTTGCAGTTGAGGCTCAGACTTCTCCAGCGATTGATAAAGTCAACAACTAACTCATCTTCACCTTGACGAGCCTTTGTATGTTCCATCATACTAACGACACGCCTCGTGCTGTAGAAACGATTAAGGAACTCTTGCTCTAATCGCTCCCAACTATTTATAGAATTAGGTTCAAGATCTGTGTACCAATCAAAGGCAATTTCTCTAAGAGATCGAACGAACTCTTTAACAAGATAATCACCATACGTCCCAACAGCATTGCAAGTCTCAATAAAGTGCGCTATATGTTGTTTGGGATTTCCTTTGTCTTCAAATTGTTGAAGCTTAGGAGGTTGATAACCCTCAGACATTTTCAAGTTATCAATCCTTTGTGTATATGGCTTTGCATATATGGGAGAAAAATTGGATGAAGACTCATATTTGTTTTCAATAGCCTCTATGATAAAGTTCTTTAATTGATCAATTGGAATCAAACCTTCAGCTGATATATGTATCTCTTTGATCTTTGTTTGCTTTACGCAAGACTCTCCTTCGTCTTGAATTTTAGAAAGCTTCAGAGGTGATTGACTTGATCTTCTTTCAATCATTTTATCCATCTTATTTGTTAGCTTGGAAAGTTTAGCATCTTGTTCGTGTGCACACTTTGTCAGACTTTCAATTGTTTTAGTTAAACTTGCTAGTTGTTCTTTTATAGTGGAAGACATTTTGATATTCTTTAATGCTTGAAAAGTTGAGATGAGAGGTAGAGATTGTCCCACTGGGCGTGCCAGAATTTGTAGACAATAAAATTCGCGTCGAGAAAACAATAATCAAGAACGGAAAATTATAGCAACAATCGATTTATTATTTCAAGTGCGAACGTTACAATCTCTATGATTCCTCTGAATTCGTCTTTTCAAATATAATTCAAAGGCTTTAAAGCTTTAAAGCTTGATCTTGAACTTGGGATTTATCTTGATCTTGATCTCTATCTTGATCTTGATCTTGACTTGAACTTTATGTTGAACTTTATCTTGATCTTGAACTTGAACTTGAACTTTATCTTGATCTTGACTTTCTAGTTGAATTCAAGGACTTGGAGCTTGATCTTGAAAGTTTTGATCTTGATCGTTCTTGATCTTGATCTTGACTTCTTCTTGGATTTGGACTTGATCTTGATCTTGACTTGAACCTTTAAACTTGTACAGAAATCTGCGGCTTTTAATCCACGAGCTTTCTCTAGCTTCTTGTTAAAATTCTTGGTCCCTTTTCTGAATTATGAGACCCCTATTTATAGTTTTAGAATAGAGGAGTTGCGATTGGAACAGGACTCCCTTCGACCAATCAGATTTAAGTGAAATATCATATGGGCTTTATGGAGCGGGGTTTAATTAAATTCATATTTATCTGAATTTAAATAATTAAATCAATAATATTAATCCATAATATTTATTTGGATTAATATATTTATTAATTTAATATAATTTAAATCATTTAATAAATTTATATTTAAATAAATTTTAAATGATTACAAATATATTTTAGTAAAGTTATAAATTACAATACAATATGATATTGTATAAGGCGTCTAAAAAAGATTCAGTTGAAATGTCTAAGTGAAAATTAATGTCAACTTTAGGAGGCTAACTATAGAATCAGTTTTGATAAAAAATAGAGTTAAAAGGGAAAAAAAGAAAACTTAAATTGTGTCTTCCTATATTAAAAATATTTTTATATTATTTAACTTACGGTATAAAATATCAAAAGTTGATTTATTTTTTTTACAAAATATAGAATGACACACTTATTTTAAGATAAAACCAAAAAAAAAAAAAAAACGTTTGAATTCAAACGAAAGAAGTCCTAAAGTTAAACTTATCCTACGCTCCTTTTCGTTTTACACACAAATTTTTTCTAATTTATCTCAAATGTTATTTTACTATTATTAGATATAATTTAATTTTGAAAATTATTTTTACTTTAAACAGTATAAATGTCTAAAATTATTTATTAATATTAATATTAATATTAATAACTATATTAGAAGAGTGAGTAACTCTGTTGGTATCAACTTGTGTGCTTGCTGTCAAAATTTCAATTTATTGAGGATACTTTTGTCATTTTTAGTAACTATCTAATTCTCAATATTGCTCCACCTGATCTTAATTGTCAACTCATTGCTACAGGTGGCATTCATGCCAAAATCCTAATTCTCATCAATGTCTTCTCTCTATTCTTTGTAAATGCAAACATTCAATTTTTTATATTCAGTCAACGAATTGAACACGTCAAAATGCAACACAAAAACCATAACAAAAAATCATAAACGATTTCCAACATCTCCTTCAATTTCTTCAAAATGAACCTAAAAATTCCAAATTTCACTTTTTGATTTGAAATTTCAATTTTGCAGAACTATGTTTTTCTTTTATTTTTAATCTTCTGAATGTACATGAAAAACACTTTTTCATCTTCTGGGCTCTTCGTCTTTTTTTTTTTTTTTGTCTTTTTTTAATACAAGAATCATTTTTTTCAACAAATACAAAAGGATTTTTTTTTAATTTATGTGAGCCTTTGAAGGAGAAAAGAAAGTATATATAAAAGTTTAGATGATGGGTGGGATTTAATTTATTGGCTTTTGAATTTGGTTGATTTGCAAGGAGGAAATTTTAGGAGGATAATAATGAAGTTTTTTGAACTGAAAATGATTATTAGCAGTGTAAAATAATTTTTGATCATCTTTTAGAAGCTCATGCAAATGCTTATGTGACATAATTTAAAAAATAATAAATTTTTTTATTCGCTGATGAAAAGCAAATAATAAGTTGAGATTCAAGATCTGTAAATGGGTTCCGAGTTCTTCAGGTATGAAATGCAAAATTGAAGAGAATTTAACATAAAAAATATCAAAGAAAAAGTGAGGGAGATATAGTTAAAAAATGAGAAAGTTAGACAAATATAATAATTAGGGATTTAGTGTAATGACCCGGACCGAAAGGTCATTTTTTTTTATAATTTTGAATAATCATTGAACTATAGTTAATTAATTTGTGGGTAATTTGATTATTTTTAATAATAGTGGGCCAAGTTGAAATAATAAAATAGGTTAGTAGGAATTATTAATTTTAATACACAATTAAAATTTAGAAGGAAAAAAAATGAAATAACATTAAGAAGTTTGAGTGGGCGGCGACCGAACTCGAGACTTGAGAAACTGCACGATCAGGTAAGATATTATGCTAATTCTTTGATATTTTATAGTTGTTGGAATGAAATATATAACCAGTAATATAGTTTTGTTAATTTGGTTGAAAAAAAAAGAAAATATAAATAAAGAAATCGAAAGGAATGGTAATTGATAAGTTTGTTCAATGTATTGAATTTTTGGGAGATAATTTGTCACTCAATCATCGGCTAATCATATTGCCAATGATTGATGCATGTAGTAAATTGCAGTAAGATAAAATGAATGAAAAATATTAATTAGAGTCAATGTGGGTCCCTAGAGAATATTGGAGTATTTATTTAATTTCTTAAGAGCATTACTCATTATTTTAATGTTATTATTAAGTTAGTATAGTAGTAGTTATGATAAAGGAAATGTAGCAGTGATACTTCACGTGATGTTGCATCAATCTGGAGGTTTTGGAAAAATCGGAGACAAGAAACAGTACGCTATTATTGTTATAATCTGTTTTTTTGGGTTTCAATTGGACAGTTAATGGAAATTAAATGGTTAGTATTTTACAAATATATTTATATTTTCTATACATTCTACACTATAATTTCCAGATAGGTTAAGTCACGAAATTTTTGAGGATTCAATATATATTGTCAGTGGTTATAGGTTGAGCACAATATAATTATCTTATAAGATAAAAAGGTGTTTGAATTGTTTGTTTATTTAAATTAAATTTAGTATTGATTATACTGTATTACATGAACACCGTTAGAATGGTGATATTGGAGGAGTTGAAGCTTAACCTTATGCTTGAAACTTAGAAAGCCTATACTAATATGGGTGTTATTAGTTTCGAAATCTTATTGTGTTTATGTGCTTGGGTAGATTGCATTAATTTGGAAGCTCAACGAAAAGGGAAGACTCAAGTTCCGGAGTGAACTGTTGATTAATTGAGGCAAGTGGATTTCTAAACCCTTGTTAAGCGTATGAAATTCGTGTATTTCCTTGTGTGATGTTTGAGAATAATTTGGAGGATTATTGCTTACTTATTGGTGTTGTACCACAGTTGCATTGTTGAAAATTGTGTCTTGTTATCAAAATGGTTATCTCCTCACTTTTTATTTGAGCATGTCATTTGCATTGCATCTGAAACATGGTTGTGATAAGAGTTATGTGATAAGAGGATGTACCATTTGGAGGGTCGTATCGCGCGCCGCGATTGATATTATATTTCGAGGGACGTATCGCGCGCCGCGACGATTACTATTATAGAGGATCGTGTCGTGCGCCGCGACAGATTCATGGACAGATATGTAAGACAGCGGGTGTGTATCGTTAGGGAAGTCATGCATCACTATACTTGACATTGCATCTCATGGCATTAAACATTTTTATTATTGAAGAACTTAAACACGTGTTTAGCTGATCTTGTGAGTGTTTCTCTGTGAAACTTGTGACTATTGAATATTGAGTTGTTATTGAGAATATGTAAACTGATAGAGTGTGGTTATTGAGTTGTGTGTTTGGTAAACTGTGAACTGTTAGGCTGTAGCGTGGAGATTCAGATAGGGTGTAAGGAGTACCCGTATTTTGTTCACTTAACTTGTGTTTAGAGGTTTGCTTGTTGGGTACCGCGTGGTTTGGTACTCATCCCACTACACCATTTTAGGCCTGTAGCTACACCAAAAAAGTGTCGCCTAAAACAGCAAAAAGTGTGGCCTTTAATCAAAGGCCACACTTTTCGACTTTAGGCAACACTTTAACAGGTGTAGCCTAAACCACCGTTACCTTTGACCTAAGGCAACACTTTTCAAGTGTTGTCTTATAAGCAACACTTAATAAGTGTGCCCTATTCTATACAATGGCTACGCTTGTAGAACCTTAGATAAGAACACTTTTTATGACCTGAAACAACACTTTTTTTATGTGGCCTTAGCTTCTTTATTGGCCACACTTTCAAATGTGACATTTGATACCTCTTCTAAAGTAACTTTTTTGAAGTGTAGTCTTTGCTAATGTACATGCCATTATATATCATAAATGATCCATCAAATTGATGCCACTGTAATCACACACTGATAAAAACTCTCCCAAACACTATATTATATGATAAATAACACAAAAATACATATATTTGCAATTGACTTAGAAAAAGAAACATCTAGGATTAATACATATTAATAAATCTGTATTTCAAAATGTGCACTAGCAATGAATTTCACAAAATCAAATAAAAATTTAACATTGTAATACTCAAAAAGTTTTCATCAACTTCAATTGATTGAATTGAATTGACATGTGCCCACGATTTTAGTATCCCTTGACATATCATCTCCCACCATTGTATCACCGTTGATTTCCAATCCCAAAATCTGAAAATGGAAACCTACATAAAATAGATTAAATGTTCAACGAGTTTTTAAAAGATAATATACATTGAATCCTTATTAAAATAATTTAGAACTTCCACCTGTTACAACCTGAACTTCAGTTTTGTATGTCTAACACAAATTCTACTATGTAAAACTTTGTATATCTAAAATATTAAGTTTTATAGTGGTCACACGATTCAATATAATATAATAAAAGGTTGAATGTCATCAGTAATGTCACGTCAATACCCATAAAATATAATCTTATCTCTACGTGAAGGGTAAAGTTTGAGACCTAATGAACTATATAAAAGTGCAGTCTGTAACAACCCTAAAAATGAATAGGATCAAGACTTAGGTTTTTCAAGAATGCTTGTGATTAGTAGAGCCGTCAATATGGGCTAGGCCTGTTGGGCCGGCCTGGCCTAGCCCGGGATTTAATAGGGCTGAGCTACGATTTTTGGAGCCCATTTGAGAAAAGGGCTTTTTAGTCCGGCCTGAATAAGCCTGTTGATTTGTGGGGCTTGAGAAATATTGGTAGGGCCGACCCGTGGGCCAATAAAAGTTAATTAAAAAATATAATATAATATTAAAATTTAAAATTAAAGAGAGTACAAATTCAAAACAATTAGGTTAATATTTCTATTTAGATATTTATACTTTTACTTGAAAAAAAACTTAATAAATATTACAAAGATAATTTTATTTGTGGATTTGATTAAAAATAGTAACATTAACATCATGTAATATTGTTTTGTCGATATTTATGATAATATATTTAAATTATAATTTATAATTTAATTTAATAATTTTAAATATAATATAATTTTTAAATAAAGTGGGCTGGCCCGGCAAGCCTGTAGCCCACGTACTTGTGGGTTGGGCCGGTCATTTTCTGGCCCACACCAAAAATGGGCTAGCCCGTAAAATGTCAAAGCCTGTATGGGTTAGCCCGTATGGGGTGGGCTAGCCCATATTGACGGCTCTAGTGATTAGACCAAGGTCCACACGTATTGATACGCGTAGAACCAGACCTCAGAACCCTTACTACGACCAAGCCAACTAACTTGGGGAGTTAATTGAGCTTGGAAAGGTTGGAACCAACCATGTGAGGCTCGCGAAAACGAAGATTTAATTGAAAGAGTTTTTACCGGACTCAAAAGAAGAAATCTTAAGTTTTGAGGGTCCAAGGGTAAAATGGTCTTTTCCAAGCCAAGGGTAATATTGTAATTACCCTAAGGAACAAATTAATTAATAAATTAATTAATTTATTTAAGGTGTTTTCGGGTGGGGCAACCCGAATTGACCCATTCTCGCAAATGGGGTCACTCGGGTTCGAGCCCCACTAGAAGCAAGATTAAACTTGCTTTTATTTTTAATGTGTTAACTTAGTTTTTAATAAATAATTAATATTAGCTGATTTAGGAAAAAGAAATCAGATTTTTTATTAATTTTGATTAATTATTAAGTTGACTAATTCAAACCCACAAAGTCCTACTTCTACTAGACTTCTATCTCCCATTTCCCCCACTCTCTCTTGCACGATTTCACTCTCTCTTTCACGACTAATCTCTCTCTTTCTCACACTCTCTCTGGCTGCAAACGTGAACAAAAGTCAGAAAGAAAACAAAATTCTTCATGCTTGAAGAATTCACAAGCAAAACACAAAAGAGAAAGTAATTCGGTAACGTTAAGCAAAGCATTCTACGCTAGTCGGGTGAGGTGTGAGTGTGGGTGTTTGGACTGATTTTTGGAGAGGTTCTTGGGCAGCATTCTGGAGATTTAACAAGAAAACAAGGTATGCGTTTTCTTACTCTTGGTCCCTTTCCCAAGAGACCCTTAAGACTCAGTATATTCGGCTCAAAAACTAAGGTTGTTTCCCCGTTGCATGTCCCTGTCATTAGCTCCCAACGAATGTAGGTTGGTATGAATGCTGGTAGACTTAGGATTATGTGATGTTTGTGCTGAATGTAATGTATTGGATGTATGTTAATTCATGAAAAGACAACTATGTGTGTGTGTTCGAATTAAGAAAAGAAAAATGCATGGCATGTGTGAGTCTCGGCCTAGAGACTTGATTTTTGTTAATGTTATGTTGTTGCTTTATGTACTCCAATTGAAGAAAAATGTGATGTTCATGTGACATGAAGTGTGGCTGATTTGAGGAGTAAACGTCTTGGTTAAGAACTCGTGAAAGATTGTATTAAAGAACATACCAAATGAACTATGTATTGTCCTATGAATTTACTAACAAATGGAAACAAAAATGAGTAATGGAGTTACTTTAAATTTCCAGCATTATGTTAGCATATCTCTACCAAATTAAGATGTTTAGAATGTCAAGAAAAATAAAGAAGAATAGGTGAGGTCATTGAGGGTCGAACCCGAGACCTCACCCCTTTAAAAAAAAAAAAAATAAAGAAGAAGAAAATTCGTGTGCTGAAGGGGATTCGAACCTGCCTTGGCTGGGAAATAAGTGTGAAGAAAAAGAAAATAAGAAATGAGAGGGGTGGGATTCGAACCCACACCCTCTCGGTTAGGAACCAAGGAAAAGGAAAAATAAAGGAAAGTTTTGAGAGGCGTGGGAATCGAACCCACGACCTCTATGCGGATGAGGGAAGAATAAAAATAAAAATGAAATGAGGTTGTGGGGATTCGAACCCACAACCTCTCGGGGGTTCGAACCCACAACCTCTCGGCCTAAGCGAATGGAAGGGAAGGGAAATTAAAGGGTAATTTAGTGTGGCTGAGGGGACTCGACCTCGGGTCCCAAAGCCTCACATGAACCGAAATTAATAAAAGAAAAAAAAAATGAAAATGGGGTTGTGGGGGCTTGAACCCACAACCCATCGGCCAATGCAAGGAAAATTTTAAATAGACAAGTAACCCTTCAATGTAAACATTGTGATTTGACTTAGAGTTAAAAAGTTATGAATATTAGAATGAAATCAATTAATAATGTAAATGACATTAAATTGATTCAAGACTTGGGATTCCTTGCCCAAACTTCCGTTTGATACATAAGTCATACGTGAACAAATCATTCAAGAATTATGCCATCTACTTAGATCGAAATCAAGATCTTGGCATATATACAAGATACATAAATCTTGTGCTATAAAATCTTAGGAATGTATGAGTCACTTAATGAACTACGAATGAAGCCTCATGGCTTGTATGTATAGACACATAAGTCTAATATACGTTCAAAAATAAGTGAACCTATGATGTATGAAATGAAATGATGAACCCTAAAAGGGTTAAGTATGAGTGTAAATACACTAAATGGCCAAGTGCATTGGCATATGATGAGATGAACAATGAAATGATGAAATGAACATTCACATAATAAGAGGGGAGTAACTATGAAAAGAAAAGGTTATAATGACAATGAATGAGGTGACAACATGATATGAGGTTAATGTAAATGATGAGAGTAATCTCAAATGAGCCTAAGTAAATGTTACCAATACGTACTCACCTATGAGAGTGTAAGATAATGAAGAGACAAATCTCTATGAACACTCTAATAAGAGTATTGAGCTTAACACACTCAATAAAAATGATGAGATGAGAAATCATCTAATGAGCTATGATGTCCTCATACTAGAAGCTAGCTTCCATGACGTATGAGATGAATGAAATGGAACTTTATACTGAGCACCGTAGACTAGCTATGAGCGGTGATGCCTTCTTTCGGGAAAGGCGGAGGTTCACGTAACTCTCATGAGATGAGACTGTCCGGCTTGCCGGGTATGGGTCTCCCTATATCTCCTAGTCTTTGAACCTATACTGCCAATATGGGGATCTGGCGGGGTTAAATTCCCATGTACGCCAGCATGTTATTGGATCACTGTGGCCGGTGATTCCACCTCTTTTCGGTGTGGGGGAGACACTGGATTTCATGATGCTCAGATGATCTATGTCGGTTAAAGTTAAAGTTCCCAATGAATGAATGAGGCCAGCCTCAAATAATGCACATAATGAAATGAATGAATACCAAAGGTGTTAGGATAGGATAATCAAAAGGTGAGTTAGATTCAAGTAATGACATTAAGTCATTCTTTGTCATTGCACAACGAACCTAATGAAAGTCTTAAACTATATCCTAGGTATAACTGGTGGTTACACTGGACTATGAACGAAATGAAAAGAAGTACGTATGAATGAATGAAGCAGACTCTGTGTTTGCTAATGAAGACTCTCTAATTGAGGTCCCATATGTTGAGCCCTCATTTCTGGGATGTCTTAATGTCAAGTCCATGATTCCAAGGTCTCATGGCATATGAATGAATGATATGAAAGAAGTTATGTGCTACATGTAAAATGTACTGTATGCTATATGAAATGTGATATGTGTAAATATTATGTGATGTGTGCAAATGTGAAAAGTATGATGAAGTATGCTATTCTCATGGTATAACTTTCCTATTCCAAATCTGGAAAGCTCACTGACTTTCCTAATCAAAATTTGGAAATCTCATTGACTTTCCTAATCCAAATTTGGAAACTTTCCTAATCTCAATTTGGCAAGTCCACTGATTTGACTTCCAAAAATCATGTTGTTAGGGAAGAGCTATTCTTTCTCATGCATGTCCTTGGTGTGTGCTTGCATATACCCATACTTAGTACAAGTGTGTACTAACCCTATACAAACTCTACTATTTTAGGTGCAGGCACAGGTGGACGGTAGAGCTACAGGATCATCGCTGCAGTTATCCGGACGTCCAGCATTCATCCGGTTTTGGTAGGTCCTCATGCTTTTGAGGATGCTACTGTTTATGTTCTAGCTTAGTTTAGGAGTTGAGCTAGTGGAGCATGTTCCACTAGCGTTTCTTTCTTATTTTATTCAGACTATGTATGGATGCCATTTTGGCAATTATACGATTATATTATTGGACTATTTCTTTCATTTGATTATCTCTTAATGTTTAGATGGTTGATGTTGAACGAATTTCGAATGTATTAGAAATGTTTAGTAAGAAATGTTTAGAAACAAAAAGTTTCAAATTTTCCGCTAAAAATTAACCTACGTAAAGTAAGAATGACGTAAGTAGGCTTGTCTGCGACCTCTGAGAGGTCAACGACGCCGGTCTCGTCTGGGGTCTAGATTCCAGTCGTGACACAGTCTCTCTAATAGCTTAAAGTCTTAAATGATATAACTACATGATTCAACATTAGACAATATACTCTGCATGTTATACTGTATTGTAACACATACCTTTCAAAAAAAATCTTCCACACCATTCCTCCTAGAGCATTTGAATCCCATGGATTCAAAAAGCCAAGAACAGCTTCCCAAGGGCCCTGATAGACAATGCATCCATCCAACATTTAAGTTATGTCATCAAACAAATAGTAATTATTGTATCAGATCAGGCGTACATAATTACTAGTAATTCAGAAAACAACAGTAGTTATATTAAAATTCAATTAGTATCATATTGTTGTTATGTTTATCTCTATTCGTGTTGGCATTCAAACAAAGTCTTGTCGATAAGCTTCAATTGCCCAAGCAATAGCTCTGTGCATTTGATCTACCAACCAGTTCAACAAGAGTGCCGTAAGGGTAGCCAAATTCTGCAGAACAACAACATAACCATCTTGAATAAACATGCATGCATCTCCAAAGAGTTACAATCACAACCCTTTTTGCTGTCACCAATGCAGAAAAAATTGTTCCTACCATCATTAGGTCCTTTCCAATAAACGGTCTAAGATTTAGTCTATAATATATTGCTTCAGATGTTTCACAAAGACACATTTAACTTTAATTATAGTTGAAAAACAGTGTATGTAGCTGATAAACAAATTCATTTAATTCCCTTGAATTGTTTGAAAAATGCCCACCGATTCTCACACTTACTGCAAAACTCAACATCACTGTTGGCCTAAATTTATACTCTATTTTTGCATCCGAATCTGTTGATTCAAACTTGAGACATTTAATCCAACAAGTAATGGGACTGATCTCGACATTAAAAAATGCAAGAGTTATTGGTTCTGTGATAACAAGGAAAAAATCAAACTCATCACTTCGAAATAAAGATGATTTATTTTGGCCTACATATGGCATAATACAATGACTTTCATCATTGAATCTTGTTCCAAATTCAAGAGAATGGCAAGCTAAACCCAAGGCTAAAATACATGGCAGTACCAATTTAGGCTTAAAATATTTTATCGAAACATCCGTCATGAGATGGTTACATGGGTGCCATGAACATAAATAAAAATGTGTACATCCTACAAGCCCCAAGGTGCAATCAAGAAAATATAATTACATCTAATCTTCCTTCTTTCTCCCTGTCCCTAGAAGAAGATCCAACAGTAAGGAAGGGAAAATTTTGTGTTCTTCTTTTTATATTAGACTATTTAACAACTGCTGCTTATAGTTTTTTATTCTTTCTATTTGAATAAGAAATTATATACTAAAGACGAAGTCCAGCACAACACTGTAATTCCATTTATGCTTATAGTTTCAATACACACTCAGAATCTGAACCAGAAAGAAGAAGAATACAAGCAAGATCAAGTTGATTAAAACACTAAAAGAAATAACTCACAACAAAAATATGGAAGGTAAACCATAGCCTAATCAATCCATATCTACTTCTTCTCATGTAAGGTATAGAGAATTTTTCAAGAGAAATAATGAAGTTGACAGAGAGACATCAAGTTGTGGTGGATAACATGAAATGTATAAATCAAACAATGAAGCATATAGAGTGAGCCCTAGTTGCCCAGAACCGATGGTGGGGACTGAGAAGACATCTGATTTCTTGATAAAGCTACAAGCTTCTTCTAAAGTAGACATTCAATTTTTTTTAAAATAAAAACCCTGATAAAAGAAGAGGAACAAAATGACATCTGCAAAGATAGCGACAGACTTCACCAATTTCAGCAATTTCAATCTTTCAACGAACATTAGAATTTAGAACAGGTGACATTACGAACATTATACAACTAAATACTAACCATTTTCGATCAAAATTATAACAAGTAACCTTACGAAAATTAGAACGAAATTCTAATCGCCATAAGTAAGAACTCGCCATTGTCACTCCAACTGTTAACAAATTCATCAAACAGAACACATCAAAACAAAATTCAAATGCCATGGCTAAAATTTAACCAATTGCGCTCTAGATAGTACTCACTCGTTCTCATCCATGACCAAAACTTTTAATCATTGAAAACTCATCTGTGATTTGCTGGCAATGTGGTCACAAAGGGGTGCTTAGATTCATTTGAGCGTCCAGGAATGCCATGTTCAGTGATAAATATAGCAGATTCACAAACCCATTTTTAATAGATTCACCCCTTGCCAAGAGCTTCACTTTCACTCCAAAAATATCCCTCCGTAAGATCTACAAACCTGTATTGTGGCACATTAGAAAATGCGTCAACACAATACAGTAAGAGGAACAGAATTAAATATGAAGAAATTACCAAGATCACATAGAAAAATGACAATCAGATTCTGAAACGAGCACCAAGGAAGTGGGTACCCCGTACCTCTTACTAGCATTTGAGAGGTTTTTCAAATTTAGGGCAAAAACTGAGAGTTGAGGCTTCAACTTCCGCCATGGATTCGAACATGAACTGGCTGCTAAGCTCCTATGGAGGTGACTGCGGCTAGGGTTTTGAGGATGAAAGGATTCTTTCAGAAACATGGAGTGTTTTTCTATTATTAATTTTATTTTGGCCAAATAAAAATAGGAGGGAGAGTTAAATTTGTTGGAGGGAATATAATATTTTAATGAAAGTTATAAGGCCACACTTGACAAGTGTTGTTTTTATAATTATAAAAATAGCACACTTTAAAAGTGTAGTCATATATATAAATAGGTGTGGCTAATTATATCATAACTTGACTACACTTCTAAAGTTTAGCTTATATTACTAAAGAACACGCTTTATAAGTGTTGCCAATATAACCGTGCTCAAAAGTTAAAAACTAAGGCTACACTTTTAAAGTAAAAGTGTAGCCTTAAAAGGTTTTGGCAACATTTTACAAGTGTTGCCTAGATTTAGTGTGGCTTTAGGCCTAAAATGGTGTAGTGTCCTTTGCTTCTACAAATTTTTGTAGGTTACGAACCCGGATCTTCGTGATACCTTCCATTTTCTTTGTTCTGAGGCATCTTGTGGAGGATTGTGAGGTTGCTGCTTGTCATCTCAGCGAACTTTCCTACTCCAGTTTATGACTTTGTTTTTACTTAAAAGACAACTTCATTTTAGACTCGTATTTTTATTTAAATTCTAGTATTTACATTAGAGGCTTATGCACGTGACAACCAGGTTTTGGGGATTGGATTAAGTTGAATTGTTTTCGTATTAGTAATTGTTATCAAACTTTGATTTTATTTCCGCATTTTATCAAAATTATTGGGTTAGGCTAACTTATCTTGGTGGGATAAGACGAGTGTCATCACACCCATTTTTGGTTCGTGACAAAATGGTATCAGAGCCTAGGTTCATAGTTCCCACATATATACAAGCCGAGTCTACTAGAGTCTCAAGGATCAGTACGGAGACGTCTGTACTTATCTCTAGGCTATAAAGACTATTAGGAAACTTCCTTTTGTTCATTCTTTCTCATCGTGCGTGATTACCTCTTTAGTACTGAGTTGTTGCATACTCTTTTGATAGATGACGAGGACTAGAGCTAATGTTACTGGTGGTAGAGGGAAGGCATTTCCCGAGGTAGTTGTTGAGTCCCCAGCTAGGGGTAGAAGTAGATCTCGAGCTAGAGGTCGTGCTCGTGGAAATACACTATCCAAAGTTCGTGGCCGTGGAGTACCACCAGTGAGGGGTCGTGCTAGAGAGGTCTCTCCAGAGCCTCAGATTGATGACTGAGAGGACCAGGTTCCTCCAGAGGGTGTTAAGTGTGTTGGAGGTCTTTACAAGAGCAACAACAAGCTCCAGTTGTTTAGGATGCGGTGGGGCAGCTACCAGTGGATCTCGCGGTTCAGAATGATGTTGCACCAACAGTTGGGGGTCAAGTTGCACCGGTGGTTGTTCTGACAGAGGATGAGCAGCGTAGGTATGAGAGATTTCGAAAGATGGACCCACCTTAGTTTCAGGGTGGGAAGAGTGAAGAAGCTCATGAGTTTCTGACTACATGCCGAGAGTTGCTAGAGGTGGTTGAATTAGCTGAGTCACATGGGGTTCGATATGCTACACTCCAGCTTCGTGGGCCAGTGAGAGAGTGGTGGAGGACTTATTCGGGGGATTTGTCAATTGAATCTCCCCCAGTGACTTGGGAGAAGTTTTCTAGTGCATTCCATGATCGTTTTATCCCTTGGAGCGTGAGAGAGGAGAGTTGCTTGAGGTTTGAGAATCTGAGACTGGATGATTTATCGGTTACAAAGTAGGAGGCGCGTTTTTGCCAGTTGTCTAGACATGCGTTGGCCTTATTCCAGATGAGACAGAGAGGATCCGCAGATTTGTGAGGGGATTGACATTCTCTATCAGGTCAGCTGTGTTTCGGGCATCTAGAGAGGAGGATTCTTTCCAGTCCATTGTGAGCGCCGCTAAAGAGGCGGAATTGATGGAGAGAGAGAGGAGTTTGGGGACCCTAAAAGGGCCCGTACATCAGGTCAGTTTCATGATGCCTCATCTGGAGGTCGGGGATCACAAAGAGGGAGTGGTTCCTTTCAGCAGCGGGAACCCATTCATGCATCTATGCCGACATCCGAGGGTGGTCAGATATCTAGGGGTTCTTATAGCTCGGGTCAAGGCTCGTACAGTTCATAGCAGCGACATACAGGGAGGCAATTACAGTGAGTTTTCAGGGTCCACACAACAGTTTCCAGGTCAGAGAGTTTGCTTTACTTGTGGAGATACCGATCACCTGATGCGGCAGTGTACTTCTCAAAGGGGTCGTGGTGGGCCTCGACCTAATTCTTCTTTTCAGAATAGACCACCAGCACCACAGGGTAGAGGCCGTGGTAGAATTCATTCAAGTAGAGGTGATAGAGTTTCTAGTAGTGGTGTTGCAGCTTAGCAGAGTGGAGGTAGAGATACCACCCAGGCTGGAGGTGGACGAGGGGGCCACTGTTATGCTTTTCCAGGTAGACCTGAAGAGGAGACCTCTGATATTGTTATTACAGGTATCATCCCAGTATGTCATTGATCTGCGTCTGTATTGTTTGATCCAGGGTCTACATTCTCTTATGTGTCTACCTATTTTGCTGCTGAATTTGATATGATATGTGATAGCATGATTGTACCTATTCGTGTTTCTACACCCGTGGGTAAGCCCTTAGTGGTAGATCGAGTGTACCGATCGTGTCTTGTTTCTTTGGCTGGGTATGACACTTGGGTAGACTTAATCATTTTGGGGATGGTAGACTTTGATGTTATCTTGAGTATGAATTGGCTTTCTTCTTATTATGTTGTCCTTGATTGTAATGTTAAGACTGTGACTTTAGCGATGCATGGTGTTCTGAGGGTTGAGTGGAAGGGTGTTAGTGGTTCTTTTCCTAGCAAAGTCATCTCTTTTATCCATGCTCAGAGATTGGTGGAGAGAGGGTGTTTGTCTTACTTAGCTTTTATTCGGACATTCAAACCATCCTTTACAGCATTTGACAAATACGTTAGAACATATTTAATTAATACAATTAATAGATATATTACGTTAGGATGGATTAAGAGAAACATCCACACAATTAAAGTGGATTTGTAACACTCCCCATTGGATGTTTATAGATAATGTGTCTCATTAAAACCTTACTAGGAAAAACCCTGTGGGAAAAGTCTAGTGAAGAAAAAAGAGTACACACATTTTGTAATACGCCTTGAGTGCTGCCTCATTAAAAACCTTACTAAAAACCAAATGGGACAAAATCTTGACTAAGGGAAAAAGAGTACAACGCATATTTACTCCCCCTAATGAAGAATTTTTTTAATATCTTGGAGACGACACATTCCAATCTTATATCTTAGCTTCTCAAATGTTGACGTTGGCAATGCCTTAGTGAATAAAGCTGCAAGATTATCACTCGAACGAATCTGTTGAACATTTATCTCACCATTTGTTGAAGATCATGTGTGAAAAAAATGAGAAAATGATCAAAATGGTCCTTGATGTATATGAGTTGAATTATTTTGATCCTTTATATATATCACCTTATCAAAATAGTCCTTTATGTATACAAAAAGATAATCATTTTAGTCCTTAACCCTAAAACTAACCATAAAAGTAAAAAATGTGGTTAGATTTAATGGTGGGTCCCATTATTAATACATTGCAAGCCTTTCTCTCCCAAATCTTATCTCTTCACCCAATTCTTCTTCGTTGAAAACCCCCCCAGTTCTTTTTACCATTTTGAAATTCTCTTTGACTAACTAATTAAATTCTTTTAAGTTTCAAAGAATGTTTGTAAAATTTTATTTTCTATAATATTTGTCCCATTCAATTTTTACCTTGTATCTGAAAAAATAGAATTAAAATAAAACTGATGAAAAATTATTAATTTCAAAAAGGGAAAATTAACAAAGTTATATCCTTTTCGTATAGATTTTCGACAAGTGAATATATAGTTTAATCTTGAAAATATTTAAATTATGGAAATCTTCTAAAAGAATTAACGAAGTGTTTTAGTTAGTTTATTTAGTTTGTATTTGTGTCAGTGGTCTCATATATTTTTTTCTGTGTAAGAAAGTGCAAGCTAGTGGCATTGTTTTGTAGAGGTAGATGAATATAACAAAATAAGTGTAAAGTGGTAATTTTTTTTGTAGGTGTATCACACATGGGTGGATTGAAGTTGGAGAATGATCTCTAATGGTGAAAGAGAGAAGATTGAAGAAGAAGAGACATGTTGGGTGTGAACAGTAAGGGACCCACCGTTAAATGTAACCTCTCTTTTTACTTTTATGGTTAGTTTTATGGCTAAAGACTAAAATGATTATTTTTTATATACATGAAGGACTATTTTGATAAGGGGATATATATGAAGGACCAAAACAATTCAACCCCTATACATCAAGGATCATTTTGATCATTTTTTCGAAAAAAAACTTAGGTGAAATATACTTTGTTCGGTCTCCTTTGATATATCCTCCCTTTAGTTGTGCTATGCAAGCAGCATTACCTTCATACAATATTGTTGGAGACTTTGTTTGCATAGAAAGACCGCATAATTGCAAAATGTGTTGAGTCATTGATCTCAACCATACACACTCTCGACTGGCTTCATGAATGACTATTATCTCTGTGTGATTTGAAGAAGTAGCAACTATTGTTTGCTTCATCGAACGCCACGACACAGCTGTACCTCCATAGGTGAATAAATATCCTGTCTAAGATCGGGCTTTCTGTGGATCAGACAAATACCCTGCATCCGCATAACCGATCAATTCTGACTTGGATGCATGAGAATACAACAATCCCATATCAATTGTTCCTTGAATATATCTGAATATATTTTTAACACCTTTCCAATGTCTTCTTGTTGGACATAAGCTGAATCTCGCCAATAAACTTACTGCAAAATAAATATCTGGTCGGGTATTGTTGGCAAGGTACATTAGTGCCCCAATAGAACTGAGATATGGTGTTTCATCACCAAGAACCTCTTCATCCTTTTCTTGAGGTCGGACTGGGTATTTATTTATATTAAGATATCTCACAACCATTGGGGTACTCAATGGATGTGATTTATCCATGTAAAATCTCTTTAAAACTTTTTCAGTATATGTTGATTGATGGATAAATATTCCATTTGTCAAATGTTCAATTTGAAGGCCAAGACAAAATTTTGTCTTACCAAGATCTTTCATTTTAAATTCTTTCTTTAAACACTCAACGGCTTTCGAAAGCTCTTTAGGAGTTCCAATGATGTTTAAGTCATCAACATAAATAAATTATTACAAATTCATATTTTGACCTTTGTATAAAAATACAAGGACAAATAGGGTCATTCTTGTACCCTTCTTTTAACAAATATTCGCTAAGACGATTATACCACATTCGCCCTGATTGTTTTAATCCATATAAGAATTTTTGAATCTTTATTGAACAACTTTATTTTAAATTTTTATATGCTTCAGGAACTTTGAGTGCTTCAGGGATTTTCATAAAAATATTGTGATCTAGCGAGCCATACAAATAGGTCGTGACAATGTCCATTAAACGCATTTCAAGCTTTTCATGAACTGTCATATTTATTAGATATCTGAAGGTAATTACATCTACTATAGGAGAATATGTCTCCTCATAATCAATGTCAGGCCTTTGTGAAAATCCTTGTGCCACAAATCGTGCTTTATATCTTACGACTTTACCATTTTCATCGCATTTTCGCACAAAAACCCATTTATGCCCCACTGGCTTGACACCTTCAGGTCTTCAGACTATTGGTCCAAAAACTTGACGTTTTTCAAGTGAAGCCAACTCTGTTTGAATTGCTTCCTTCCATTTTGGCTAATCATTTCTCTGTCTACACTCGTTGACAGATCTTGATTCCAAATTCTCATCTTGTTGCATTATTTTAACTGCAACATTATAGGCAAAAATATTATCCACCACAATATTATTTCGATTTCACCTTTTTCTTGTCGAGACATAATTTATAGAGATTTCCTCATTCTCATTATTTTCAGGTACATGGACCTCCTTTGTGGTGTCATCATTTATTATGTCTCAGAGCTCTTCATGAGCAATTGTCTCTATATTATGATCATCATCTTGATCATTTATTGCTTTTCTTTTCCGAGGATTTTTATCCTTGAAACCAATTAGTCTACCACGTTTTAAACGTGGTCCAAACTCATTTGCTTTAACGTTTTGTTCTATAGGGACATCAACTCGAACTTGAGCATTACTAGAATATATGATTAGTAACCCGTGAAAGGTTAGGTAATGCATCCGACAGTTGATTTGCAATATTCTTTAAATAAATTATCTTTTGAACTTCTTGCACACATTGATTTGTTCGAGGATCTAAAAAGTGAATTCCAATCTATCTCATTTCCCAACTGCTTTTGTTCTCCCCCTAATGTTGGGTATACTGATTCATCAAAATGACAATCAGTAAACCTTGCCGTAAATAAATCTCCAGTTCTAGGTTCCAAATATTTTATAATAGAACGAGATTCATACCCAACATATATCCTCAATCTTCTTTGGGGACCCATCTTTGTGTGTTGTGGTGGAGCAATTGGAACACATACCGCACAATCAAAGATACTAAGATGGGAAATATTTGGCTCCTGACCAAAAATCAATTGTAACGGGGAGATGTCATGATAACTGGTTGGCCTTATGCGCACAAGTGCTGCTGCATTCAAAATAGCATGCCCCCAAATCGAAACAGGCAACTTTGTTCTCATCAACAAAGGTCTAGCTATCAATTGAAGATGTTTAATCAATGACTCTGCTAAATCATTTTGAGTATGAACATGTGCAACAGGATGTTCAACTGTTATTTCAGTGGACAAACAATAATCAATAAATGTCTGAGATGTAAACTCACCAGCATTATCAAGACGAATTGTTTTTATTACATAATCTGGAAATTGTGATTTTAACCTTATTATTTGAGCCAACAACCTCGCAAAAGTTATATTGCGAGTTGATAATAAGCACACATGAGACCATCTTGTAGATGCATCTATCAAGACCATATAATATTTAAATGGTCCACATGCAGGGTGAATAGGTCAACATATATCACCATATATCCGTTCTAAAAATGCAGGGGATTTCACCCCAACCTTAGCCACTGATGGTTTGATAACCAATTTTCCTTGTGAACAAGAGCACAAGAGAATTTCTTTGATTGAAGAACATTTTGGTTCTTCAAAGTATGCCCATGTGAAATCTCAATTACTTTGTGTATCATATTATAACCGGAATGACCCAACCGGTCATGCCAAATGATAAAATCATTAGAATCAGTAATCCTTTTGTTTACTACGGCATATGATTCAACTATACCAATATTTGTATGGTACAACCCAGAAGAAAGTGCTGACAATTTTTCATGCACAATTTTCTTATCCGCATTTATTGTAGTTATATAAAGGTATTCCATCTTTCCTTCATTCGCAGTCTCAACATGATATCCATTTTGACGAATAACCTTGAAACTTAACAAGTTTCTATGAGACTTCCTACAATACAATGCATTGTCAATTACAATTGATGTTCCTCCAGGTAGTAATAAGGCTGCTCTTCCAGAGCTCTCAATCAATTTTGTATTACCGGATATTTTATTTAACATATGTCTTTTTCATTATCAAAGAAGAGAAATATATTTTTTCTCTTAGCATCGTATGAGTTGTGGCACTGCCCAAAAGACACATATCTCCACTACTCATCTTGAATCCAACTGAAGACTGGAAAATTTTATTCATCTTCATAAGAATAAAAATACATAATAAGAAGTACGGAATTTAACAAAATAAATCTTAAGTACATAAACTTTAATTAAGACATTAAAAATACATAAAAACATTATTCATTTTCTAGCTCAATTATCAATCTCAGTTGTGATCCCCAAAGAAGTCCTCAGCTTCCAGATGATTAATATCATCGAGCCCATCAAATGCATTATGTTTTAAAGCTAAGTTTGCCTCAACATTCTCATTATATTTTTTAGAATATCCTGCCTGAACATCATCTTTGAGAGTCAAATGTGACTCTACTCGGGCTTTAGAAGAGGAGGCGCCACCTTCACTTCCTTTCCTTTTAAAAGAAATTTTGATACAACCTGACAAAATGCTCAGGTGCCCGACATTCATTTTTCCAGTGACCTTTAAGGCCACAACGATGACAGTGATCGTCCTTTCCTTTAGAAGGATTATTTTGAGAACCTATATTGTTCTCCCTTTTGTTATGACCATCACCTCGACGATTACTATATCGTCTTTTGCCTTTGTCACGTCCACGCACATTGTTATGGCCCCGATTATTTTGTCTTATTTCAGACTGGCCATGTGCTTCAACCGCGTGTGCCTCTGGTAATGGAGCACTTCGAGCGGGACGGGCTCGTGATTTTTCATTAGAAGGTCATTATGTTGCTCAACCACCAGAAGACATGAGATCAATTCAGAGTATTTCTGAAAACCTTTTTCACGATATTGCTGCTGCAATATCATATTAGAGACATGGAAAGTAATTAGTGTCTTTTCTAACACGTCCTCATCTTTTATTGTTTTCCCAAATAATTTCAATTACGAAGTTATTCTAAATACAACAGAATTATACTCAATTACGATCTTATAATCTTGAAATCGTAAGTGCATCCACTCATAATGAGT
Source organism: Solanum sitiens (assembly GCA_016801875.1). NCBI lineage: Eukaryota > Viridiplantae > Streptophyta > Magnoliopsida > Solanales > Solanaceae > Solanum > Solanum sitiens. Next base: position 309,406 of record JABWTJ010000704.1, read on the forward strand.
CATTGGCAATACCGTTGCCTTGAGGTGGTCATACCACCCTTTCAAACCTATCCACAATTTAAGTGGATCTTTCACTGTTAGGTGTTCAACCTTCAGGCTTTCATCAAGATGATGACGAAGGAAAATCATAGCTTTTGCTTTATCCTGACTTGATGTCGTATTGTCTTCGATTATACTATCACCAAGACCCTTAGCGGTAAGGTGAATTTCAACATCAAGTACCCATGACAAATAATTCTTTCCAGAAATGTCAAGTGTCACAAGTCAAGTTTTGACAAATTTGACATGATGAAAATTATCATAAAATAATTAAGTTAATATTATGATGTTGGTTTCTTTATAATAAATTATAAATTATGTTCAAATGATAAAGTATAATATGATTATATAATAAATTATATGTTACATGCATATACATTGAATGTCTTAAAAACATATAAACTAATGACGTATTGATACAATAGATTTAATATGTAATTTTTATTGTTATACAGTATTAACGCCAATTTTTTCTTCTTAAGAGTTTCAAATCATATTTAATACAATAATATTCCTTTTTATGACACACACCAATATATTATCATAATATATGAAAATATTTATTTTAACTAGCATGCTATAATATTACTTTAGTAATTAATTTATAGTTATAAGTTAGTAAATAACATAACAAGATAAATCTATAACGTATTGATTATTATGCCAAATAAAGTATCATAATAATAGCTAAATCAAGTTATATATGCAGTAGTTAAATTATAGATTAAAGATTTATACAAGTCCTATTAGAGATGTTATAAGCACACAAATATATACCTGACTCTGAAAGAAAGTTGATTAAATTTTAGGAATTAAGTATGTCTCAGTTGGTTAGAGACTCGTGCTGATAACGTGTTATAAAACAAAAGGAAAAAACAAGAATATTTAAACAATATAGGAAGACAAAATAGTGATGGAAGTATAGAATAGATAATATTCTCATTATCTTCAAGTGTAATTCACAAGGGTGAAAGACTACCCTTTTATAGGACATTCAAACCATCCTTTACAACATTTGACAAATACGTTAGAACATATTTAATTAAATAATTAATAGATACATTACGTTAGGATGGATTAAGAGAAACATCCACACAATTAAAGTGGATTTGTAACACTCCTCCTTGGATGTTTATCGATAATGTGCCTCATTAAATCTTACTAGGAAAAACCCTGTGGAAAAAAGCCTAGTGAAGAAAAAAGAGTACACACATTTTGTAATACGCCTGAGCGCTGCCTCATTAAAAACCTTAACAGAAAACCAAATGGGACAAAACCTTGACTAAGGGAAAAAGAGTCAAACGCGTATTTACTCCCCCTGATGAAGAACTTTTTTGATATCTTGAAGACGACGCATTCCAATCTTATATCTTAGCTTCTCAAATGTTGATGTTGGCAATGTCTTAGTGAATAAAGCTGCAAGATTATCACTCGAACGAATCTGTTGAACATTTATCTCACCATTTTGTTGAAGATCATGTGTGAAATAAATACATTACGTAAGGATGAATTAAGAGAAACATCCACACAATTAAAATAGATTTGTAACAAAATAATATTTATTGTGTACATATTATTTTTTTAGTGCTACCTCACTCTTAATGAATGGAAATACAATCAAGCAACGAATAATGATTTAGCAGTAAAAACTCCTACACACTTATGTCTCATTTCTAAATAAAAATCTAAATAATATTTATTGTGCACAAATAATTTTTTTAGAATTACCTCACTCTCCCTCCCTCTTGTTACTTTATATTTATCAATTTTCATGTCATGTCATGTCATAACTCTTGATAGTTCGAAGAACTTAAACATAATAAATATCAAATGAAGATATATTTTAATCATTAAAATATATTTTTATACAATCAATTATAAAGTTAAAAACTTGATTAGTAGTTAGGAGACTTTGAAAAATAATTAAGTTATTAATTTGAACAAAAGAAAATTAATTATAAATTTAAACATGGTTAACACTTATAGGCGAATTTCAATTATAATTGAGATAAATTTATAAGAAAGTGATATCTCTTTAGAATCTACTTTAAAATAGTAATTTGAATCAAAAGAAATTATAGACTTACAACCATCATAAATCCATATTAATTAAACTTAAGAGAAATCATAGTAATACATAAGAAAGGAAAGAAAGAAAAAATAAAATACATATATCATTATAACTTTAAATTTTAATCATAAAAAATAAAAGGAAAATAGAATCATACATAATTGTGCGAGCTCTTTCGATATCCACTTCACAAGTCTATCACTATTCTAGAGTTTTCTTTTTGTTATTCAAGTCAAACAAAATCATAAGTATAATATAATAATGAAACTAAATGACAACTTAGAATTGAATCTTAAAAAATATAAAAATGAATTTATGTAAAACAAATGGAGGAATACCATAATGTGTCTTAACTTTTACATTAAATATTTAATGAAAAATTGAAAATTATGAGAATTATTAATATTATTAATAAGAAAAATTAAGTAGATGAGTTGTGAGTTATGATGATATAAAAATATATAAGCAAATATGATGGAAAACATAGGTAAAGAGGATATAATATAGCATATCAGTTGTATTAATTGATAAACTACGTGGGCTTAATGTATTTATTAATCAATTGTATCAAATAAATTAAAGGAGAAATATATTAAAATTTTGAGAAAAAAGATAAACACTATTGTTCGCTATAAAGTTTTTATAGTGAAGAGTTTTAGTTATAAGTGTTTCTTCATTAATAAAATATTATTTTATAATAAAAAAGTGATTTATTTTTATAATAATATAATTAATTTAAATAAATAAAATCTCAAAAAGACCAAAAAAAAAGAAAAAATGAAATGAAGGCCATAGAGAGGTACCACATCACCTCTTCTATGTTTCTCCATATATATATATATATATATATATATTTCAGTTTTTGTATTTATTTTTTGTACCTCCTTAAAAAAATGCTTAACAAATAGTTGAAATTGTTGGTTTTTAATAATCTTTTCAACTAAACTAACTAAAATGAGTCGGAGGGAGTACTACATGACTTAAACATAGAAACTTAATTTCAAATTGTACCTAAAAATATAAAAAGTCATTTCAGGTCAGATATAAAGAGATATATTAGGACCATGTAGTTCTTAGATTATTTATTCCATCATTTTAATTATAGTAATATGATAAATTATCCATATATATAATAAAATAACTTCTTTCGAAATAATTTATCTTAAAGATATATTTTTTTCCAACCAAACAACATTATCTAGTCAGAAAAGAGGACTATAAGTTGGAAAATCTAAAAAATAAAAATAAAATAGAGACGAGCCCAAAGGTACGTAGATGATGAGGTTATATACTCACGTCACCCTTTTTATGTCACTTGTGGTTTAGAGAAAATCACCAACTATGACTTTGTCTTCTTTGAAAATTCTTAATTAATCGACATCCACGACACATTATTTCAACAAATTTAACTAGGCATGGCAAGTGGTGCCTGCCGGCTGTGGGAAAATTCATAAAGACTTTAATCAGTCTTGTTATTTTATATTATCACGACTCGCTTTATCTTATTTTTAATAAGTTATTTCTTTTGATATTCATATTCGCACATATGTACTTCTATATAAAGCAAAATTTGGACCATTCTATTGACATTTCTAAATTTAAACAACTCTTGAATTGTATTTTTATAAGTATGCGTTTTAACTACTAGTATTTTCAATTTATTTTAATTATCTTTATATTATAATGGTATTTTTATATTATACATGAGTGAATTTTAAATTTTAATGAGTTGATTCATGAAAACATATGTGAATACGTTGAATTCTTTCAAACATAGTTTTTAATTATTTTTTTATCTTTTTATTTTTTTTTAAATTTGTTACGCCACAAACTTGGATGGATAGAGTAATAATTATTTGTATGATGGACCATGTTGCATTAGTCTTGCTCTATTTATCTAAAACTAAGTTCACATCTGTAAAGTATCTTAGAAATATCCAGTAACTAAATAAAGATTAAAAGCTTATTGATCATAAATATAATTAATATAATACTTTGAAATCAGAGGCGGATCTAGAATTTAAAGGTTGGGGGTGTCATAACATTAAAGTAAGATAAAAGGACTGTTTGCTTTAATTTTATGTTACAATTCAGGTTATTAATTCTATTTTATTTATAAACAAATCGATCAAATGTGTCTATAGTAATATTTTCTTTTAGACATTATCTGATCAGAGACAACTAAACAATTCAATTTTTATTTTCTTTTTGAAATTAAATGTCTTATTCGCTGAAACTTTGAGAAAAAAGAAGTCACATTAAAATTTGAGCTTGTATAAGCCATCTAATAATATTAACATAATATATTCATCTTTCATTGACTTTATGTGTTGTTGGAGATATATAGTTGGGAAATAATAAAAATTGTAGTTTCAGCCTATTCATCTTACTTAGCAAAAACGTCGGTGAAGATCGAAAGAACCTTTAAATTTTTTAAAAAAAACATTTTTGAAACTTATGTTTTTCTAAAAATCATTATTTAAATATATTTTTAATAATATTTATTTGACGCTCATAATTCAGTACTCATTAATTGATAAAACAAAATAAACACGTTACATTCAAATCAATATAATAATTAGTGCGAGAGAAAGTAAAAAAAATAAAAATTAATTATGAAAAGGGGTCAATTTGGATTAATAAAGAATAGTAAATAAATAAGAATGAATGGAGAGAAAAAAAAAAAAGCAACAAAAAAAATTAAATGCTATTGCTGAGGTTTGAGAACCCGAGTTGATAAGGTGGCAAAGCCTCTACTTTGCCAAGTGGGCTATTCCGTTATATAGTTTTTGGGTGGCAAAAGTAATATACACTTAATTATTATACATATATACATGCGTATACAATATTTTTTTCGAAAACACTGGGTGTCATGGCCCCCCTCCCCCCCCCGTACACCTAAATCCGCCCCTGTTTGAAACCCTGGAATATAATAGCTATATATAGAGGGTTAATTTCCCGTTTAGTTTAATTTTAAGGTGAAAGGAATAAAATTACCTTCTCAAATCCTTTTAATACATCAATAAAATATATATATATATATATATAAAATAAAAATTAAATATGATATTATTGTGAAGGCAAAATACATAAATATGTTATTTAACTTGATCTCATTTCACATTTATGTTCTCCAATTTCATATTTGCGCAAGTAGACACTTAAACCTTGTATAAAGTTGAACAAATAAAACACACACGTCCGACGTGATATCCTACATGACAATTGCGTCTTACGTGTATTAAGTCACATAAGATTTATGTGTCTACTCGTTCAACTTTATACAACTTTTAGTGCAGATTTATACACATTCAAAGTTAAAGGCTATAAATATAATATTAATCAAGTTAAATGATATATTTATGTATTATGCCTATTGAAAATAAATAACTTATTCTAAAAAATCTGTAATATAATAATATCAAGAAAACTAATATCATCATAACTTCAGACAAATTTCATAACTAAACAAAAAAAAATTCATTACTTAATTTTCTCATCTTCAAAGCAAACGACCCCATATTGGTTGTACTTTTCCCTTTTACTAATACACGAGTAAAGACTTTGGGGATTATATCAATGTTTATGTCATCTAAATGACGAAAGAAATGAGAACGTCACCAGTGTGTACTCTCATAATTTACGTTAACGATGATAGACACTTGAATAATGTTTTTGGCATTAATCAAATCATGGTTGACTAACAATTTGACTTGTGACTCCCACGAACTTCACATCTTTTACCAACTCTTTTTTTTCTTTCATACTCATTTCGTTCTAATACTCCGATAAAAATAGATTTTAACGATAATATATGTATATATTTTAACACATGAAACTATAGCTATTTTGGTTTTGCAATTTTTGCCCAAAATAATTATATTGTTGGAACAGAGGGTCCTTATGTTTGACTAATATATAAATAAAAATTGTATAACTGAAGCTTCATTATTTTGCTAAACATTTTCATTTTACTAAAATTAACAGAGCCCTTCATAACGATTGAAACAAATAGTAATTGCAACTAGAAACGTGTAGTTATATGTATATATGTGTTTCTTAGAAAAAGTTCGCAATTTATAGGGATAAAAATGAATTGGTCAGTATAACAAAAACGACTTTTAGCGGCAATAAATATTGATACTAATTAAGACTGTTAAGGTTCTTAACGATATTAGTTAAGTGCCACTAGAACCAATGTCGCTAAAGGCTTTAGGGACATATACAAAGAGTGTTAATAGCCACTAAAAATACTTATTTAACGGCAGTTAAGATTTAATTGTCATTAATGATCATTTTTGATGTAGTGGGTGTAAGTTAATTTGTTCAAGTTTAATTCGACTTGTATTAGATAGGTTTGATTTCACCATCTGTTTCAAATACCCTCCGTATGAATTGAATTTACTCATTACTAGAAACGTGTTGATTAATTACATGAAGATTTACCTAGGATTTTTAAAGGAAAAATCACATGTAATTTAGTTTTTTTGCCGATTGTCCTTATCAAAAAGAATTCGATGGAAGAACCTTCGTGGATAATTATTACTTACAAATATAAAAATTCCCCAAGTAACTTATCTGAGTTTTTCGATTCCGCAAGTATCTTACCTACGAATATTTTCACATAAAATACAAAAAAAAAAAAATCGCAAGAAATTTTTGTTAAAATTTGTGAAATATAGGAATTTCCTTATGACATTTTCTGCAAATAATTCTGCATGTAAATATGAAAATAAATTGTTCACAAGAACTTCTAAAATAAGATTATTAATTATTCTATTTTCTCTATATTTAATATATTTTTTCCTGACTAGAATATATATTTGTGCATATTATTGAGGATTCTTAATCCTTTTAATTTCACGTTGTACCAACAAAAAAATTTCTAGGTATATATTCCTAACTAAGTCTGCAGGGAATTTTGGTAACAAAGAAATTTATTTTTGTACGATTACTTGTAAATTTACTTATCAAATGTTTACATGTAAATTACTTTTCCAACGAATTTCCTAGGTAATGTTTTTGAACAAAATGACGCCAAATTTACTTGCATATCTTTCAAGAAAATGTTTTTTATATGTAAAATTTTCTAGAACTCAAGAATTTAAAATGTCTGCATGTAAATCAATAGAAAATTCCTGCAAAAATAATTCTCATGTAAAGTTATTGGGTAAATCACACTTTTCTAGTAGTGATTATTGTTGAAAAAATCTTTATAGTTACTAAAATAGTATATATGTCAATCGTCATGGAGTATCTCGTATAAGTATTATTTTATTTTCATTAATAAATGAATATTATGAGTCTTTATATATTTTGTGTTTTTAGAGTGCAAAGCAACTAAAGTGTGGTTGGCACCCAAGCACCACATGCCCTTTTATAAAAGGCAAAGGGGCAAAAATGATCATAAATATTGTGAAATAATTTTGTCAACCGTTGATAATTGAATTGCCATTGTCATCATCATTAATCATTATCAAAGCAACTTAAATATACCATTATTTCCAAACAAGCAAACTAACCATTTTAAAAAAGGAAAAATTAGAAAAAAACCGCCAACTTATTCAAACCGCGATCGTGACACTATAATAGTTGTATATCATATCATATCTATATAGAAAAGAAAAAAAAGACCAGTTTATATTGTTGATTATTCAAAAGGATTTTTCTTATAAAAAAATAATAATATTTAAGCTAAATATGTTAGCGTATAAGCATTAAATATTCTTTATTCCAAACGAAAAAAATTGCAATTGCAAGATAGACTAGTTTTAGAAAATTCCAAGAAAGTTTATACAAATAGAAGTTTACTGAGTTGGCTCTTTCAAATTCAAGATTTCTGCTTATGAATTATTTTAACTCTATTCCCACACAAAACTATCTTAATAATCATTTGTACAAAGAGCTGGAGGTGGGTGGTTGTCAGTGTGGAAGGGAACGTTACTTATTTTTTTCACTTTCATTAAAATAATCATTTTTCTTATTTAAAAATAATTTATTTTAAAAAAATTTAATTAACCAATTATGAAAAGTAAAGATTTTCACATACAACTAATGTTTGATTTGTGCAAAAGATTGACAAGCTCGATTCATATGGACTCAAAGTGATAAAGCTAATTAAATGAATAACTCGATAACATAGCGTATAAAGTTGAAAAATAGGCCTTAACTTAATTTTGATTAAAATAAAAATTATTCTTGGAATTTTTTAATCTACTAACACAAAGAATCTTTCTTGTCTAAGAAAATTCACACAACAATACTGAGAATTTTTTGGATGAAAAGATTTTTTTTTAAAAGAAAAATCAAATGATTTGGGAGTAGTATTAAAGCAATTAAATTGAAAATTGACCAAGACTTGAATATATAGAGATTTTTTAAAATACTATTCAATTTCATAAGTCTTTTTATATGTCCACTCTTGTAGTGAAAGTCTTTGAATAGCCAATTAGGCAATTACCAATAATACATACTTTTATGTACCCTCAATTTCCTTCCACTTTCTCTTACCAAAAATCAATCTAACTACTTCTACTTTTTTTCCTTTATAAATAATCCATTTTCCCATTTCTTCTCAACAATAAAACAAACACAATCAATAAGGACAATTTTTCTTATAGATTCAATGGATACAAACTTGGGAGACAATAGTTTTTCTATTGACCTTAACACAAACCTCTCTTTGCACAACACCAACACAAGTCCGGTAGGTAGATCTAAATATATATATTTTTTCATAATAATAAAATATATTTTTTTTATTTTCATGATATATTATTATTATCACTTGTATTATATATTCTTTCGTTGTTATTGTTCTAATCGTTATTATTACATCTACAACAACAGTATAAAACTTTTTTACATCGATTTATTTCAACTTACTTGTTAATTTCTTTATGAATATATGTTGAACTTTATTTCAACTTACTTGTTAATTTCTTTATGAATATATGTTGAACTTGTAAATTAATTTTTATGTAGCGCGAGACGTTGGATGAAGAATTGATTAGGACGAGAGAGGAGAACAAGAAGTTAGTAACAATGCTCACAAATTTGTGTGAGAACTACAATTCCTTGCAAACTCACCTAATTGAATTGCTGCAAAAATACTCTAGTAATAATGAAGAGGACAATTCCAATTTATTATTATCAAGGAAAAGAAAAGCTGAAGAAGAGTGTTGTGTTAATAATTTTGAAGAAGCATCACCAAAGAGGCCAAGAGAAATCACAACCAATGTTTCAACTGTTTGTGTTAAAACTAATAGATCCGATCAAACCTCAGTAAGTTCAAAATATTTCTCTATTTTATATAAACGTACAGTCAAACACCCTCTCTACAACAATAAATATAATTCAATCAGATAATATCATATGTTATATTGACTTTAAAAGAGATGGTCCCAAAAGTTATGGGACGCGTTATAATAAAAGAGTATCACATAAAGAGATGATATATATAATTCCACGAATAACTTTTTTTTTTTTTTTGGTTTGGTTAATTTGCAGGTGGTGAAGGATGGATATAACTGGAGAAAATATGGTCAAAAAGTTACAAGAGATAACCCTTATCCTAGAGCATATTATAAGTGTTCATTTGCACCAACATGCCCAGTCAAGAAGAAGGTTAGTACATGCAATCAAACCTTAATGATGATGGATTAAAACAAGTATGAAGTTAAAATAAGTATTTTAGAAGTTTGAAGTTACGTTTGAACATGAATTTTATTTGAAAATAATTAAAGATTTAATTTTATGAGGGAAAAGAATTATTATCGTATAAGTTTGTCAAGTGGTATTATTTATGGTCAAATGATCACACGCACATAGTTACTGAGGTTTGAATATCGGAGGGATGTAATTCTAACACATCTTTTCACATGCGATCAAATTTTGGTAAGCTTAATTAATCTCAATTAAAGTGTGTAAAAATTTCAACACATCTTTTCACATGCGATTAAAATCTCAGTAAGTTCAATTTCAATTAAAGTGTGTAATAATTTCAACACGTCTCTTCATGTACGATCAAACTTCAGTAGATTCAATCTCAATCAAAGTGTATAATAATTTTAACACGTCTCTTTACATGCGCCCAACCTCAATAAGTTCAATCTCAACCAAAGTGTATAATTATTTCAATACGCCTTTTCACATGAAATCTAATTCTTTTACATAGTCCAAATGTGTAGGATATTATTTTTTTATAACAATTACAAATGAGACTCAAATTCAAAATCTTTGTCTACTTTGATATCACATTGAAATTTAAGACCATCACAACTTATAAATGTTTATATTGTTAAAGAGAAAATTAGATTTCCATATTGATATTGGATAGAAGAGTACGTTGATCTTTTTATATGATCCTGAACAATTCTCGACTTTTATAGGTACAAAGAAGCATTGAAGATCCATCAATTTTAGTAGGTGTATATGAAGGGGAACACAACCATCCTCATCCATCCCAAACTGAAATAACAGTACCATTAGTCAACCAAGATGTTACAACATTTTCTAACAAATTGATGGAAGATATTGAAACAAATTCATTACAACAACATTTAGTTCAACAAATGGCTTCTTCCTTAACCAGCAGCCCTACTTTCACAGCTGCTGTTGCTGCAGCCATCTCTGGAAAAATTTTCGAATATGATTTGCCTTTCAAATAAAGAAAATTACAGTTACTCAAATGCGTTTATGTTTCTTTATTGAGATCGAAATGAGTTTGTTTGGACATGCGATTTCATCTCATAATTTCAAATCAATGTTTGAACATTTGATTTTATCTCGTGATTTCAAATCATGAGATTAAATATCAGATTCTCCAAAATTTAAAAATTTCATATCATGATTTCACATTTTTTCAAATGCAAAAAGTTATATTTTTTTGTGAGGATATTCAATGAAATATTTAAGGCCATATTCATATGATGATATATTTACTAATGATATTGAACAACAAACAACTCAAAGTGAAGAGTAATACACTGCAACTCATGTTCAGTTTTACCCTTTTACCAAGATGAAATTCGACCAATAAATATTTTTTTTTAAGAACAGTTTATTTGTGATAATGTATTATACTTTTTTATGAACTTTTGCTTATTTGGTAAGATTAGAATAGCTTTGTGATAGTGTCTTATACTTTTGTCATAAACTTTTGCTTATTTGGTAAGATTGTGTAAATAACTTAGACAACACAGTTTTCACAATTTATGAATATTTACATTTATGAGCAAAAAAGAAAACTTAAAGTTTCAGCACATTCAAACAAAACTTCAATTTTATCTTATATGATTTCATATCATGATTTGACTCACATGACCAAGAGAATAAAAAAAATGAAATTTATAAACTAAACCAAATCATAAATACATATGTTGTTATAAATTATTTCAATAATAATAAAATTAAAAATTTAAACTTAAATATATAGTTATCGAGTACTAAATTTAAAAAGATATTATTATTTCTCGAACTAACTAAGAAGGAAAACATTATCAAACTAAATTGGGATTGAGAGAGTACTAAATATTTAAAGTAGCATTCCTTTCTGAAACATATTAAACAGTAAAATAAAACAAATAAATTTAACCAGAAAATATCCGTTAGATTGATAGATGAATACATGCACAAATATAAAGGTTTTTCAGACTGGACCATGTCAAGTTGCCATAGTTAAATTTGGGGAAAAAATCTGAAATATATTTGAACTTTGACCGAAATGGTTGTAATAATTTCAAACTTTGTACAAGATATATTACTCTATAGTTTATATTTTAAAGATATATAAGTGTTGAACTGGACAAATTACTATTTATAATGATGCAATGTTTATGATGTCCACGTGAACACCTATATATCTTTAAAATACACTATTAAATAGTACAGGAGTAACAGATCATGCATAAAGTTTGAACTGTTACAACAATTTCGATCAGAATATATTTTTAACCGTATAAATGTAGAATGGTAAAATCCAAATCAAGATAGTGTCCAGAGTCTGTCTTGCATAAATTTTGTATTATAGTATATCCTTTTGGATTTTCACTCACATAATTAATCTCCTGAATTTTTACTCGAACCGATTTTAATTTGTTAAGTTCAGAATTTTTGGACACAATTATGGAGTTTCGTTTGTAGCGGTTTGAACTCTAGAAAGATTGTATTGAAAGCTTCTATTTATTTTTTAACTACTTTAATTTACATAACGTTATCTATATTCCAATTAACATCTCTGAGAAAAAAGGCTACCTAGTGTAATGATAATGTCATTTATAGGAGTTTGAATGAAAGACTATTTGCACATATTTATTGAACGATTGTTAGGAATTAACTTTTAAAAGAAGTATAATTATTTTCAAATTTGGAGTCCTTAACAATGATAATTTGGAGTCTTATTCTTCGAGATATGTATATATTGATGTATCCAAGATAAAATAGACTAACTATTTTTTTTATAGGTGAAGCCAATAGCTCTTTCATCCAAGCTAAGCTTATTTATAGTCTCGTCTTCTCCAAACCTTGCACAACAATTATTCGTGAAACTCACATCATCAAAAGATTTTACTGTGAAAAACACAATTTAGGTGGCTTGAATCATTATAATTTTTGTTCTTCAGACATAAGAAAAAAAAGAAAGTATGTAAATACTTTTTTAAAAATAAAAATATTTACACGACATAAGTTTATATTTTTTTCATTAATACAATGCTAATTATGTTTTATATGACATACCAAGTGTTGTCACTTAATTTATATAGAAAATATGCTGCTAGCCTAGAGGACGCCTTATAGGTTATGCAGTTATGTTGACAGAGATATAAGTTGAGTTTTAGAAATTACAAACTTATGTCTAACAAGAACAAAATTTCTCTAAACTTTTATGCCTTACCATTTTATTTTATTTTAAGTTATAGATGAGAATATTTTGAGTCACAAATTAGTTTGCTCAAAAAAGATTGAAGACGACCAAAATGTGTGTACTTGGGCCGTTAACAACAACTCAAAATTTAATCAAAACGCACTATTAGGCCCATTCTTGATTCTTTAGCCCTTAGGTAAACACATAAATGTATCATATTCTTAAAAAATATTTATGTTAATATGCGTTTCTAATTAAATATAACAATTTTTAAGAATTAAAAAATTGTACATTGATCTTTCTACGCCTTTTTCTGTGCCCTTATTCTCTTCCTCGTCCTTTTTTTATTTTTCTACTTTTTCGTCCGTCTCTTTATGGGTCAATCTCTCTTTTTTTTTTTTTTTAAATTTTATTTTAAATAATTATTTGGTAATCAGTTTTTCCCATATTTCGCTATTTTTATTCAAAAATACGACAAGAAAAGGAATAGAAAAAAATAGAAAATTGTACAAGCTCATGTTCTCAAATAGAAATTTAAAATTTATAAAATTATAGAAACAAGAGTTCATCATCGATGGTCATTATAAATATTCAATTTTACGAATTTGTGATTACTTTGTATAGGTTGTTCCTACAAATAAGTGAAATGTCTTTTGGAGTTTATATCCCAATTTTAAGAGGGTTTGGTTAAGTTTATAATTGATTTTAGGAGAAAAATAAGATTGAAACTCGAAAAAGGTGAAGTTTATGGAATGGTATCGCGATTATATTAAAGTTGTATTAGATATGTTTCATAATTGTAATAAAATTATATTAAAATCACGAACAATACATTTATAATAAATACTACAAACTTCACTCCTTTTTTAGTGATCTCAACCAAAATAAAGTAGGTAACACACTTGTAATATATTTGTAATGCATATTGCAAACATCACTCATGTTCTTAGTGATACAAATTAAAATAATTTATAAGACACATACAATACATGTTTTATTCATGAATAATACAAGTTTAGTTCAATCTATATATTATTGTCTTGTCTTTCGTTAGTTATGTTTTTCATTTATTATTATTTTTCTCTTCTAATTCAAATTTAATATTGTGTTATATACTTTTAATGAAAATTTAATTCATTTTGTAGTTTATTATTTGCTATTGTTAGATTACTTGTTTAATTCATTATTGTTATAAATTTAATTCACTCTATAGATCATTGTCTGGTGTTTCATTAGTTAAATTTTTTTTTTATCTACGCTTAATTCAACTTTAATATTTGTGTAAGCACTTTTAGTACAAGTTAATTCATTTTGCAGTTTGTTGGTTGATTTGTTATGATTGAATCAGTCTTTAATTCATTATTGATACAAGTTTTATTCAATTTACAAATCACATAATGCTCTTTCGTTTGCTACATATTGCATTCATGTTTAATTCTCTTCTAATTCAACTTTAATATGTGTGTAATACATTTTTTTTATTCAAGTTTAATTCATTTGACAGTTTATTATGTTTCTTTCTTTTTACAATTAGATTACTTGTCTAATTAATTGATTATCTTAGTGATAAAAGCAAATATAATATATAAGATAAATATGATATAAGTTTTATTCATGGATAATATGAGTTTAATTCAGTTTATAGATCGTTGTCTTGTCTTATGTTAGTTACGTTTTTCATTCATTCTGAATTCTCTTCTAATTCAACTTAATATTGTGCAATACAATTTTAAAGCAATTTAATTTATTTTGCAATTTTTTGATTTAATTATTACTATTGAATTACTTGTTTAATTCATTATTAATACAAGTTTAATTTACTCTATAGATCATTGTGTGTAAAGCATTTTTAATTCAACTTTAATATGTGTGAATACATTTTTAATTCAAGTTTAATTCATTTTCGCAATATATTATGTCTCTTCATTTGTTACGATTAAATTATTTGTAATATTATTATACGAATTATTAACTACTCTAAAAAAAATGTAAGAGAGAAACAAAAGGAAAAAAAAAGTAACAGAAAGAGAGAGAGAAAAAGCAGCAAAAATAAGTAAAACAGAAAAAAACAAAAACAAAAAGTAAAAAAAGGAAGAGCAACAAAAAAAAAAGAGCGAGAAAGAGAGAGATTAAAAAGTTGGGAGAAAAAAGAGAAAGAGACGAGAGAGAGAAAAATCTAATAATAAAATGTATAATTTACCTAAATTCCACAATGTAAAACTTAAACATTTTATTCCTACTCTTTTTTAATTTACAAAAATCCCTTCAAAATCAGTGCTATCTGGATACATAGAAAATAATTCAGATACATTAATTTCAATATATTAAAACAAAATCAGTTACACTTTTAAAGGAAAGTGAATCAATTTTGAATTTGAGTTTCCCAAATCAAGCTAATCAATTTGTTGTCAATCTTTCTCAAATGGTAACAATTTCAATTAATTCAAAATTCAAATTTTATTCTCTCAATTCTCCTTCAAATCCTCATCAACAAATTCAAAATTCATTTTTTTCTCTCTATTCATTCTCTCATGGTCATTCAAATTAGATTCAAATTTGCCAAAAATTTGATAAGATACATAATAAATAGTTGTTGAAAAATAATTTCTTTCGTGAATCTCAAATACAACATTGCAGTAGATCGACGAGATGAGAAAAACTTGAAAATTCAATATATAGTAGAAGGAAATCGCAAGAAAATGTTGATTCTGCTGCTTGACATACTCTTCATCTCATCTCGATCGTGGCACCACAGTAAGAGATGGTCAAAGAAGTTACTGAACACTTCAATTTTTATTTCAAAATATATTTGTTGATGTATCCTAATATTGTTCTTCTTATTCTTTCTAAAAAAATTCAATTTATTGAATCAAACTTGTCGATAAATTGTACTGATACAACATGAACATCTCCATCTTGTTGAGACATTGCGAAACCTGAGAAAATGTGGTGAGGTATGAATGATACAAAAGCGATGAAATTATTGTTGTAAAAAAAATTAATTTGTGAATCTCAAGTCAACCATTGCATTTGAATTAAGATCGGTGAGTTGAGGAAAAAACTGGTGATCTGATACATCGTTGAGGTGAAGAAATAAGAGTTTGAATTTTCAATGTATCCGTTATGGATTGATACAACAAACAGAAATGCTAAAGAGATGCATAGTTTTGATGAATCATTCATACCTTTTATAATGTTGTGTAATCGTTTTCTGAATTTTATTTCTAAGATAGATAGATTTATCAATACATTACTATTTATGTATCTCGTTTAAATTGATAAGTGTTGTATTTCTATCAGATCCATTAAATAAGTAATTGTTGTCCATAAGATGTAAGGTTTGAGATTGATACATTACTTTGTGATAGTTGCTAAGATACAATTAGTATAAATTCAAATTTACGTATCATGTCTAGAAAATTGTATATTTGTTCATGCAATAATAGAATGTTGTGTATCCGATACATTATATCATGTATCAATCATATGGTTTAGTAGATGTAATATTGTGTTTCATAAAATTGTTTATCTAACACACAATTTATGTAGTTGTGTTTGATAAAAAAAAATTGTATTTGATATTAACACTGTTTAAAAGACAGAATGTTGTGTACATAATTCATTATGTTGTGTATCTAATACATAATTTAATATATGTATTAATGCGCTCCATGTTTATTGTATCAGAAGAACTTCATATATTGACTCGAACTAAACAAACTTTTGATAATAACATTTGCGTATCACCGTTTATGAATTTGATACATAATTGTGTGACACTTAATGTATCATGTACTGTGTACAGATACATATCCTTCTAAATTTAAATGAGATAAAAGATACATAGCAACACCTAGATACATGATAACTGATACATTTGATAGAAGTTTTATATCAAGTATCAAAACTAATTAAGTTTATGTATCAAAACTAATATTTCAACACAATAAACTGTGTATGATAAAATTATGATGTATCATAGTGTTAAAACAAATGCATTATACATTAATTTAAGAAACAAAATTGACTAGATACATTAAAAATCTAGTTAATGTATCCCAAACTATAACCGTAAGATAATTTAGTAATTTAAACTCGATACATTGTACATAATGTATTATAATGTATCATAATGTTGAAACGAAGACATTACACATTAATTTAAGAAACAAAAACAACTTGATACATTAAAAATATGAACTCATATATATCAGAAAAAGATGAACAAGAAGAAATAAAAAAAAAGTAATCAACAATCTGATCTATCTTCTCCTTTTCAGCTATTACTTTGAAAGACAAATGTACATCAACTTTTTTCTACATGTACTTTAAAAAACGAAGGTACATCCTTCTTCTCATTCTCCTTCTCAACATTCACTCTTGTATCATTTTTTTACTATTAAAATAGACGTCACCTATGAATCTCGATCCAAAGTCCTTACCAAAGCCACCAGTAGATCGACTTTTTCGCCTTTTTGAGCGTTTTTCTCCCAATCTATTTAGAAGACGACCTTCTTCGACTAGTTGAAAATAAAGACTAAAAACAATAAAATTGAAGAAGACGACTATGAAGGAAACACAATATATCAATTGAATAGTTTGAATTTGATTGTTCGGAGAGAGAATCCTTTTGAAAATAAAATTGATATGAAAATTCTAACTGATAAGATTGTAGAAAAATCCTTTTGAAAATCAAGATAAGATTGCAGAGTGAAACTAGGGAGAGAATAAAGGAATTAAAAAAAAGAAGAAAATCATGTGTCAAGGCTTGGATACTTATGTATCTGGTTGATTTAAAAATTGAGGAAAAATAAGGGATTTTTGCAAATATTTTAAAATGATAAGAAATAATGAAAATTATGGAAAATAAAGATGTATATATATGTAATTTATCCTAATAAAATATATAATATTATTTTATATTGCTATAAATGATAATAAATATACAATATTATTTTATATTGCTATAAATAATAATAATTATACAATATAGGTAAAATAAGTAATTATTTTAAAAAAAGAATTCACTCCGTATCCGTTTCTTCATAGCAGCCCAAACCCCAAAATAATCAATCAACCAAATAGCCCCCAAAATCAATTGCCGGCCGGCGGGCAGTCACCGTTTCCTCCACTCCACTCCCTTCAACTTTTTGCAGAGGTAATAATTGGACTCTTCTTCACCAATTGGTTATTTTTATCGTGCATGAACATTTGTCCATAAAGCAACGGGCTTTTATCATCTTCAAGCTTAATGTTATATAGTTTTTGTAATGTTTGCGTGCACCTTTAACTATTTCATTGCCGTAATTGTGCATACTTTCAGTTTTAATAATGCTTGCGCACACTTTAACTATTTAATGCTGGTGTCTGATCAACTTGTGCATACTTTCAGCTGTATCAAGACTTAGACAAATTGGAAGAATCGCATATTTGAACCTTAATGTTCAAGTTTTTTGTACATTTTAGTGATTGTTAGGCTAATGTGGTAGTATTCGAGAGAATTGTGTAGTGAAAAACCCTTTTATTTATATGTATTTGGCCATGTCAAATTGTCCCAAACTTACGAATCAAAACAGCTGCTTTTGATATAAGCAATTCTGTTTCAGTGAACCAAAATTCGATTGGAATATGTAACGAGCAGAATAGGAATCTGAACAACTCTCCTCGATCTTTCGTAGTAATGTTGATATGAAAAAAAACTGATGGCAACTATACTAAAACCAAACTCAGACATGGTATTCAATATTTTACAAAATACATTTGAAATGATAAAGACATTAGGAATTCTGTATTAGACTTACAAATTATATAGAATAGAAGATGCTCAATACATAAGAAAGCTTTATTGTGCATAGAGAGATTCTGTCCTACCAAAGGCAAGGATGGTCCTTGTGCAATTGCAGCCATGCATGAAGAATCAGAATCCATGTCCTTTTTCGTACCACTCAATTTTATTCTCTCAAATATTAAAAGAAATAAACGACCCTCCATGAAAAAAAAAAAGAGATTCTTTAACCGTGATTTTAGCTCTTTTGGCTGCCCTTGATCATGTGCCCGAGGCCATTTGTCTTTCTTGAAAAAACAAGGTGGACACCAGGATCATGGTGAGTGCAAGAAGCATTGTGGAGAATAGAGTTGTTGATACCTTGGACGTTGCTGTTCATGAATGCAGTCATAGGAAGGGACTTATTTTGCATTTTATCTCCCTTTCTTCCACTTTCATTCCCTGATTTCTCTCCATCGTCTTCACTACTCCAAGACTTTGGACTTCCTTTATTTTGAAGGCTCCTAGGGCTGTATGTCTTCCTTGAAGGACTTAACTCCATAATGGCTCCCTTGTTTTCACCAGCTAGTGTTAGAACACTCGTTCCAAAGTCATCTGCAGCATTAGAATTAGTCAACTTCTTCTTCTGATGAACCCCTTTATCTTTTTTAACTGTTTCTTGTTTCCCATTTTCCATTGTGTTTCCATTTCTAGCAGTCTGCAGGACATGATGATGATGATGACCGTTAGTGTTAGCCCTCGTGGTTTCGTGGACCACAACAGATTTCTGATCAACCTGTGAAGGGATCTTGGACTCGAGTTCAAGTTGAGATGGGGGAAGCTTTAGTGGGGATGGAGGGTGAGAAACTGCAGGCTTAGTTTGAGGAGAGTAAGTCTGGGATTTCACTAAATTAGGCTGGAAGACATTTTGAGATGGTGGAGGGGATTTTGATGGTGATGATTGTTTGATGAGAGTTTGGATAGAATCTGTCAATTTTGTTTTTGGAGATGGTGGAAATGAAGCATACGGAGTAGTAGTTGGAGCGCTCTCTGTTGCTACATTAGAAGCTAATGGCTTGAATGGAGATTGTGGCACTGATGTGGTGGTTCTAATGACAGGAGAGGTTCTAATGACAGGAGATTTAGGAACCTCAGTGGCAGCACGTTGTGGTTGTGCTGCCACTGGAGAACGTGGTGAAGGAGCCTTTGGTGGCGAAACAACAGATTGAGGAGGAGGAGGAGCAACAGGTGATCTTGGTGGTGAAGTTGCCTCAGCAGGTTGACGCCTCTGTGGTGAAATGGGGCTACCTGGGGCTGGCACTTGTGGTTGCGGTGGTGCAGTAATTACTGCAACAGGAGGAGCAGCAGTAGGTACTGGAGGTTGAGGGGGCTGAGGAGCAGTAACTGCTGGTGAGGCAGGCCTAAATGGGGTGGTAGGTCGAAACATCGGTTGTGGGGATGGTGCTGGTGGAGCAGAAGCTGGAGGAGGTTGTGCAGGTTGTGCAGCCGGACGAACCATGGAAGCAAATCGGAACAATGGACGAGGTGGTTGTTGGCTAGCCATTGATAGATAGTATACTAAAAGTCTTGAAATATAATTATTACTACTTGTGAAAAAAACTAAAACTTAGCCAAATTGTTCCACAATGAAATAACTCAAATATGTTAAGTCTTATTTATAGTGTTAAGAAAAGTGTAAGTCTTCAAATAGACATTTAAATAACAGAAGAAGATGAAAGGGAAAGAAAGGCATCAGATTCACAAGAGACATAAATTTTCATTTCACAAAAGTAATAAGCAAGCATCAGATGCAAAACATCACCAAGCAATTCTCATATATAAACAAAAAGGAGATTTCATTGGCATAATAGCAAATTAGCTAGGGGACCACCTTATAGTAAAAGTGAAATATGTGTGAAATTCACTGCATTTCAACTCCATCTTCCATCAATTTGTTAGTGTGTTTAGAGCTGTTTTCCAATAATAAAAGACATCGATTGGCATCTATGCCCTCCAAATACAAATTAAAGGCGATAATCGCAGCAATTACTATAGTTCAAAATTAAAAAAAAAATGATCACAACCATGAGTTATGGTCGTACAGTTGCAATTCTGGGAATCGTTTGAGGGGTACATGAATATTTTAAAGCACATAAACAGATCTTTCAACTTATTCTCTGTTTGAAAAAGCCAATACTTATTGGTATACGTTATTTTAAAAAGTGCTATATGTGATTCGTTCCATTCATTACCATTCATATATAGAGGAAATGATTTTAATTAATGTATTAATATAATACTCATTGTTTCATTTTATATATATAGCGGAGTTAGATTTGACATAAGGTTTAAAAGAGAGAAAAAAATATTTAGGAACATAGAGCTTGTGCCCGGACAGAGTCTGAATAATAAGTACGAATCGATCATAGTTCAAAAATTTCTTAAATTTTGTGTTCTAAATATTAGAATAAATATATAATAAAGTAAAACCATCTTTATCTCAAGATCAGTTATAACAAGTTACACACTTAATACTTTGGTAATACAAAAAAAAAAAAAAATTCACGATCAAACTAACAAAGGAAAATAGGTGTTGAATATATTATGACATTTTTGTGATCTTTAAAAATTAAAAAAAATAAATAGAGTGACACATCAAAGTGAAAAAGAGAAAGTGTACACTATAGGATGCTACATATAATATGCAAAATAGGAGGTGATATCGACATTGCCTATATGATATTCACCTTTTTATGGTTTTATATTTATTCCATTTCTTGTTTATAATTAAAAAAAAAATTAAAAGGCCAAGTATTTCTTATTATTATATATCTGACCCAATGCCCTATTTAAGAATTTTTTTAAAACAGAAACAATACTGAATTTGCGGCTGTTAATGTATGAGGTACTATGTAAGGCAATAAATAAAGAGAATAATAAAAGTTGAGAGTGTTAATTGACGAGGACAAGATTCCCTTTATGTTCGAAAAGTGAAAACAAATATAATCAAATTGGATGTCATGAATCATTTATAAGTGAGTTGACATCTTTACAATAACTAATGTAATCTGACCAAAAAATAAATTCCTTTTTATATTTTTTTCATAAACAAATTTTGTCAATTGCTTAGCAATGAATGGTAGTCACTTGTCATAGTTGTTGTTTTTCAACCTAAGGACACTACCAAAAAAATCATTGTTTTCTTACTAAAATTTTCTGCAGAAATTAAATATTACTAATCCCACGTGTATTTTGATTGAATCAGTGAGGAAAAAATATAGCAATGTCTTCACACACCAAAAAATATTAGGAAGCTCTCTAGTATTTTCAAGAGCCAAAGTTAAAGCGACTACTTTGGAACATAGGTTGTAAAGTTGTTTCATCTTGTTAGAATACTTAAATTAATTTCAAGAGCCAATTCACCTCTTTCTTTTGTCTAATTTGGTGTCAAGTCTATCATTTCAGCGCATTATATTGCGCACCAAATGATATAATGTAACTCAAGTATAAATCGCGAACCAGACAACGATAACAACCAATTTTAATACCCCCATATTACATCTTTAAAAGTGGTATCAGTTGCAGAAATGTTGGAAGTTGGAACTAAGGAAAGCAATTTGTTAATTTACAGTTGATATTATAACAATAACATAAGGAATGCAAATGAAGAGAAAGAGTTGTGAAAAAAGAAAAGAAAAATACAATGTATCAAAATTATGCACCTAATAGTTGTCGCATGATTTTTAAACATCTGAATTTCAAAATGTGCTTCAGTTGATTCTGATATGGAATTAGTTGGATTTGCTTATCACTATGGTAATCAGAGAGGTTTAATTTGTTTTATATCTTTCTTATGCAGCCTTTTCAATTCAGGGCAGCGAAAAGACGCTTCTCGTGTGTAGAAATCAGTGGGACAGGGGAGATTTCCAACCACAAAATCTCTTAGTCTTCAGGTGCTTCTTGAACTCCATTTTCATCTCTGTGATCACCGATCACTCGCTCCAATCTTCCAACCATAGTGTACTTGTAGATGACAGAGGACGCCATACTTGAATCGTGACACTTTGACTACTTCAAGCCTGTGGTATATAACTATTTCGCTAGGACCCTTCCATAGTCTAGTTATTTTCCAGTACCAATCTCTTTCAGTTTCCTTAATTGTCCACCTTGACCTTGGACTGATAGGCCTTCAAATAAAAAAACAGCTTCTATTGAGGTCTGTTTTGCATGAACTTCTTTAGATATTACACCCGGTGAGACATTTTCAGGCAGTGATGTGATCCCCGACATTCTTAAAGTTAAAATTTCAAGTGTAGATACATCTTTTAGGAATCTGCAATTAGCGAAAGAGAGTAGGCGAAGAAGTGACAAGTGCTGAATTGAGGAGGGTAAGGACTTCAGTCCAAGACTTTTTAGAGCTCTCATATATACCTTGGACTATAAGACTCGATAAAAACAACTTAAAAAGGCCAAGTATTTCTTATCATTTATCCAATGCCCTATTCAAGAATTTTGAACACAAACAGAAGAGTTTGAAAGTCAAGAGGGGGTGAATTAAAATTTCCTTCGGTCGACTTCCTACTCTGGTCAGTCGACTCACTTGCACGTTAGTAAAACAGATAAACAGTAAAAATAACTTGCAGTAAGTAAATAACATAACACAGAGTGTTTTTATACTGGTTCGGGTCACCGATGTGGTGCCTAGTCCAGTCCCCTTGGGTTACAACGATTTCCTTAAGAACTTGTTGTGAACTTGGGTCTTACAAAATGTTACAATTAAGAGCCTGTCTGATAGGCAAATCAGACATTCTTCTTTGACACAACCTCTACCTATATAACCTACACTCAGATCTTTCTTTCTCTTTTCTTTACAATTGTTCACTCAAAGGTGTACAAAGTTTTATGAAAGATAAAAGAAGATAATAATACAAGTTCAAGTGAAGTGCGTGCTTCACATCTAAGACTGAGACAAGTTTAAGTTGCTGTGAAAGATGATGCCTTGTTTCGGAAACCCAAGGGAGTTGTAAATCAAGAATCCATAGATGATTCCTTGATTTATTTGAATTGATTTGTTGAATCATGTCCATATCAGATATGTGCATGATTAAATTAATTCCTTCCTTTGTTAGATGAACTCCTTGAATCTTGGCTGATCTTCAATATCTTTCTTTAATCATTGTCTGATCTTCAATCTCTTCCTTGAATCTTGGCTGATTGATTTATAGATATTTCGTTTCCTTAATCTTGGCTGATTGATTTACAACAATATCTTTCTTGAATCTTTGGCTGATCTTTTAATCTTCTGATCTTCACTCTCTTTCTTGAATCTTGTTTGATTGATTTACAAATATTTCTTTTCCTTAGTCTTGACTGATTAATTTACAGATATTTCTTTCCTTTCTTTAGCCTCCTGCCTTTCCTGTTTTGCTTCGTTCTGTTTTGGCTTTGTATTGTTTTCCGTAATGTTGCCATGACTTCCAGGCTGCTCGTATAATTCCTTGTTAATTCCTACGAGTTGTCATTAATCAGAATATCATAAGTGTTGGGAATAAATCCGTAACAGAAATAATATTTGCGGTAATAAAGGCAATAAATGCGGAAAACAACAATACGGTTAATCAACGAGAATAAAAGAGAAATAATGACACCAAGATTTTACGTGGAAACCCTCCTAAATAAGGGAAAAAACCACGACCCGAGAGGAGCAACGAATATCACTATAGTAAGGATTTTACACTTGTAGATCCGAGCAAAACTCCAAAGATCACTACACACTCAAAAGAAATAACCCTCTTTTGATTTTTCCACCTCACTATAATATCGCTCACACTCTCTATTTTTCCTCACAGATTATTTTCCTCTGTGATGCCTCACTCTTCTTTTCTCTCCTTTGTAATTTCCTTTTGGTGTATATAGAATGAAGAATTGTCCTCCCTTTTATAGAGAACAAATACACTACCCTCCAAATGTGCTACAGAAGAAAAACAATTTTTTCTTCTTCATAGCTTACCTACTCTACCAAACTTTGAAATTGGCAGAAAACAATTTTTTCTTTACCAACTTTGCCAAACTTTGAAATTGAAGAAAAAACAATCTTTTTTTCTTTACCAACTCTGCCAAACTTTGAAATTGGCAGAAAACAATTCAAAGTTTGGTACATGGGGATGGACCCCACAATAGTGCAAGTGGGTCTTTAAACTCAAGAAAGATGAAAATGGCAAGTTGGTCAGGTACAAAGCTCGATTGGTTGTAAAAGGCTTCGAACAAAAGAAAGGTATTGATTTTGATGAAATTTTTTCACGTGTTGTCAAAATGACTTCTATTCGAACTATTTGGAGCATAGCAGCTAGTCTAGATCTTGAAGTGGAGCAATTGGACGTGAAAACTGCATTTTTTCACGGAGATTTGGAAGAAGAGATTTATATGGAGCAACCAGAGGGATTTGAAGTATCTGGAAAGAAACACATGGTGTGCAAATTGAATAAGAGTCTTTATGGGTTGAAACAGGCCCCAAGGCAATGATACAAAAAGTTTGACTCTTTCATGAAAAGTCAAACGTACACAAAGACCTATTCTGATCCATGTGTATACTTCAAAAGATTTTCTGACAACAATTTTATTATTTTGTTGTTGTATGTGGATGACATGTTAATTGTAGGACAAGACAAAGAGCTGATTGCAAAGTTGAAGAAAGATTTGTCCAAGTCATTTGACATGAAAGACTTGGGCCCAGTACAACAAATTCTGGGGATGAAGATTGTTCGAGAACGAACAAAAAGAAAGTTGTGGCTATCTCAAGAGAAGTACATTGAACGTGTACTAGAACGCTTCAACATGAAGAGTGCTAAACCTGTTAGCACGCCTCTTGCGAGTCATCTGAAGTTGAGCAAACAGATGTGTCCTACAACAAAAGAGGAGAAAGAGAGAATGACTGAAGTTCCTTATTCTTCAGCAGTGGGGAGTTTGATGTATGCAATGGTGTGTACAAGACCTGATATTGCTCATGCAGTTGGTGTTGTTAGCAGATTCCTTGAAAATCCTGGAAAAGAACACTGGGAGGCAGTTAAGTGGATACTCAGGTACCTAAGAGGTACCACAAAAGATTGCTTGTGTTTTAAAGGATCTGATCCAATCTTGAAGGGCTATACTGATGCTGATATGGCAGGTGACCTCGATAATAGAAAATCCACTACTGGATATTTGTTTACATTTTCAGGGGGAGCTATATCATGGCAGTCAAAGTTGCAGAAGTGTGTCGCACTCTCTACAACTGAGGCAGAATACATTGCAGCTACTGAAGCTGGCAAAGAGATGGTATGGCTGAAACGATTTCTTCAAGAACTTGGATTGTATTAGAGTATGTCGTCTATTGTGACAGTCAGAGTGCAATAGACTTGAGCAAGAACACCATGTATCATGCAAGGACGAAGCATATCGACGTGAGATATCACTGGATTCGTGAAATAATAGAGGACGGATCTATGCAGGTCATGAAGATCCCTACTAGTGAAAACCCTTCAGATATGCTGACCAAGGTGGTATCAAAAGACAAGTTCGAGCTATGCAAAGAACTTGTCGGCATGCACTTAAGCTAGAAACCTAGAGCTATCTCCTTCAGGTGAATGGGTCTGGAGGGGGAGATTGTGGGGTCCATCCCCATGTACCAAACTTTGAATTGTTTTCTGCCAATTTCAAAGTTTGGCAGAGTTGGTAAAGAAAAAAAGATTGTTTTTTCTTCAATTTCAAAGTTTGGCAAAGTTGGTAAAGAAAAAATTGTTTTCTGCCAATTTCAAAGTTTGGTAGAGTAGGTAAGCTATGAAGAAGAAAAAATTGTTTTTCTTCTGTAGCACATTTGGAGGGTAGTGTATTTGTTCTCTATAAAAGGGAGGACAATTCTTCATTCTATATACACCAAAAGGAAATTACAAAGGAGAGAAAAGAAGAGTGAGGCATCACAGAGGAAAATAATCTGTGAGGAAAAATAGAGAGTGTGAGCGATATTATAGTGAGGTGGAAAAATCAAAAGAGGGTTATTTCTTTTGAGTGTGTAGTGATCTTTGGAGTTTTGCTCGGATCTACAAGTGTAAAATCCTTACTATAGTGATATTCGTTGCTCCTCTCGGGTCGTGGTTTTTTCCCTTATTTAGGAGGGTTTCCACGTAAAATCTTGGTGTCATTATTTCTCTTTTATTCTCGTTGATTAACCGTATTGTTGTTTTCCGCATTTATTGCCTTTATTACCGCAAATATTATTTCTGTTACGGATTTATTCCCAACAATAAGTTAACAGAGTTGTACTTGGCCAAGTTAAAAGGCAGGAGTAATATTTAGCATGGATAAGTTAGAAGAGTTATATATGCAAGGCTGCTTTGCAGATTGGGAATTTGAGCATTATTCTGCAATAATACCACCATGGAAATTTTGATGGAGTGAAATCTCTTTATGTAGACCAGTGCGCTGACATTACCCAATTGATAAAGTTGGGAAATGAATTACCAAATCAACCAGTGTTCCCTCAACTAGAGAAGCTGAACATTCACCACATGCAAAAAAGGGAAGGCATCTGTGTCGAGGAGTTACTACCTGGATCTTTACAAAAAGTCAGGACTGTGGAGGTCGGAGAGTGTCCTAATTTGAAAGATTCACTCCTTCCTCCTAATTTAATTCAAAGAATGCCAAATCTTGAAGAAGTTAAGGCAACAGGAACCTCAATCAATGCTGTATTTGGATTTGACGGCATCACATTCCAAGGTGGACAATTAAGGAAGTTGCAGAGAATGACACTTTCTCAGCTAACTAGCCTATGGAAGGGTCCTAGTTAATTAGTTATGTTCCACAGGCTAGAAGTTGTTAAAGTGTCACAATGTGAAAATCTCAGGTATATCTTCCCTTACGCCGTTTGTGATTACCTTTATCATTTACAAGAACTATGGCTAGAAGATTGCAGTGGTTTGGAGAAAGTGATAGGTGGTCACATAGATGAAAATGGAGTACCAGAAAGCATAACTCTCCCAAGACTAACTACTTTGAGGCTTCAAAATCTACCAAATCTCGCTGATTTCTACACTCAAGAGGTGTATTTACGTTGCCCTGAATTGCAAAGACTGCATAAACAGGATTGCAAAAGATTGAGAACTAACCTCTCTGATTACTATAGTGATCAGGAAATCCAAGAGAAGAGCAGCTGAATCATCTATAGATTTTCATACTTTGAGTTAATATAATTTTTTTTTTTTGGTATTTATACACACCTTAAATTAAAGTTTGTTTTGTTTTGCTCATCTTTTTCTCTTCCAACAGAGGTTTAGGAATCTGAAATTTATTTTGCAACTATAGATTAAATTTCTGCTGATGACAAGCACGAATACTATTGTACATCATTTCTTATATATACATTAGACTGAAAGATGTATTGATGCATCAAAAATAAGATAGAGAATGCAATTAACAAACATGTACCTCAAATACATGCAATACACAATTGTAATTTGTTATTGGTAGTTTACAGATAACAATCTTGATTCTAGTTGCTCTTATCTGCTCTGCTGTATAAATAATGTTATTTTGTTTGTCATCCTACATTTGTACATGCACACTTGAAATTGTATCTAATTTTGATATGCATTTGGAAAGAAATACCTATCTTCATGTTTGTTATTTCTGATCTCGAAAATTTAAACACGGGGAAATTATGGATGTCATACCTCTTTTCTTTCTAGAGAATTCAGTATATTTGCATCATGTAAGTGTGGGGTCCATTCCCATGTACCAAACTTTGAATTGTTTTCTGCCAAGTTCAAAGTTTGGCAGAGTTGGTAAAGAAAAATATTGTTCTTTCTTCAATTTCAAAGTTTGGCAAGAGTTGGTAAAGAAAATATTGTTCCTTCTTCAATTTCAAAGTTTGGCAAGAGTTGGTAAGCTATAAAGAAGAAAAAATTGTTTTTTCTTCTGTAGCACATTTGGAAGGTAGTGTATTTGTTCTCTATAAAAGGGAGGACAATTCTTCATTCTCTATGTACAAGAAAAATTACAAAGGAGAGAAAAGAAGAGTGAGGCATCACAGAAGAAAATAATCTGTGAGGAAAAAAATAGAGAGTGAGAGCGATATTGTAGTGAGGTGGAAAAATCAAAAGAGGGTTATTTCTTTTGAGTGTGTAGTGGTCTTTGGAGTTTTACTCAGACCTACAAGTATAAAAATCCTTACTATAGTGATATTCGTTGCTTCTCTCGGGTCGTGGTTTTTTCCCCCCTTATTTAGGAGGGTTTCCACGTAAAATCTTGGTGTCATTATTTCTCTTTTTATTCTTGTTGATTAACCGTATTGTTGTGTTCCGCTTTTATTGCTTTTATTACCGTAAATATTATTTCTGTTACGAGTTTATTTCCAACAATTGGTATCAGAGCACAGGTTCTGCTCATTTACAGAAATATTTTTTGCAGCTTATTGTACTATACTCAGTGAAAAAAAAAATGTCTGGAGTAAAGTACGAGGTAGAAAAATTCAACGGTGATAGCGGTTTCTCAACGTGGCAGAGAAGGATGAGAGACTTGCTCATCCAACAGGGTTTGCACAAGGCACTAGGCGGCAAATCCAAAAAGCCCGAATCCATGAAACTTGGGGATTGGGAAGAAATGGATGAAAAGGCTGCCAGTGCAATCAGATTGCACCTAACAGATGATGTAGTTAATAACATCATCGATGAACAGAGTGCATGTGGCATTTGGACAAAGTTAGAAAATCTATACATATCCAAAATGCTGACAAATAAATTATACCTAAAGAAACAGTTATACGCGCTACATATGGGTGAAGGTACAAATTTTCTGTCTCATTTAAATGTACTTAATGGACTAATCACGCAGCTAGCAAATCTCGGAGTAAAGATCGAGGATGAAGATAAAGCCATAGTGCTCCTAAACTCGTTGTCATCTTCCTACGATACTTTAGCAACAACCATTTTACATGGTAAGAACTCCATTGAGTTGAAGGATGTCACATCAGCCCTTCTGCTTAATGAGAAGATGAGAAAAAGGCTTGAAAATCACGGACAGGCTCTCATCACGGAAAGTAGAGGCAGAAGTTACCAAAGGAGCTCAAGTAACTATGGTAGATCCGGAGCTCGTGGAAAGTCCAAAGTCCGATCAAAATCGAAGGCCAGAAATTGCTACAATTGCGATCAACCAGGACACTTCAACAGAGATTGTCCAACACTAGTTACTCAAAGATTGCGGGGATCGGAGACATTTGCTTAAAGACAAATGTTGGATGCACATTAGTGTTGAAAGATGTGCGCCACGTACCTGATTTGCGGATGAACTTAATCTCGGGAGTTGCTTTGGACCGAGATGGATATGAGAACTACTTTGCAAATAAAAAATGGAGACTCACCAAAGGGGCATTGGTGATTGCAAAAGGAGTTGCTCGTGGCACGTTGTACAGGACAAATGCAAAAATATGCCAAGGTGAATTAAATGCGGCTCACGAAGAGAATTCTGCAGATTCATGGCATAAAAGAATGGGTCATATGAGCGAGAAGGGATTGCAAATTCTTTTAAAAAAATCACTCATCTCTTTTGCCAAAGGTACAACGATAAAACCTTGTAACTACTGCTTATTTGGTAAACAACATAGAGTCTCATTTCAGACATCATCTGAAAGAAAGTCGAATATACTTGATTTGGTATATTCTGATGTTTGTGGTCCAATAGAGATAGAATCGATAGGAGGTAATAAATACTTTGTTACCTTTATTGATGATGCTTCTCGAAAATTATGGGTTTATATCTTGAGAACCAAAGATCAGGTGTTTCAAGTATTTCAAAAGTTTCATGCTCTGGTAGAAAGAGAGACAGGTCGGAAGCTAAAATGTCTCCGAACTGAC
The DNA here is from genome assembly GCA_016801875.1 of Solanum sitiens. Lineage (NCBI taxonomy): Eukaryota > Viridiplantae > Streptophyta > Magnoliopsida > Solanales > Solanaceae > Solanum > Solanum sitiens. Next base: position 340,026 of record JABWTJ010000704.1, read on the forward strand.
AATGGAGGTAAGTAAACTTCAAGAGAATTTGAAGAGTACTGTTCAAACCATGGAATCAGACATGAAAAGACAGTTTCTGGAACCCCACAACACAATGGTATAGCTGAGAGAATGAATCGCACCATTGTTGAGAAGGTGAGAAGCATGCTCAGAATGGCTAAATTACCCAAGACATTCTGGGGTGAAGCAGTTCGGACAGCGTGTTATCTTATCAATCGTAGTCTATCAGTTCCGTTGAAGTTTGACATTCCGGAGAGAGTTTGGACCAACAAGGAGATGTCTTACTCGCACCTAAAGGTATTCGGTTGCAAAGCTTTTGCACATGTACCGAAGGAGCAGAGAACCAAGCTAGATGATAAATCAGTTCCCTGCATATTCATCAGATATGGAGATGAAGAGTTCGGGTACAGACTATGGGATCTTGTAAAGAAGAAGGTCATCAGAAGCAGAGATGTAATCTTTCGAGAAAGTGAAGTTGGAACTGCTGATGATCTATCTGAGAAGGCCAAGAAAAAGAATGGTATAGTCCCTAATCTTGTTACCATTCCTTCTTCTTCTAACCATCCCATAAGTGCAGAAAGTACGATCGATGAAGTTGCTGAGCATGAAGAGCAACCTGATGAGATTGTTGAGCAGGGGGAGCAACTTGGTGATAATACCGAGCAAATGGAGTACCCAGAAGAAGAAGAACAATCTCAACCTCTGAGGAGATCAAAACGACAAAGGGTAGAATCAACCAAATACCCTTCCTCAGAGTATGTCCTCATCAATGATGAAGGTGAGCCAGAAAGTCTTAAGGAGGTGTTGTTTCATCCAGAAAAGAGCCAATGGATGAAAGCCATGTACGAAGAGATCTGATCTCTACAGAAAAATGGCACATACCAGCTAGTTGAACTTCCAAAAGGCAAAAGACCGCTTAAGTGCAAGTGGGTCTTTAAACTCAAGAAAGATGGAAATGGCAAGTTGGTCAGGTACAAAGCTCGATTGGTTGTAAAAGGATTCGAACAAAAGAAAGGTATTGATTTTGATGAAATTTTTTCACCTGTTGTCAAAATGACTTCTATTCGAACTATTTTGAGCATAGCAGCTAGTCTAGATCTTGAAGTGGAGCAATTGGACGTGAAAACTGCATTTCTTCACGGAGATTTGGAAGAAGAGATTTATATGGAGCAACCAGAGGGATTTGAAGTATCTGGAAAGAAACACATGGTGTGCAAATTGAATAAGAGTCTTTATGGGTTGAAACAGGCCCCAAGGCAATGGTACAAAAAGTTTGACTCTTTCATGAAAGTTCAAACGTACACAAAGACCTATTCTGATCCATGTGTATACTTCAAAAGATTTTCTGACAACAATTTTATTATTTTGTTGTTGTATGTGGATGACATGTTAATTGTAGGACAAGACAAAGAGATGATTGCAAAATTGAAGAAAGATTTGTCCAAGTCATTTGACATGAAAGACTTGGGCCCAACACAACAAATTCTAGGGATGAAGATTGTTCGAGAACGAACAAAAAGAAAGTTGTGGCTATCTCAAGAGAAATACATTGAACGTGTACTAGAACGCTTTAACATGAAGAGTGCTAAACCTGTTAGCACGCCTCTTGCGAGTCATCTGAAGTTGAGCAAACAGATGTGTCCTACAACAAAAGAGGAGAAAGAGGGAATGGCTAAAGTTCCTTATTCTTCAGCAGTGGGGAGTTTGATGTATGCGATGGTGTGTACAAGACCTGATATTGCTCATGCAGTTGGTGTTGTTAGCAGATTCCTTGAAAATCCTGGAAAAGAACACTGGGAGGCAGTTAAGTGGATACTCAGGTACCTAAGAGGTACCACAAGAGATTGCTTGTGTTTTAAAGGATCTGATCCAATCTTGAAGGGCTATACTGATGCTGATATGGCAGGTGACCTCGATAATAGAAAATCCACTACTGGATATTTGTTTACATTTTCAGGGGGAGCTATATCATGGCAGTCAAAATTGCAGAAGTGTGTCGCACTCTCTACAACTGAGGCAGAATATATTGCAGCTACTGAAGCTGGCAAAGAGATGGTATGGCTGAAACGATTTCTTCAAGAACTTGAATTGCATCAGAAGGAGTATGTCGTCTATTGTGACAGTCAGAGTGCAATAGACTTGAGCAAGAACACCATGTATCATGCAAGGACGAAGCATATCGACGTGAGATATCACTGGATTCGTGAAAAGATAGAGGACGGAGCTATGCAGGTCATGAAGATCCCTACTAGTGAAAACCCTTCAGATATGCTGACCAAGGTGGTATCAAGAGACAAGTTTGAGCTATGCAAAGAACTTGTCGGCATGCACTCAAGCTAGAAACCTAGAGCTACCTCCTTCAGGTGAATGGGTCTAGAGGGGGAGATTGTGGGGTCCATCCCCATGTTTAAGTTTATTTATTTAATAGTTCAAAAATATATTTTTTATAATTTTTAATAAGTTTATCGATAACTATCTTTATTTATTAGAATTTAGAATTTCTTATTAGTTAATTTTAAAATTGCATCTTTACATGTAATTGATTACGTTCATTACTTTTTTCATATTCATTTTTTTTGTTACATTATTGTTTTATTTTTAAAATGCTATTATTTTAAAAAATGAAAGAATTTGACTAAGTTTCGGAAAATTAATTAATCTTATTATTTAAGAAACATTGACTTTCTAAATTACGGAGTCGCCACTTGATTTTTGATAAAATCAAGAAAACTTACAATTTATTTTTCAAAAGATTTAAAAACAGATAAAAATCAATTGAAAAGGGTTCGAAGTTCAATGTATATTCCGAGAAGGTGTTAGGCCCTCGAAATGCCCGCTAACTCGCGGTTGACCGGCGATTTGACTAAAATGACCTAAAAAAATATCTTAAAATTTTAACTTAGTAAAGAATTCATTTTGATATATTCATTCCATTTTTTATTCCTTATTATTTCTAAAGGAAGACATTTAAAGGAAATTAACTTAAGGGAAACTAAGTGGTGATAAAAGTAAATAAAAACAAGTAAATAAAATAGTAAATTTTAAAATAGTGAAAATGGCTGCCCTTTAGGAGATTATTAAATTTCTACCAAAAATTAGTTAATTCAAACAAATAATAAATAAAGAGGAGAAGAAAAAAAAATTTGAACTTGGGCTTGATTGCCCAAATTCATTCAAATTTGGGCTTCGGCCCACCTGTCCTATATTAACTATTTAAGTTTGGGCCTTTTCAACAATTCAAATCCTGCAAAACAAATTGGCCTTTGGGCCTATTAAAAACTTTTGCTGAAAAGGGCCCTAGCCCATTTCCTGAAAAAAGAAAAAGAGTCAAGGTATACAAATGATGTATACTGTTGTATATAATGTATATTCAATCCACTTTGAACTTTTTCAGCCCTGCATTTGTTTGAATACACATTTCTCGCTATTCACCCTGTATTTCCCATATTCTTTCTGCGTATTTGTACCTGTACCATTTTTAACCTGTTATTTGCATTTTTTACATCTATTTTTATAGTATCACGCCTCTGTATACCCGTGTATACAGGTTGTATATCAGCCTGCTTTTTTCAACTTTTGAAAGTTGCAGGTTCCATTTCAGTGGTATATCTGGACTGCTATCAACCCAGATTTCGAATGTGGCCTCCTATACGTCTTTTGGCCTGTATATTAGTGTATACAATATGTATACAGCAGGTATACATCATCTTCAACACCTGTAAATTAATTTCCAGCAACTCATTTTCTGTGTTTCGACCTGTACGCCAGTTTGAGGTGGATCTACGACTCGAGAAGGATGTTTTGAGCCTTTATGGCTCGATGAGAAACCGCAACGAGATGGATTAAAGTCCGTGAGGACTCGAGGAGAGTTTCACATGCAATAAAATAGAAATGAATTAGCCATGAAGTGATGAAATAAGGCACATCTTAAACAGAACATAATTATGAGTACACAAAAAATATTTGAAGAGATCCGAGTTAAGCTCGAATATATAACTCAGAAAATAAATAAAAAATAAATAAATAAAGATCTACATCTTGAGAAAGAAATGATGCAAGAAGAAGTGATATTTACCTTTTTGAGTGCAGCGATTCCGAGATAGTACGAGCAGAGGTATGCGAAGAACTGATCCACACAATACGCAAACATAAGCCGTAACGAAGGATCCCGAAATAGAACTCTAGTTTCTAACGAACATTGAGAAATTGCTTGATTAAATTGCTATGAGTATAAGTAGGTATATATATATATATATATATATATATATTATCTCCAAAATTTCCACCTCTAAAAAATCAGTTCTTAAGAAAATCTCTACTTAACAATATTCTCTCAATATTTTTTAATGTTTTCTTATCTAAAGCCGACCTCTCTTCTTTCTTTTTCCTCCCCCCTTTTTTAGTGAAAGATAGGATGTATATATATATAGGGGAAGATTAAAGTTACCCTTTTGGAGAGAAAAAAAACGGATAGGAACGTGGGGGCAAAAATGAGAATCCCTCCATTCCCCAAATTCAAACTAAATCCCCCAAAATTCAAACTAAATCCCCCAAAATCCGGATGGGGAAATGTATTGGGCTGCAGTAATTTGGAGGAATGGGCTGGAATTGCATTGGGCTTGGCTGAAAGTAAAAAAAAAAGATTTCTTGGCTGAAGAAATTGAATTGGGCCTATTTAAAAAATTGAATGGGCTGGAGGGGGTAATTTAAGTTTGGTCGGCTGGAGATATGAAATGGGCTACTGACAATTGAATTGGATTTTGGCCCAATTTTTCTCAAAGTTGAGTTAAGTTGAAAGTCTAAAATGAATCAAATTTAAGAAATAGCCAAATTGTGTTACATTAATAATTTGGCTAAACCTTAAATAAGATAAATTAATATTAATTAATTAATGAGCTTCTTAATCTTAACAAAAAATAAAATAATTATTTAATCGTAAACTTAGTGATTCAAAAATATAACCATGATTTAAACTAATTTAAAAGACTACTCACTAAATTTAAAATATTTTTAAGATGGTTTTTTTAATAATCATAAAATATACTAATTATATACATAATTATGTAAATATATATATTATCTAAAAACTTTAAGAAACGGCAAAAATTATTCCTAATAATGCAAACTTTATATTTTTTCCTAAATTTATAAAACTAATTATTTTAAATTGTTTGAGAATTTAAGAAGCTCATGAATTAATTCCTACCGGGGAGGATCAAAATTGGGTGTCAACAACTGTCCCTCATTTTACTTGGATTGATGCAAGAAATTCGAGGAAAATGAAATTGACCAAGCCAATTTTGATCGACCACATATCCATCTTTTAGGCAAGGAATTTTGTACGGACTTTAGGAATCATGACCGAGCCCTGAAAATGGGTTTCCTACATATCTAAGGCTATATGAGAATTCAGGCCACATGTAGTTCGATATGCTAGATTTAACGCACGACTTTGAAAGAATCAAAAGTCATCTCGATACCGAGTTATGAAGGTATCAAAATGCTCGAGAATACAATTCGAGAGCGAATGTTGGAATACAGCCGAGTTTTCAACATTGAGCTCGCCTAGATATCCTTACACCATAGGAATCAGGCTGTTTGTAGTTCGACTCAATCGATTGAAAAGGGAATCTATTATGTTAGATAACCTTTGGTTCTGGACAAGTGACAAAATTAAACGAGTATGAAAAGGAGGCTTGTAACCTCTTAGTCATGAATGTGGTGCACTTCACACCCATAATTAAGAGATTACACGGACATAATTTCCAAAGCTCTAGGCGCATTGTCACTCAGATAAGAAACTTGCTTCCGGTAGACCAAAATTTCTGGATGCGAGACCGAAACTGACAAAACCTAAAGAAAAACCCACATGCCTTCTGATAGGGGTGTGGTTTGATTGTGGTGGAAGTCGCTCCTCTGCTCTCGTCCTAAGAGTTTGACACTCCTCTTTGGACTATATCCCAGTTCGCTGCTAAGAAAAAGTTCCACGTTGTGCTGCATCCTTTTTTATGTCGTCCGCACCTGTGGTTTGTTTTTGGAGAATTCATCCTTTCGGATGCTCTCGATAAAGACTGAGATAAAACTCGTCAGCATAAAAACTCAATTAAAAAGGGAGACAGTGTCTTTTACCATGTCGACATTTAATTGTTCTCCTCGACATTTGACGTCAACTCAATCGATTTGACGTAAAGCAAATAGAGTTTATGTCTTATGTATGTAATGCAATCTTCAATGTATTCTTCATTTGATGTTGAAATAAATAAAAATAGATGCAGTGCTGAAATTTATCTTGATGTCGTCTTTGATGTTCTTGTTGATGTTTACTTTTATCAAAAATAAAATAATGCAGTTGATGCTGATGGGTGAAGATTTCTTCAGATGCCCGATTCCCTTTCTGGCAGTGCATGATTCCTTGCGGAGCATGGGTATCTTTTCGCGATGTATGAATATTAACTCGCGATGCATGATTTTCCACAATGTATGAATATTAACTCGCGATGCATGATCTTTCGTAATGCATGAATATTGACTCGCGATGCATGATCTTCTGCGGGGCATGAATATCTTCCCGCAATGCATAGATTCTGCAAGGTATGAAATCTTCTTGCGATGCATAAATTTCAGTGAGGAATGAAACCTTCTCACGATGTATAATTTTCTGCGAGGCATGAATATCTTCTCGCAATTAACTTGTGATGCATAAATATTAACTCGCGATGCATGATCTTCCGCAATGCATGAATATTGACTCTCGATGCATGATTTTCCGCGATGCATGAATATTGACTCTCGATGCATGATCTTCCGCAATGCATGAATATTGACTCGCGATGAATGAATATTGACTTTCGATGCATGATCTTCCGCAATGCATGAATATTGACTCGCGATGCATGATCTTCTGCAATGCATGAATATTAACTCTCGATGCATGAATATTAACTCTCGATGCATGAATTCCTGCGAGGTATGAAATCTTCTCGCTATGCATGAATATTAACTCTCGATGCATGAATATTAACTCTCGATGCATGAATTCCTGCGAGGTATGAAATCTTCTCGCTATGCGTAAATATTAACTTGCGATGCATGAATATTAACTCGCGATGCATGATCTTTTGCAATGCATGAATATTGACTCGCGATGCATGATTCAGCAAGGTATGAAATCCACTTGCGATGTATAAAATTTTGCGAGGGATGGGATCTTCTCGCGATGCATGAATTCCGCAAGGTATGAAATCTTCTTGCGATGCATAAATTTATGCAAGGTATGAAATCTTCTCGCGATGAGTGAATAATAACTCTCGATGCATGAATATTAACTCTCGATGCATGAATTAACTCGCGATGCATGAATATTAATTCGCGATGCATGATCTTTCGCAATGCATGAATATTGACTCGCGATGCATGATTTTTTGCAATGCATAAATATTGACTCTCAATGCATGATTTTTGTAGTTGCTATCAAGCTTCTCGCAGTACTTGTTCCTCAAAATTCTGTCCCAGTTATAATTTTGGCAAATCTCAAAATGATCTTCAATCTTGACTTGTTGACGATAACACCTCTATTGAGAATTTTTGAGATATTTTCAAAAATTCTATCCAGTTTTTATTGTAAGGAGAAATAATAATCACACTGGGTATATGACCGAGCCGTTGTGGCGCCTACATATCCTGTTGAGGCAGGAATCAGGTCAAATGTAGTTCCAAACTTGTAGATGATGAATACTGCAAAGAATCTGAAAGAAGATCATCAGTAGAAAATGTACAATATGAACATGATGAAATAGAAAAATAATATTGCATGTGATATTCAAAGCCTATAAAAAAAACATGTCACATTTTGGACGAACAATTCATGCAGTGAAATAGGACTCTCACACATACAAGATTAACCCGATGACACTCTTTACAATGAACAATTCAAAAGGCAATTTTTTTTTTTTTTTTAAAAATTGAAAGATTCTTAAAAAGGTTTTAAAATATTAAAGAATGAGTGTTTGCTCACTTTTTCTTTTCTTTTTGAAAAATAAAGAATATGATGAGATAGTCAAACCTTCACTACAATTGGTACCAACAGTTAAGAGTGCAGGTAAATCTCTCATTCCCTTTTTTTTTTTCGATTGAATTTAAGGTAATTCCTACAGCTTCAAGTGGTACCTCCAATATACTTAAGGATCAACATGATCTGTTCATCTTGCTTCAAACAAAGGTTTTGAATTGTATCAATCCTCATGTTTCAAGTGCCCTCACGACAAAAGCTATTCCTATTTCAAACATATTTGAAACATTTGATTATAGGACATTTTTCAAAGTGCACTCACACTCACAAAATGTTCAATTCACACAACTGTGATACCATATGCTTGACCCTTATGTAAATCTCCACTAATGTGAGAACATTTGAAATGAGATCATGTAGGACTTGTCATTGGCTTGTAATGTTGGCTTAGAGATGGGTAGGATATTTATTTGGGATAAAAGTGACTTAATTCCTCCTTGAGCGTCACACATTTGTGCTCTTTAATGATTAATACGCCTTTGGCGTTAGATCCTTTTCATTGTTCTCTCCCCTTTCAACTTCATTGAATTCTCATTTTTGACTCTTTTCCCTTCTTCTTCTTTTTTCTTCCTTTGTTTGGGTCCTTATTTCTTGGAGCTTTTCTTTTATTCACTTCTTTATTATAATATTATTTTTTTTTTGAAGTATTTTCCTTCCCACCTTTCATTGACCCTGTAAGGGTATATTTTCCCTTTTTTTTTGTTTCTTTCTTCCTTTCTCTCTTTTCCTCTAGAAGTCTTTGCTTCCTTGATTTTGGGAAAACTCGATATCTTTGCTTTCGGAAATTTCAAACATGGATCGTCTCTTATAATTTGTACATTCTTGGTGCACTCAAGAAGGTTGGGCCAAGAGAGGATAGTGCTTGTAAGCACTTAAAAGGGTAGTGGTTAAGATGTGGTTGTCCAAAGAAAGGTTTCAGGCTCAAAGTGGGAAAACTAGGGATTAATGTAATTTGGTAGGCTTTGAAAGGCACAATCGGGTCAAAAAAGGCCTACAATCCTTTCTCAAACCAAACATTACTCAGGATTTCGCCTCGAAAAACATTCAGGTCAAGTTCTAGATCAACAGTGTAACACAATTGAACTTTGATCAAAAGCTCACCACACAATGCACATGAAACATAAGGTTAGTTTTATTCTTATCTTGATTGAGTGCAAGAGAATTTTCAAGCATCACAAAAGTACAGATAAGAGGTACCACGAGAATCTATAGTTTACCGCAAAGTCAATCTTTTCCATCATATCAAATATATTTACATGATCTTAACTACATAGGTCCCAATCGAGCTGAAGACATGACTCTTACATTATGTACAAGCTATTTTTTTTTTTGAAAGAATGATTACCGAACCCGAGAAGGGCTGCCTACGTATCTCATTAAGATAAGAATCAGGTGTGCGTAGTTCATGTAGATAGAACTTTGAAAATATTAACAAACTATTTTATTTTATTTTTACCCTTTTTTTTTTACTTTTGGAAAAATAATACCGAACCCAAGAAGGGTTGTCTACGTATCTCACCGAAATAAGAATCAGGTTCGCGTAGTTCGTGTAGATATAACTTTGAAAATATTAACCAACAATTTTTATTTATTTTTTTTACCTTTTTTTTTTTACTTTTGGAAAAATAATACCGAACCCAAGAAGGGTTGCCTACGTATCTCACCGAAATGAGAATCAGGTTCGCGTAGTTCGTGTAGATAAGGCATATAATAATTTAAAGATTTAAACAACTCAAACAAATTCCTAGGTCTAGCGCCACTAAAATTTGTAGTCATGAAGTTTTTTTTTTTTTCCGCACCAATATATTTTATAGCCTCTTAATCGTCAATATTTATACTGTCTGTTGAATGTAACCTACGAATTTCTACAGTAATGATTTGTTGTACTCTTTTTGGATGTTTTCTTGGACCTTTGTCTCTTCCCAATTTTCACGAGATCCAGACATTATTATGACCATCCCCGACTGATGTCGGGGACGGTATTCCTACAAAAATATGAGAAATATGTGAGAGCAGGAACATCATGCAAAATAATAATAAAAATAAATGGATGCGATCTCATAGTCAAATACTCCCCTGATTTATCGTTTTGACTTAATATCTTGTGAAATACAAGGACTCGCATTTCGCTAATCCTCTTGTCTCTTGCGACTTCGGACAAATAATGATTTCTGAATTTGGACATAAATCAATTTTTCGCTGTGAAGAAGAACAACTCAAAATGTAAGAGTTAGTTCTTGTACATAATGGATAATGCAAAATATCACACAAATAATGAATAAAATACTGTTTTAATTAAAAAAAAAACTGTAATATATCACATAGCATACAAACAATGGATATAATGCTTATACAAATGTGCATCGAGTCTTATGTCATGCTTAATATAAGATTTCGGCTTCGCTCTACACTAGATGACTAAGAGTGGGCTTTGAATGACTGGGAACCCAAGCGGACAACTTAGGCTGGAACTCGCAACAACCATTGGACGCATGACGAACCAATAAATTGCCGCTAATTCCGAAAAAGGGTGAGTATAAAAAAGTTCGGCTACGGTTCCGCAAACCATCCTTTAATATACTATACAATATATATCAGAAATATGTCATGATATGCAATGCCAGTTTATAATTTAAACAAATTAATCACATATAAGCAATTTAATAATACAATTAGTCCACATAGTCAAATCATTTTGGTTAGAACTTAATTAATTCCCAGCGGAGTCGCCATTTCTGTTTTATTTTAAAATGCTATTATTTTAAAAATGAAAAGAATTTGACTAAGTTTCGGAAAATCAATTAATCTTATTATTTAAGAAAAATTGACTTTCTAAATTACGGAGTCGCCACTTGATTTTTGATAAAATCAAGAAAACTTATAATTTATTTTTCAGAAGATTTAAAAACAGATAAAAATCAATTGAAAAGGGTTCGAAGTTCAATGTACATTCCGAGAAGGTGTTAGGCCCTCGAAATGCCCGCTAACTCGCGGTTGACCGGCGATTTGACTAAAATGACCTAAAAAATATCTTAAAATTTTAACTTAGTAAAGAATTCATTTTGATATATTCATTCCATTTTTTATTCCTTATTATTTCTAAAGGAAGACATTTAAAGGAAATTAACTTAAGGGAAACTAAGTGGTGATAAAAGTAAATAAAAATAAGTAAATAAAATAGTAAATTTTAAAATAGTGAAAATGGCTGCCCTTTAGGAGATTATTAAATTTCTATCAAAAATTAGTTAATTCAAACAAATAATAAATAAAGAGGAGAAGAAAAAAAAATTTGAACTTGGGCTTGATTGCCCAAATTCATTCAAATTTGGGCTTCGGCCCACCTGTCCTATATTAACTATTTAAGTTTGGGCCCTTTTCAACAATTCAAATCCTGCAAAACAAATTGGCCTTTGGGCCTATTAAAAACTTTTGCTGAAAAGGGCCTTAGCCCATTTCCTGGAAGAAAAAAAAAGAGTCAAGGTATACAAATGATGTATACTGTTGTATATAATGTATATTCAATCCACTTTGAACTTTTTCAGCCCTGCATTTGTTTGAATACACATTTCTCGCTATTCACCCTGTATTTCCCATATTCTTTTTGCGTATTTGTACCTGTACCATTTTTAACCTGTTATTTGCATTTTTTACATCTATTTTTATAGTATCACGCCTCTGTATACCCGTGTATACAGGTTGTATATCAGCCTGCTTTTTTCAACTTTTGAAAGTTACAGGTTCCATTTCAGTGGTATATCTGGACTGCTATCAACCCAGATTTCGAATGTGGCCTCCTATACGTCTTTTGGCCTGTATATTAGTGTATACAGCAGGTATACATCATCTTCAACACCTGTAAATTAATTTCCAGCAACTCATTTTCTGTGTTTCGACCTGTACGCCAGTTTGAGGTGGATCTACGACTCGAGAAGGATGTTTTGAGCCTTTATGGCTCGATGAGAAACCGCAACGAGATGGATTAAAGTCCGTGAGGACTCGAGGAGAGTTTCACATGCAATAAAATAGAAATGAATTAGCCATGAAGTGATGAAATAAGGCACATCTTAAACACAACATAATTATGAGTACACAAAAAATATTTGAAGAGATCCGAGTTAAGCTCGAATATATAACCCAGAAAATAAATAAATAATAAATAAATAAAGATCTACATCTTGAGAAAGAAATGATGCAAGAAGAAGTGATATTTACCTTTTTGAGTGCAGCGATTCCGGGATAGTACGAGCAGAGGTATGCGAAGAACTGATCCACACAATACGCAAACATAAGCCGTAACGAAGGATCCCGAAATAGAACTCTAGTTTCTAACGAACATTGAGAAATTGCTTGATTAAATTGCTATGAGTATAAGTAGGTATATATATATATATATATATATATATATATATATATATATATATATATATATATATATATATATATATATATATATATATATATATATATATATATATATATATATATATATATATATATTATCTCCAAAATTTCCACCTCTAAAAAATCAGTTCTTAAGAAAATCTCTACTTAACAATATTCTCTCAATATTTTTTAATGTTTTCTTATCTAAAGCCGACCTCTCTTCTTTCTTTTTCCTCCCCCCTTTTTTAGTGAAAGATAGGATGTATATATATATAGGGGAAGATTAAAGTTACCCTTTTGGAGAGAAGAAAAACGGATAGGAACGTGGGGGCAAAAATGAGAATCCCTCCATTCCCCAAATTCAAACTAAATCCCCCAAAGTTCAAACTAAATCCCCCAAAATTCGGATGGGGAAATGTATTGGGCTGCAGTAATTTGGAGGAATGGGCTGGAATTGCATTGGGCTTGGCTGAAAGTAAAAAAAAAAGATTTCTTGGCTGAAGAAATTGAATTGAGCCTATTTAAAAAATTGAATGGGCTGGAGGGGGTAATTTAAGTTTGGTCGGATGGAGATATGAAATGGGCTACTGACAATTGAATTGGATTTTGGCACAATTTTCTCAAAGTTGAGTTAAGTTGAAAGTCTAAAATGAATCAAATTTAAGAAATAGCCAAATTGTGTTACATTAATAATTTGGCTAAACTTTAAATAAAACAAATTAATATTAATTAATTAATGAGCTTCTTAATCTTAACAAAAAATAAAATAATTATTTAATCGTAAACTTAGTGATTCAAAAATATAACCATGATTTAAACTAATTTAAAAGACTACTCACTAAATTTAAAATATTTTTAAGATGATTTTTTTTAATAATCATAAAATATACTAATTATATACATAATTATGTAAATATATATATTATCTAAAAACTTTAAGAAACGGCAAAAATTATTCCTAATAATGCAAACTTTATATTTTTTCCTAAATTTATAAAACTAATTATTTTAAATTGTTTGAGAATTTAAGAAGCTCATGAATTAATTCCTACCGGGGAGGGTCAAAATTGGGTGTCAACAATTATTAATATTCATTTTTGATATTCTACGCAGTCTAAGAAATTCATTCAAATTCGAAGATAATTTGCATATACGGATATTTTTTCAACAAATAATTTTTGGGCCACTATTTCAAGCCCATAATTTAGGCTCATTTTTAATAATTCCCTATATATAGAACATTTTGCCCATTAGGTTAAGGGTGGTGAATAATTTTTGGGGTGGTGAATTAATTTTAGAATTTGGGGTTCAATTTTTAGAGTTTTTACTTTGTTCTTTTTACTGTTCATTCTCCTTTTCCGGCTATCGCCGGAGCTCCGGCCAGTCACCACCAAACAAACCCCACTGGCCGAGCTTCATCTTTCTCAGTTCTTTTTTTGGCGAAAACCACCACCAAACACCATTGTTTTTTTTTTCTTCTCTAAATGACCACCAGCAAATTCCATTTGTCCGATCCAAGCCCACCTGAAATCACAACCGAACCATGCCTCCCGTCTCTGATAAAAAATCCCAACCAAAACCCCCTCCGTTTTCCTGCAAACAGCCAACAAATCCACGCGTTTCCTCCACCAAACAACAACAAAGCCAACGAGCTTCAAAAGCTCTGGCAAAACAGCTTCAAAGCTCGGAACATCCAACATCACCCTTCACCACAACTTTCCCTTCCTTTCACCATTTTCGGTCGGCTCCAAGCCGGAATAGCATCAAACGAAGCCATGGACTCCAAAATGATCGAAATCAACAAAACTCGCACCACTGGCCGTAGACACAACTCCGGCAGTCCCATTGGCGTGCTCAAGAGCCTCACCAGCGAGATCCGGCGAAGCTCCAAACTCCGACCTTCATTTCAAGCCCAGATTCCATCTTCCATAATGGTGAGAATTCAAATCTGACCCCTTTAGTTTTATTATTAATAAAATATTGATTAGTGTATATGTCTGGCCTATTTCTGTTCTCACTGTTGTTGTCATTAGTATTTTTGTTGCCTTATTTGTTATAGTTTTTTTTAGGTCGGCTTATATTTGTTCATTTGTGTATATTTGAGATGCATATTTTTCACTATAGTTTATTGTATGTTTGTATGAGTACCAAATATTACTTTATTTTATGTGTTTTGCTTCAGTTATCTAGAACTATTATTTTAATATTTATGATTATAGCAGGATAATAGGCCACTGTTTACTTAATTGTTATTTATTTATTTATCTATTTATTTTTTTCCTTAATTCATTTAGATTACCTTATTTATTGTTTATAGGTTTGGTAATGTGTATGTCATTTTGATTGCTGTTATTTTATTAATTTAATAATTTACAGATGCTTATTATGTTAGTAAGTTTTTTTTTGTATTAAACTAATTCATATTGATATTTTTTATTTATATTATTGGTCCTCCATTTAAACACTATTATAAATTCCACTTGTGGATTCTTTTGCTTTAATATTTGACCAATTAATTTTTGTTCATTATACTATCTCTATTTCTTTTATTTTTGTTGCTATTGGTGAATGATTTTATGTGTTCTCCTCAATTGTTATTTTATTTGTTTATTTTGGTAGCTTTCCATTTTATTTGTTAACATATTGCTTTATTCACTATTATTATTTTATCATTATTTTGGGATTAGATGTTTTCTTTCACAAGCGGTGATACTTTTAGGATTTTTTTTTTTGTCATTTTTGTTTTGTTGTTCAAATTGTTCGGTCCTTTGTTATTATGCTTACTATTATTTCTTTTGATATATATCATATATGAGTTATGTTCTTGCTTTTAATTTTCTATTATTATCTAATCGTTATTAATGTTGACTAGTTTCTTTTTTTTAGAGATAAACTTTTACAGTAACTATTTGTTATTAAGTAGATATTGTCAAAATTGTTTTGTTATCATTTGCTTGTTGTATTTAATTATCTTTGTTAGCTTTCAAGAAAATTTTATGTTTACTTATTAAAATGGCCAATGAAAAAATCTCTCCGTCGATTTTGGAGGCCTCCCCATTTTAAAAGACGGAAATTTAGTTCATGTTTATATTATTTACTTGTTAAAAATGGCCAATGAAAAAATCTCTCCGTCGGTTTTGGAGGCTTCCCCATTTTAAAAGACGGAAATTTAGTTCATGTTTATATTATTTACTTGTTAAAAATGGTCGATGAAGAAATTACCGTCGATTTCCAAGGCCTCCCATGTTAATAAGACGGATTTTTATTTTTAAGCTATTATTTGAGTTATTCATTTTTATTCATATTTATTTGGTACTAACACTTTTACTAAGTGTCTTTACAGGTACCCGGAGGTGCTTCTCCTTGAAATTATTCGAATGTAGTTCGAAACATAGTTTTTATTCATTATTTTGTATATATTGACGTTAGTCAAACATTAGGCCGTTTCTTATATTTTTCTTATTTTATTATTTGTGCATATTGAATTTTATTATACTTGTACATTATTTTATATTCCTCCTCAATTTTAAAAAAAAGTGAATTCAGTCGGGACCCACATTGTGCATTCCGAAGGATGCCTAACCCCTTCCCTTCGGAATAATTTGAACCCCTTACCTAGAATCAAATTGGTTTCGTAGATCACATAATGGTTCAAATTATTCCGAAGGGAAGAGGGTTAGGCATCCTTCGGATTACACAATGTGGGTCCCGACTGAATTCACTTTTTTTCAAAATTGAGAAGGAATATAAAATAATATACAAGTATAATAAAATTCAATATGCACAAATAATAAAATAAAAAAATATTAGAAACGGCCTAAATTTTGCCTAACGTCAATATATACAAAATAATGAATAAAAAGTATGATTCGAACTACATTCGAATAATTTCAAGGAGAAGCACCTCCGGTACCTGTAAAGACACTTAGTAAAAGTGTTAGTACCAAATAAATATGAATAAAAATGAATAACTCAAATAATAGCTTAAAAATAAAAATCCGTCTTATTAACATGGGAGGCCTTGGAAATCGACGGTAATTTCTTCATCGGCCATTTTTAACAAGTAAATAATATAAACATGAACTAAATTTCCGTCTTTTAAAATGGGGAAGCCTCCAAAATCGACGGAGAGATTTTTCATTCGCCATTTTTAACAAGTAAATAATATAAACATGAACTAAATTTCCGTCTTTTAAAATGGGGAGGCCTCCAAAATCGACGGAGAGATTATTGGCCATTTTAATAAGTAAACATAAAATTTTCTTGAAAGCTAACAAAGATAATTAAATACAACAAGCAAATGATAACAAAACAATTTTGACAATATCTACTTAATAACAAATAGTTACTGTAAAAGTTTATATCTAAAAAAAAGAAACTAGTCAAACATTAATTACGATTAGATAATAATAGAAAATTAAAAGCAAGAACATAACTCATATATGATATATATCAAAAGAAATAATAGTAAGCATAATAACAAAGGACCGAACAATTTGAACAACAAAACAAAAATGACAAAAAAAATCCTAATAGCATCACCGCTTGTGAAAGAAAACATCTAATCCCAAAATAATGATAAAATAATAACAGTGAATAAAGCAATATGTTAACAAATAAAATGGAAAGCTACCAAAATAAACAAATAAAATAGAGAAAATACCCACATCACCTAAACAATTGAGGAGAACACATAAAATCATTCACCAATAGCAACAAAAATAAAAGAAACAGAGATAGTATAATGAACAAAAATTAATTGCTCAAATATTAAAGCAAAAGAATCCACAAGTGAAATTTATAATAGTGTTTAAATGGAGGACCAATAATATAAATAAAAAATATCCGTATGAATTAGTTTAATACAAAAAAAAACTTACTAACATAATAAGCATCTGTAAATTGTTAAATTAATAAAATAACAGCAATCAAAATGACATACACATTACCAAACCTATAAACAAAAAATAAGGTAATCTAAATGAATTAAGGAACAAAATAAATAGATAAATAAATAAATAACAATTAAGTAAACAGTGACCTATTATCCTGCTATAATCATAAATATTAAAATAATAGTTCTAGATAACTGAAGCAAAACACATAAAATAAAGTAATATTTGGTACTCATACAAACATACAATAAACTATAGTGAAAAATATGCATCTCAAATATACACAAATGAACAAATATAAGCCGACCTAAAAAAAACTATAACAAATAAGGCAACAAAAATACTAATGACAACAACAGTGAGAACAGAAATAGGCCAGACATAAGCACTAATCAACATTTTATTAATAATAAAACTAAAGGGGTCAGATTTGAATTCTCACCATTATGGAAGATGGAATCTGGGCTTGAAATGAAGGTCGGAGTTTGGAGCTTCGCCGGATCTCGCTGGTGAGGCTCTTGAGCACGCCAATGGGACTGCCGGAGTTGTGTCTACGGCCAGTGGTGCGAGTTTTGTTGATTTCGATCATTTTGGAGTCCATGGCTTCGTTTTGATGCTATTCCGGCTTGGAGCCGACCGAAAATGGTGAAAAGAAGGGAAAGTTGTGGTGAAGGGTGATGTTGGATGTTCCGAGTGGGGCTTTGAAGCTGTTTTGCCAGAGCTTTTGGAGCTCGTTGGCTTTGTTGTTGTTTGGTGGAGGAAACGCGTGGATTTGTTGGCTGTTTGCTGGAAAATGGAGGGGGTTTTGGTTGGGATTTTTTATCAGAGACGGGAGGCATGGTTCGATTGTGATTTCAGGTGGGCTTGGATCGGACAAATGAAATTTGCTGGTGGTCATTTAGAGAAGAAAAAAAAAACAATGGTGTTTGGTGGTGGTTTTCGCCGGAAAAAGAACTGAGAAAGATGAAGCTCGGCCAGTGGAGTTTGTTTGGTGGTGACTGGCCGGAGCTCCGGCGATAGCCGGAAAAGGAGAATGAACAGTAAAAAGAACAAAGTAAAAACTCTAAAAATTGAACCCCAAATTCTAAAATTAATTCACCACCCCAAAAATTATTCACCACCCTTAACCTAATGGGCAAAATGTTCTATATATAGGGAATTATTAAAAATGGGCCTGAATTATGGGCTTGAAATAGTGGCCCAAAAATTATTTGTTGATAAAATATCCGTATATGCAAATTATCTTCGAATTTGAATGAATTTCTTAGACTGCGCAGAATATCAAAAATGAATATTAACAATGTAACAAAAAAAATGAATATGAAAAAAATGTAATGAACGTAATCAATTACATGTAAAGATGCAATTTTAAAATTAACTAATAAGAAATTCTAAATTCTAATAAATAAAGATAGTTATCGATAAACTTATTATAAAATTATAAAAAATATATTTTTGAACTATTAAATAAATAAACTTAAAAATCACGAATTTTTAAAATGTTAGGCCAAAATTGGGTGTCAACAGCTGTCCCTTTCGTTGTGTATGATTGATAAAAGAAATCGTTGACAACGAAAATTGACAAGCCTTATTTTGGCCGAACATATGACCTTTATATAAAAATGTGGTTGAATGTAGTGGAAGTCAATCCCAAACTTGTCTCCAAAAGGTTCTATGATGTGTTGCGTCCTTGTTGAAGTAGTTTGCACATGTTTTTTTTTTTGTTTTTTTTTTGGAAAATTCATCCTTTCGAATGCTCTCGACAAAGACTAAGATAAAACTCGTCAGCTTAAAAAAATGCAATTTAAATGGGAGACAGTGCTTTTTATCGTGTCGACACTTAATTGCTCTCCTCGACATTTGATGTCAACTCGATCGGTTTGACGTAAAGCAAATAGAGCTTATGTCTTATGTATGCAATGTAATCTTTAATGTATGCTTCATTTGATGTTGAAAATAAATAAAAACAGATGCAGTGTGCTGATATTTATCTTGCGATGCATGATCTTCTGCGAGGCATGAGTATCTTTCCGTGACGCATATATTTTCTGCGAGGCATGAATATCTTCTTGCGATGCATGAATATTAATTCGCGATGCATGATCTTTCGCTATGCATGAGTATTAACTCGCGATGCATGAATATTAATTCGCGATGCATTATCTTCTGCGGGGCATGAATATCTTCCCGCGATGCATAATTTTTTGCGAGGCATGAATATTAACTCGTGATGCATGAATATTAACTCGCGATGCATGAATTTTCTGCGGGGCATGAATATCTTCCCGCGATGCATAAATTTTCTGCGAGGCATGAATATCTTCTCGCGATGCATGAATATTAATTTGCGATGCATGATCTTCCGCTATGCATGAATATTAACTCGCGATGCATGAATTTTCTGCGAGGTATGAATATCTTCTCGCGATGCATAAATATCTGCGAGGAATGAATATCTTCTCGCGATGCATGAATATTGACTCTCGATGCATGATCTTCTGCGGTGCATGAATATCTTCCCGCAATGCATAAATTTTCGCAAGGTATAAAATCTTCTTGCGATGCATAAATTTCTGCGAGGTATGAAATCTTCTCGCGATGCATGAATATTAACTCGCGATGCATGATCTTCCGCAATGCATGAATATTAACTCGCGATGCATGATCTTCCGCAATGCATGAATATTGACTCGCGATGCATGATCTTTCGCGATGCATGAATATTGACTCTTGATGCATGATCTTCTGCGGGGCATGAATATCTTCCCGCGATGCTTAAATTTCGCAAGGTATAAAATCTTCTTGCGATGCATAAATTTCTGCGAGGTATGAAATCTTCTCGCGATGCATGAATATTAACTCGCGATGCATGGTCTTCCGCAATGCATGAATATTGACTCGCGATGCATGATTTTCCGCAATGCATGAATATTAACTCGCGATGCATGAATATTAATTCGCGATGCATGAATATTAACTTGCGATGCATGAATTTTCTACGGGGCATGAATATCTTCCCGCGATGCATAAATTTTCTGCGAGGAATGAATATCTTCTCGCGATGCATGAATATTAATTTGCGATGCATGATCTTCCGCTATGCATGAATATTAACTTGCGATGCATGAATTTTCTGCGAGGTATGAATATCTTCTCGCGATGCATAAATATCTGCGAGGAATGAATATCTTCTCGCGATGCATGAATATTGACTCGCGATGCATGATCTTCTGCGGTGCATGAATATCTTCCCGTAATGCATAAATTTTTGCAAGGTATGAAATCTTCTTGCGATGCATAAATTTCTGCGAGGTATGAAATCTTCTCGCGATGCATGAATATTAACTCGTTATGCATGAATTAACTCGTGATGCATGAATTAACTCACGATGCATGATCTAATGATTTTCCACTGTTACAAGGTGGATGGCTCGATGATTGTCCAACTGTAACGAGACGGATGGCTCGAGAATTGTTTTGAAAGTTTCATCTCCCCAATATTTTCGTCTGTTCCTGTACTTGAAAAGAAACAATTAGTAGACAAAATATCGCCTTAGCTAGCGACTTAGTCAAGAAACCTTGAGAAAAAATTCTTTAAAAGCGAATATGTACAAAAGCCTGACAACTTTAACACATGTGAGCAATCAATATTTTAGTCTTGACCCTTTTATGTTTGTTGTGACTCAAGTTTTATTAAGGATTTGTACGAGGAGCTGCTGGCTTGCCATCACAACGCTGAAGATTTGCACGTTGACGTTGAGCTTCAAGCGCTAAATGATCTTTGTAGTTGCTATCAAGCTTCTCGCTGTACTTATCAGAATTTTGAGGTCTTCCTCAAAAATTCTGTCCCAGTTAAAATTTTTGGCAAATCTCAAAATGATCTTCAATCTTGACTTGTTGGCGATAACACCTTTATTGTGAATTTTTGAGATATTTTCAAAAATTCTATCTCAGTTTTTATTGTAAGGAGAAATAATAATCACACTGAGTATATGACCGAGCCGTCATGGCGCCTACATATCCTGTTGAGGCAGGAATCAGGTCAAATGTAGTTCCAAACTTGTAAATGATGAATACTGCAAAGAATCTGAAAGAAGATCATCAGTAGAAAATGTACAATATGAACATGATGAAATAGGAAAATAATATTCCATGTGATATCCAAAGCCTAGAGATAAAAAAAAACATGTCACAATTGGGAACGGACAATCCATGAAGTAAAATAGGACTCTCACACATACAAGATTAATCCGATGACACTTTTTTACAATGAACAACTCAAAAGGCAATTTTTTTTTATTTTTTTTTTATAAAATTGAAAGATTCTTAAAAAAATTTTAAAATATTAAACAATGAGTGTTTGCTCACTTTTTTTTCTTTTCTTTTTGAAAAATAAAGAATGTGATGAGATAGTCAAACCTTCACTACAATTGGTACCAACAGTTAAGATTGTAGGTAAATCTCTCATTCCTTTTTTTTTTTTTTTAAGATTGAATTTAAGGTAATTCCTACAGCTTCAAGTGGTATCTCAAACATACTTAAGGATCGACAAGATTCATTCATCTTACTTCAAACACAGGTTTTGAATTGTATCAATCCTCATGTTTCAAGTGCCCTCACGAAAAAGACTTGTCCTATTTCACACATATTTGAAATATTTGATTTTAGGACATTTTCCAAAGTGCACTCACACTTACAAGAATGTTCAATGCATACAACTGTGATACCATATGCTTGACCCTTATGTAAATCTCCACTAATGTGAGAACATTTGGAATGAGATCATGTAGGGCTTGTCATTGGCTTGTAACGTAGGCTTAGAGATGTGTAGGATATTTATTTGGGATAAAAGTGACTTAATTTCTCCTTGAGCGTCACACAGAATTTGTGCTCTTAATGATTGGTACGCCTTTGGCGTTAGATCCTCTTCATTATTCTCCGCCCTCTCAAATTCTTTTGAATTCTCATTTTTAATGCTTTTCCCTTTCTCTTTTTCTTTCTTTTGAGTTCTCATTTTTTGGAGGATTTTTTTTTTTGGAGGATTTTCCTCCCCACCTTTCATTGACCTTGAAAGGGTATCTTTTTACCCTTTTTTATTTCTTTCTTCCTTTCTCTCTTTTCTCTAGAAGTCTTTGCTTCCTTGATTTTGGGGAGACTCGATATCTTTGCTTTTGGAAATTTCAAACATGGATCTCCTCTTATAATTTGCACACTCTTGGTGCATTCAAGAAGGTTGGGCCAAGAGAGGATAGTGCTTGTAAGCACTCAAAAGGGTAGTGGTTAAGATGTGGTTGTCCAAAGAAAGGTTTCAGGCTCAAAGTGGGAACACTAGGGATTAATGTGATTTGGTAGGCTTTGAAAGGCACAATCGGGTAAAAAAAAAAGCCTACAATCCTTTCTCAAACCAAACATTACTCAGGATTTCGCCTCAAAAAACATTCAGGTCAAGTTCTAGATCAACAGTGTAACACAGTTGAACTTTGATCAAAAGCTCATCACACAATGCACATGAAACATAAGGTTAATTTTATTCTTATCTTGATTGCATGCAAGAGAATTTTCAAGCATCACAAAAGTACAGATAAGAGGTACCACGAGAATCTATAGTTTACCGCAAAGTCAGTTTTTACCATCATATCAAATATATTTACATGCTCTTAACTACATAGGTCCCGACCAAGCTGAAGACATGACTCTTACAGTATGTACAAGTATTTTTTATTTATTTATTTATTTATTTTGAAAGAATGATTACCGAACCCGAGAAGGGCTGCCTACGTATCTCATTAAGATGAGAATCAGGTGTGCGTAGTTCATGCAGATATGACTTGGAAAATATGCACAAACTATTTTTTTTTTTTTACTTTTGGAGAAGATAATACCGAACCCAAGAAGGGTTGCCTACGTATCTAATTAAAATGAGAATCAGGTGTGCGTAGTTCATGCAGATATGACTTGGAAAATATGCACAAACTATTTTATTTTTTTTACTTTTGGAGAAGATAATACCGAACACAAGAAGGGTTGCCTACGTATCTCATTAAAATGAGAATCAGGTGTGCGTAGTTCATGCAGATATGATTTGGAAAATATGCACAAACTATTTTTTATTTTTTTTGGAAAAGATAATACCGAACCCAAGAAGGGTTGCCTACGTATCTCATTAAAATGAGAATCAGGTACGCGTAGTTCGTCGCAGATA
>JABWTJ010000705.1:0-48790 GCA_016801875.1 Solanum sitiens
GGTGCCCCACCTGCTTGTCCTTTTAACTTGGGCCTTTTTGGACTTAATATTATTGGACCTTGGCTGTCCATTTTCCTTTTGTTCTTTTATTCCACTTGGGACAGATTAATGCAAGTAGGTGGTACACACTTGGCCCAATAACATGGTAAAACAAATCTTAGGAGGTCATGCACTTACCTAGTTTCACTTGGGCTTTATCCATAATGGGCCAATTGGCAGATTTGGCTGCTGGACCTTCTTTCATTCACAATTTTCTTTAATAGGTTTGGGCTTCAAATGAGCCCCTAAATATAAGCCTAAATCTGGTCAATCAAACTGGGCCCTTTAACTATAATATAGATCAAGTAGGTGATGCAACTGCTAGCTCAATTACCACCTTACTATAATTACTTAAATACTTTCCATCGGAGTTAACTTGCAATACATATGCTAAAACGTGCAAGGCATTACATCACCTTCCAAGCTAGTTTAAACCAACACTAATCATGTAAGAAACATGATCCGTCACCTACACTATAAGTATATGTCAAGTATAACATGAATAGAACAACCACATACAAAAATACAGGCCGTTACACATGGGTGAATAACAAGGTAGAAATCTAACTTCAATAACAATTTCTAGAGTGGTGTCTTGCATGTATTGATAATTCTTTCGTTTAGAATTCTTTTTAACGGTGGCCAACGTTAGAACTCGCCTTAATGCTACTTGCCGGACCAAGGAGGTAGATAATAGGAAAAGAATTATCAACATAGATTTAGTGTAGACTATCTAATAGACTAGTATTGGTTGGTACGAGTTAATAGCTTAGTCAAATACCGAATACGATGTTTAATATGAGGTAAAGATAAGGGTTAGTATAGCAACACACGTAGCCGGACCAAGGTGCGGAGTGAAATTCTCTAGATGCCGGACCAAGGATTTAGAGATACATAACTTATCACTTTACATGCAAGATATCATGATAGAGATGTTATAGTTAGATTTACCAAGTTAGGAACCTTTGGGGAACACTAAAGCCCTAGTTAATTTTACAATTTGATTAAAACTCCGAAAGTTAAAATTGTTAGTTGTTCATTCTTATTTAGTTAATTATTTTCATTAATTTAGAAATAAAACCCCCCTTTTTGTCTTTTGGTTTATTGGAAAACAGTTGGCTAAATAATAGTAATAATAAAATAAAGTTAAGTCTGAACTATTTTCCTTGTGGGATCGATCCCAACCTCATTAGTTGGGTTCTTTACTTGATACGACCGCTTTACTTCTTATTTGAGAAGTAAGTTTGAGCGTATCAAATTTTGGCGCCGCTGCCGGGGAAAGTAGCTTTTAGATTAACTTTAATTTATTACTAAAATTTAGTTAATATTTTCCTGATTTTACTTTTTCTGTTGTTTTTGATTTTTTTTAGGTTTGACGTCCTTGTATGCCAAATACACGGAGCGGAAGAGAACCCTTGTTTCCCTACGATCACGAGTTAGAGCGTACACTACGAAGAATGAATCGAAACTTGGGTATAAATGATGATGATCCAAACCTGAACAACCCAGCTCCGGTTGATGCTCATGGTCGATTATTACCTGATAATCCTAATCCAGGTGCACAAAGGGGACAAAATCCCGCACCACGTCCTCAAGAATACTACAGAGGCTATGACAATATTGCAGATTCTGATGGGCCACTTGTATTGCCCCCTCTACCTGAAGGTCACACCTTTGTAGTCACTAGTAGTCTAATGCAAATGCTCACTGCTAGAGGTTTGTTTTCCGGACTACCGTCCGAGGATCCACATGCTCATATAGCTAAGGTGAGGGCAGTGTGTAAAAGCTGTGTAGGGAGGCCTGATTTGAATTTGGATGTAATAGGGCTAAGAGTATTTCCTCTTTCACTGACGGGAGAGGCTGCCATTTGGTTCACTGAGCTTCCTTATAACTCAATCTTCACTTGGAACCAATTAAGGGACGTTTTCTTAGCACGTTACTACCCGGTCTCCAAGAAACTAAATCACAAAGATAGAGTTAACAACTTTGTGGCACTACCAGGAGAATCAGTTAGTAGTTCTTGGGATAGGTTCACTTCATTTCTGAGAAGTGTCCCCAATCACCGCATAGATGATGAGTCACTCAAAGAATACTTCTATCGGGGACAGGATGATAATAATAAGGCGGTATTGGATACTATAGCAGGTGGTTCTTATGGGGAGTGTCCTTATGCTGAAATTGCCGAAAAATTAGAGAAAAGAAAATTTCCCGAAATAATAAAGCATGGAGTACTAGAAAGACAGATACTGGGAGAAATACTTTTGCAGTGCAATCCACACACAACCCAGCCACAGATGAGATTCGTGAAGAGATGGCACAGATGAGAACTGAGCTTGGGTTAGTGTTAAAACATGTCACTGGGGGTGCAGAAAAGATAAACGCAGTGAACTACTTGTCTAAACCACCACTACCAACTGATGAATATTATTATGAGGAAGATTCTTATGCAGTAAATGATCAGACGGGGGGTTTCCGACCAAATGCCCAAGGCTCCAATCAGGAGAATTGGCGCCAAGGTCAAGGAAATCAAGGTCGGAACTATGGTAACTACAACCGCGAGGGTAATTATGTTCGTGATGGAAATTACAACCGCGACAACAACTTCAACAGGGGTAACTATGGTAACAGAAATGAGAGGAGTGGGCCATATGTTCCTTCTCAAAATCGTGAAGTTGCTCCTAGGGATGGTGGAGGTAGTATGGCGCGAGTTGAGGATATGTTGCACAAGAGGATGAGGAGGTTCGATGCTAGTGATGAGCACACCAAAGAGTTAAGGAGTGATGTAGCAGGTATTGGACAGAAAGTTGATACACATGCCATATCAATCAAGCAGCTTGAATTGCAAATGGCTCAATTATCTGCAACTGTGAACACACGGCAACCGGGCACTCTTCCTAGCAACACTGTCCAAAATCCGAAAAATAATGGACACTGCATGGCAATTACTACTCGTGGTGGTAAACAAACTATTGACCCACCTATGCCGTCTATTGTGGAAAAGGTGATGAAAGACAATGATGAAGTGGTAGAGGTTAGTGATGAAGTAGAAGATAACACTGAGGAAGTTGCTGAAGTGCCTAAAAAGGTAACTCCCATGCCTAGACCTCCACCCCCCTTTCCTCAAAGATTAGTGAAAAAGACCGAAGATGGCAAATATCGGCGTTTTATAACAATGTTGAAGCAACTTTCTATCAATGTTCCTTTGGTAGAAGCTCTTGAACAAATGCCCGGTTATGCCAAGTTTATGAAAGATTTGGTTACAAAGAAAAGATCGGTCACTTTTGAGGATGATGACAGAATGCAGCATTGTAGTGCTATTGCTACAAGGTCGTTAGTGCAAAAGAAAGAAGATCCGGGTGCATTTACTATTCCTTGTACAATCGGGTTATTACATTTTGCGAAAGCATTATGTGATCTGGGGGCAAGCATAAATCTCATGCCCCTCTCGATTTATAAGAAGTTGGGTTTGGGTGACCCAAAGCCCACTGCGATGCGGCTACTGATGGCCGATCGAACAGTAAAAAGGCCTATAGGGATACTCCATGATGTGCTAGTAAAAGTGGAGTCGTTCATATTTCCAGCAGATTTTGTCATTCTTGATTGTGAAGTCGATTTTGAGGTGCCTATTATTCTTGGGAGGCCATTCCTTGCTACGGGTAGAGCTTTAGTTGATATGGAAAAAGGGCAGATGAAATTTCGGTTGAACAATGAAGAAGTGACTTTCAACATTTGTAGGTCCATGCGGCAGAGTGGTGAGCTCCAATCGGTATCTGCCATATCCTACAAAATTGGTGAATCATCCAAGACACAAATAGAAGAACGACTAGGTGTAGAAGCACTGGCGGCAGTGATAATGAATCTTGATAATGAAGGCATTGAAGAATATATGTCATTAGTTGCTGCCCTTGATCGTGGTAATGTCCGGTTTAAACCGAAGAAATATGAGCTAGACATGAAGAATCGCGAGTCTCCACCCGCTAAACCATCCATTGAGGAGGCTCCAAAGCTAGAACTAAAAGCTCTCCCACCTCATCTAAGGTATGAATTCTTAGGAACCGGTGACACATTACCGGTAATCATTGCATCAGATCTAAATGAACAACAAGTTGAGAGTCTGGTCAAAGTGCTAAAAAGGTTCAAAAGAGCTATTGGGTGGACCATTGCGGACATTATTGGGATCCCTCCTGGTATTTGTTCTCATAAAATCCAACTCATGCCCGATCATAAGCCAAGTATTGAGCACCAGAGACGCTTAAACCCACCTATGCAAGAGGTCGTGAAGAAGGAAATCATAAAGTGGTTAGATGCAGGAGTAATTTATCCAATCGCCGATAGTAGTTGGGTATGTCCTGTTCAGTGTGTACCTAAGAAAGGGGGAATGACT
This sequence comes from Solanum sitiens, assembly GCA_016801875.1. Classification (NCBI taxonomy): domain Eukaryota; kingdom Viridiplantae; phylum Streptophyta; class Magnoliopsida; order Solanales; family Solanaceae; genus Solanum; species Solanum sitiens. Next base: position 4,424 of record JABWTJ010000705.1, read on the forward strand.
GTGGTCCCCAATGAAAAAAATGAACTGGTTCCAATGAGGCCGGTGACTGGATGGAGGGTGTGTATGGATTATCGGAAATTAAATGCATGGACCGAAAAGGACCATTTTCCCATGCCCTTCATGGATCAGATGTTGGATAGACTCGCCGGAAAAGGGTGGTACTGTTTTCTTGATGGTTATTCAGGGTATAATCAGATCTCTATTGCACCAGAAGATCAAGAGAAGACCACTTTTACCTGTCCATATGGGACCTTTGCGTTCAAGAGAATGCCGTTTGGGTTGTGCAATGCACCCGCCACATTTCAGAGATGTATGATGTCTATATTCTCCGACATGGTGGAAGAGACTATTGAGGTCTTTATGGATGATTTTTCAGTGGTTGGTGAAACTTTCGAGCAATGTTTGAGCCATTTGTCTGAGGTTCTTAAGAGATGTGAAGATTGCAATTTAGTTCTCAATTGGGAAAAATGCCACTTCATGGTCAAAGAAGGTATTGTTTTGGGCCATCGTATTTCAGAAAAAGGCATAGAAGTTGATCGAGCCAAAGTCGAGGTGATAGAGAAACTTCCTCCACCTATCTCCGTAAAAGGTGTGAGAAGCTTTCTTGGGCATGCAGGTTTTTACAGGAGATTCATCAAAGATTTCTCGAAAATTGCACATCCATTGTGCAAACTGTTGGAGAAAGATTGTAAGTTTTCTTTTGATGAATCCTGTCTGAAAGCATTCGGCGATCTCAACCACTTCCAAGATTTGATTGCGTCGTTTTTAAGTCAAGTTTGACATGTCTAAAAGTGCCAATAAGTATAGGGGTGTTTTGGTAATTTAGGGAGACAGTTATAAACTATTTTAGGACTTATTTAACCCTTTCCTAGCCAAAATCCCAACACCCAATAAGAAAATCAAAATCCCAAATCTTTCTTCTCTTCCAAATCCTCTCAAACGTCCGTTGGAGGGAAAACTCAAGTTCAAGCTATGGGCTGGATTTTCATGGTTTCTTCTTCCATTTTTTGTGGGCTTAGCATGTAGAAAGGTATGGTGATACTTCATCCTTAGTTTTCCATCCATCTAAGAAGTCAATCAAGGATTTTTCAAATATGATTCAAAGACCAAAATTCCCAATTTTCAATCTAGCTATAGGTTCTTTCTCAAATTGATTTCAAAAGTATGTTTATGATAAATTGATGATTATCCACTGTGTCACATCCCGAAACCATACCCTAGAAGTTAGGGCACAATCTCGGATTTCAACCGGCGTACTCGACCTCTCGGAGGTCTTATACCTTTCAAATCATTCATCGCATATATCTAGTGAAAAGTTGTGCGGAATTATAACTTTTCACAAAAACATATCATAGTCTTTAAAACTCTTTCATATAAAAGTAATAGGAAATACTAAGTCTCAATCTCATCAATCTTAGACACAAGAGTACTTGGGACACGGCCCATACGAAATAGAAATATAGTACAACTAAGTCTATTACAATACTTCAATAAGAAACATAAAAGACATATATGCCCTGGAGTCAAATGAGGACATACTTCAACTTATTTTGAACGATGCTATGATCCAAGTCTTGCTTCTCAAATGCTCCTCTCCTACCAACAACTATAGAGAGAGATAAAAATATGGAATTAGTACAAACACATGTACTAAGTATGGCATAATGCATAAAAATAATGAAAACGGACATTTATTGGAAATATGCGTCTTTTCATTTAAATATCGTAATATAATAATAAGAACAACATTTATCAACTTAGAAACACATAATAAACCACTTAAGCCAATTATCACATTTTTAAGAGACACATTACAGTGACCTCAACTCAACTTACAGTGAATTCCTTCACTGTTACAGTGAAGTTGCCTACTTCTTCCTTAGGCACTTTATAGCACGTAATCATCTCACTAAAAGCTTTACTAAGACCCACTTAATCAACACAAAGAGAGACAGCCCATACACCCTCTCTAAGCATTCCTAAACGACCCTCAAGACGGCTTAGAATGAGGCACAAACACACTTACAATACACCAATCACATAACATATAAGATATGACAATTCTCTTTACTAAGGCGATCAAAAGACTTACTTAAGTACTCCTAGAAGAGAACGCCCATACACCTTCTTCAAGGTTACCTAAATAATACTTAAGACTTCCTAAGCTTAGATCATGTCCAACATAGCAACCAACTTCCCTAACTAGAGTCATTCTCAAGACTTCCATAGATAAGACATGATGTGAACATCCCGTATGCCCTCTTCACATTTTAAATAAGGAATCCTTAAGTCACTTTAGATTAGGTACTCATTTACTTATATACTTTCTAACACAAGTCATTAGTTCATTAGTTCATTTAAGAGACATTCATCACATAAGGACATTCAAGTAATGGTCTTGGAGAAGACCTAGGGACTCTTACTAACACCTTCAAAGCCTATTGTGCCATGTCTAGATAGCGTCACATACCACGACCTAAACTTCATAGAACTTCTCTAATGCTAATAACTATCCCATATGATGAGAATAGGCAATAACCGACATAGACCATTGTAGAAAAACATGGAATCCGGAGTTCTATCCTACTCCACGAGGTTGTTCTACTTGCCAATGGTAGAACTTGGACACATTCCATGTAGGCACATGGTTAAGGAATATGAAGGACTTACTTTTTATTTTAGCCTTATACTTTAACTATAACTACTTCCCTTACCATACTCACTCGGTGCTAGCCTTCATACTCATAGATTAATTCACATTAATTCACAATTCTCTTTACTAAGGCTATCAAAAGACTTACTCAAGTACTCCTAGAAGAGAACACCCATACACCCTTTTCAAGGATACCTAAATAATCCTTAAGAATTCCTAAGCTTAGATCAGGTCCAACATAGAAACCAACTTCCCTAAATAGAGTCATTCTCAAGACTTCCTAGATAAGACATGATGTGATCATCCCATATGCCCTCTTCACATTTTAACTAAGGAATTCTTAAGTCACTTTAGATTAGGTACTCATTTACTTATATACTTTCTAACATAAGTCATTAGTTCATTTAAGAGACATTCATCACATAAGGACATTCAAGTAATGGTCTTGGAGAAGACCTAGGGACTCTTACTAACACCTTCAAAGCCTATTGTGCCATGTCTAGATAGCGTCACATACCACGACCTAAACTTCATAGAACTTCTCTAATGCTAATAAGTATCCCATATGATGAGAATAGGCAATAACCGTCATAGACCATTGTAGTAAAACATGGAATTCGGAGTTCTACCCTACTCCACGAGGTAGTTCTACTTGCCTATGGTAGAACTTGGACACATCCCATGTAGGCACGTGGTTAAGGAATATAAAGGGCTTACTTTGTATTTTAGCCTCATACTTTAACTATAAATACTTCCCTTACCATACTCACTCGGTGCTAGCCTTCGTTCTCATTGATTAATTCACATTAAGGTTCATGCAAAGAGGTTCCATATCAAGTTCACAACCCAATTACATTTACCCCACCAAAGAAAGGTCCACTAGGGCTACCTTACAATGGTGACAAGAAGATCATCATGACTTTCTTAAGGATTGATATGATGCCGTTACAACTAATCAACCTTAAATCCATCATTCATTACATGAAGGATACCATTAGGGCTTTCGACTTCAAGTTTCATAACCTTACCACTAGCCAAGTACGAACAATCATGTATTCAACTCTAAGACTACACACAACTCATAGTCATTAGTCTAACATGATCACCTAGATAACATCGATAGAAGAACACATACTTTCATATTACTTCACATATTGGTAGATATGACCATACTTCACATAATCAAATACACAAATCATCATAATACTTCAAGTAGTGCCGACAAGGCCATGATCATCATAATACTTAAAATAACGCCGACAAGGACACATCAATTCACATAACACCGCCACCATAAGTGGACCAAACCAATCACAACATAATTTAAGTCTAATTAACATTAAATAAATGGAAAATAGGAAAGCGTACCATCAGTTCATCCTCAACTCTTCAATCCAATGCCAAATCATCCAATTCAATATCATAAGGCCCTTACCCATGGCCATGAATATCAATTCAATACATAAACTATAATAATCAATGAATCTAAGACAATTCGATATAGATTTATCAATCTAAGACCAATTCGATATCAATTGAATACAATTCTTACAACATTAGAAAGCCCATCAGAAACTACACATTAATGCATAAGCATTAGACCAATATCAAGTAACTCATAAAGTAGTCAAAAACTAGGGTTCATCAATTACATGGGTTCATAGGTTAATTAAGTGTAACATTGCAGAAAATTTACTTGTCTAGTGAAGAGTCTTTTAGATTTTAAGAATACGTATTGGGGTACATAGGCATCCCAATGCCCATATTGAGTAATATTGGGCATATTAGAGAATATTGGCTTAAGAGTGTTAACCAAATTTTATGTATTAACAATAATTCAAACTACAATCTAAGCTTGTTTAGGAATTGTAACTGCAATGAAGACCCTAAGCTAAAATAACTATATTCTTCACATAATACAGATTAGGTCCTAGGCATCCAAGTGTCAAGCCTGGGTACCATAGAACATGATCATTTAAAATGATCATGTAGATTAAGCAGTGCCCAAGGACATAGTGAGGATCCTCCACAAGAAGTGAACTTTCCAAGTACAAATAGAGTACACGGTTAGAAAGTGCACGGTAACACATGTGCATGCACATGTGCTACCGTCCGAGAGACAAAGCCCAACCGATTCGGTTAGGGAGGTTGGGGGGCAGGCGCGCGTCGGGTCAAGGCACGTGGGGCCAAGCTTTCTAACTAGTCCTAGGCTCTAACTAACTTAACTAACTAGCTAACTAACCTAGTACTAACTAAAATGAACTAACTAGTGCACCCGACAACCTAAGACCTAACCGGGTGACTCTAACCGAGTAACTAACTTAAGAAACATCCTAGTACCTACCCTAGGATGGTCCAAAAGGGTTAGTTATGGTACTAACGACTTAGGGGTACTTTAGTAATTACCCTAGGTCACTTAATTAATTAAATTATCAACTTAATTAATTAATTTAAATGGTCAAAACCGAGACTCTTAAGCAAAATTTCAGAATTCGGTTAAGTCAAATGTTATCCTATTTTTATTCAATTTAGGAGGGGCATTTTGGTAATTAGTTAATTGATTTATTTAAATAAGTTAATTAGACTAAGTTAAATTAATCATATTCAGTTCCTAAGACTTAGACTCACGTTTAATCATTAGAAAACCTACGACTGAAAAACAGTGAATAACGTAAGAAAAACCTTAGGCAATTTCATGGCGGTTCTTTAAGGTTTTTGTGCAAAGTGCAAGGTGATCTTCGTAGATTCAATTCTACAGTAAGGTATGGGTTTTCTCTATTGGATTCCTTTCTCCAAGATGCTTTTCAACATTTTTGAATTCAAGAAATCGAAACTAGGGTTGTTCCCAATGATCGAATGTTCATATCCCTAGTTCTCCCTATTTCCGATTCATGTAGTATGTATAATGTAAATCTCGAGCATGTTGTTGGTATGTGGTGCTAACTGATCATTATGTGTATGTTTCCGTGATTTATAATGTCGAATGAGACCTACACTGTAGATCCGTATTATTAGGGTATTATTTACATGAGATACTAAATATTGTAATGTCTAATTGTGTTCGAGAAGATGGGATTGTTCTTATATACTAATCAAAGGCTAAAATTTGGCTTGCTTAAAATGATGTGATTACAATTGTATAACCATGAAGTTAATTGACTTGGCTAGCAATAATATCATAGTATAATTTATGCCAATAAATTGGCCATCAATATTATTTCCAAAATATGTGAAGGCATACAAATCTTAACTCAATGAACTCATAACATAGGGTGCCAATCATTGGGACAAGTCCTAACATACCCTATCTAAATGAACATTGTGAATATAATAGCACTTTGAGTAGGTCATTATAACTTCATAAAGAATGGTACAAGACTATCAATTAACGTTGAACAAGATAAGGTGAGTAATGAAATAACTAAAAGCTTATGAGTTATGAAATTGACCTAACATAGAGTGTTAAGGGAAGTGAGAGAAGTCTTACTTACACTTAAACGATTATGTCAAAGTTACTCACATAAGAGGGTGCTAGAAACCGTGAGACAAGTCTCACTCGCACCATGATCATAATGTAAGATTAAATTCACATTCATTAAGTATAAAAGAAAGGGGTGACCAGTCATCGATTGAGATAAGTATACCTCATACTAGGAGACAGCTTCCATAATGTTTGAGTCAACTATAAAAGTTGTAAAGTATAATAAATCTGAGCTAAGCACAGATAGACTAGAAATGAGCTTGTGCCAGCACATGTAAGCCTCATGAGACGAGATCACCACCAAGGTGGATCAGGGTCTCCAAAGTCTCCTAGTCTTTGAACTATGTTGCAAGCATAGGAACTAGCTAGTGGATGATTCCACCTAAGAATGCTAGGTAGTATTTGGTTTCACTTTGGCCGGTGAAACCACTTCTTTTCGGTGTGGGGAAGACACTAGATTTCATGTTATCTCACATGATCTATGTCGATTAAATGCTCAGTAAAGTATTCGATCTCACTTTAGCCATGAACCACCTCTTTTCGGTGTGGGGAAGATACTGGATTCGGTTTTACTTTAGCCTGTGAACCACCTCTTTTTGGTGTGGGGAAGACACTGGATTTCATGTTAGCTCACATGATCTATATCATTTAATGCTAAAGATTTCTTTAAGAAAGTAATAAAGAAAGAAAGTAGCATGTTCAAAGTGAACAACAGATCAAAGAAGAAGAAATGTAAGTTCAAAGTGAACTAAGTAAGCAAAGCATAAGAATATGGTTTATGCCAATGTTGGAGTATGAATATATGCACTAAGATCTGTATATTACGCAAATAATCAAATAATGGGCATAGCCAATAAAGATTGGCTTATAAATACATTCATACCCAATTTAACAAGAATGAAAAGAATAACTCATGAGTAGGGCAGCCAAATCATTTCCTTAGTCTTTTGGATTACTTACTTGATTCATTGTAGGTATGGGACTACAATGAATCATTGCACTTGTAAGTAAAACATAGGATCAAAGGATATCATTGAACTACACAACAAGAAGAAGAAAAAGACAGAAAAATAAGCTAAGGCAGAGAAGAAGCTCTCGGCCTAAGGGAGCAAAATTATTAAGTTTTGTTTGAGTTGTTCTAAAATTATGTTCATGATTCCAAGGTCTTATGTTCATATAGAAAAATGAGTTGTGCTTTAAATGCATGAAAACATGTCATATTCATAACATGATTCACAAATAATGAATTAGGAAAGTATAGTGACTTCACTTTCCAGAAACGACATGTTGCTATAGGAAGATCTTTCCTTGATCATGAATAGTCCTTATGTGTTTATGTGCATACACCCATACTTAGTACAAGTTTTTACTAACCCCTATAGTATTACTATTTTTATAGGCGTAGGTCTGAGCGAAGATTGAAGATTCGTTGAAGCAGTTTGGATAAGCGATCTCCAGACTTTGGTAGGTCCTCTTGAGTTCAAGGATGCCTACGTTTATTATTATAGCTTTAGTACATTAGACATAGCTAGTGGATGTTGTCCCTAGCATTTCATTTCAAACATTTGTTCAAGCGTTCTATTAAGGCCGGTTTGGCAAACTATTACTATTATTATGAGTGCTTCAATTCAGTTGTTTAATCTATTGTTAGACGGTTGTTTAGTTTGAGCTTATTATAATATCACTCCTATGCAGTATTATATGAAGTCTAGGTACACTTCAATAGGTATTAAAAAGTTTTAAATTTTCCTCAAACTTATCTATATGATTGTGATGAAAGCTAAGAAGAGGATTCTACGACCTCTGAGAGGTTAACAACGCCGGTCTCATCTAGGGTCTAGATTCCGAGTGTGACAAACTTGGTATTAGAGCATTAGGTTAATTACCTAGGAACTAAGGCTGAAAACAACCACGTTGTGCATTTTCTAACTTATGGTTGCGAAGTGCACCACAATCATGACTTAGATACTAAGTGATACTAAGAATGTTACCTTCTTCTACTCTTTATCGTGCTTTCTAGAACTTTGACATTTTGTGTCATTCTAGCATCTAACTTCCTTCTTGTGTGTACGTGTAGAAAATGAACACAAGAAGAAATGCAGGCAGGGGAGTTGAAGAAGTAGTCGTTGGGGGGAAACCAAGATCCTCCTCAAGCCCCAGCTGCTGGAGAGCAAGTGCTTGTCAACCCAGGTGCGTTGACGGATGGAGAAGTGAGAGCAGCAGTGGTTCAGATGGCCTAAGCCATCACTATTCGGGCACAAGCTATCACAGCCCAAGCCACTAGAGAGGGTGCTCCCAGGGAGAACCCGCATGCTAGCACCATGCCTAGTAGACTGAGAGATTTCACCAGAATGAATCCTCGAACCCGCATGCTAGCACCATGGCTAGTAGACTGAGAGATTTCACCAGAATGAATCCTCCAGTTTAATTCGGGTCCAAGACCAATGAGGATCCCCAGGAGTTTGTGGAGGAGGTTCACAAGATTCTCTGTGCTATGGGTGTTAATGAAGAATATAAGGCTGAGTTGGCTGTATACCAGCTCAAGGATGTGGCTAAGGTATGGTACAGGATGTGCGGAGGTGGCCGAGAACCAGGAGAAGTCCCCATCACTTGGGAAGTTCTCAAGACTGCATTCCTGGAGAGGTTCTTTCACAGAGAGCGGATAGAGGCCAGGGTTGAGGACTTTATCAACCTACGTCAGGGAGGTATGTCGGTCAAGGAAACTCCTTGAAGTTTGTTAAGCTTTCCAAATATTCTTCTTCTCTGGTGTCCAATAGCAGGGATGAGATGAGCAGGTTTGTGATTAGTGTATCGGAGGATTTGGTGGAGGAATGTCGGGCAGCCATGTTGCATGATAACATGGACCTTGGTAGGTTGATGGTTCATGCACAGCAGGTTGAGGAAAGTCGTTGGAGAATGAGAGGCCGAGAAAGCAAGAAGTCTAGGCCCTTGGATCAGACTAGTTCTAGCACTGGTAAGAATTCATTTGGAGTCCAGTACAGGCCCAAGTTCAAGAAGGGGCACAAGCACTCAGGTAATCCTTCTTCTTCCAAGAACACTAATGCGATGAATGGCAATGATAGAAATGCCCAGTGTTCTAGAAAGTCGTGTGGTAAGTGTGTCCGTTCGCATGGAGGTGAGTGCATGGTAGGTTCTAATGCCCGCTATGGTTGCAACAAGAGTGGGCATATGATTAGGGACTGCCCACATGTGAAGAATCAGGCCAAGGCAGATGCTCAACCGCGGCCTAATACTACTGCTGCAGCCGAACCTAACAAGAGGAACCGGTTCTATACATTTAAAGGAAGAGAAAAGTAGGATAAGTCAGCTGATGTGGTCACTGGTAACTTGCTTGTCTTTTCTTTTCCTGTGTATGCATTGTTAGATCTAGGATCTACCTTGTCTCTTGTTACTCTCTTAATAGCTAGTAAATTTGACTTGCTTCCTGAGATCTTACATGAACCTTTTCTAGTTAGTACTCCCATAGGGGACAACATTAGGGCCGAAAGAGTATATAGAGATTTCCCAATAACTATTCTTGATAGAGTTACATATGCTGACCTAATAGAATTAACCATGCTTGACTTTGATATAATTTTGAGTATGGATTGGATCCATGAATGCTATGCTACCATAGTCTGTCGAAACAGGGTAGTAAGGTTTTAGTTTCCAAATGAGTTAGAGCTAGAATGGGAAGGGCGTGGTTCAAATCCAACAGGCCAAATAGTTTCCAATCTTAAAGGCAATAAGATGTTGTCTAAGGCGTATTTATCCACTTAGTCAGAGTCAATGACTTAGAACATGAAATTCCTTCCATAGACTCTGTGTCCATAGTGAATGAGTTTCAAGATATCTTTCCGGAGGATTTACCACGAATCCCTCCTGAACGCGAAATTTACTTTGGTGTTGACTTAGATCCCAACACCAAACCAATTTCTATTCCTTCTTATAGGATGGCTCCAGCGGAACTCAAAGAGTTGATGTTGCAATTAAAAGATTTACTTGATAAGGGCTTCATCCAGCTGAGCATATCCCCATGGGGTGCTCCAGTGTTGTTCGTTAAGAAAAAGTGTCACGACCCGAATTCTGGAATCCGAATTGCAACCGGTGTCGTTGACCTCTTAGAGGTCACAGACAAGCCTCTTCTTGCATTCATCACATTCATACGATTAATTTTTGCGGAAAATTTTAAACTTTTTGTTTATAGTTGAAGTATACATAGACTTCATGTTCACACATATCTTTAACGAAGTTCATTGCTCATACATCAACCATCTAACTATAAGATCATGCAACTTGAAAGAAATGGAATCTCATGTAATAGGTAATACTTGCCAAAACGGCATCATTACAAGCGTATGAATAAAATAGGAAAGAAAAACTAGTGGAACCTACCCCACTAGTTCAAACCTACTACTAAGAAAGAAATATATAGGCAGGCATCCTCGAATGCATGAGGACCTACCAAGTCTGGATGAAATCTCTGAGTCCGTACAGCGCAATGATACCCTCAACGTCCACCTGAGCCTGCACCTAAAATAGTAATATTGTATGGAATTAGTACACAGTTTTACTAAGTATGGGTACATGAAACAACACATAACGAAAATGCATGAACAAGGATGGCTCTTCCTAATCAACATGATTTCTTAAAAGGTCTTGTCTCTTGACTTTTACTATTTCGTAATAGGAAGGTCATGCCATGAATATGTCACACATCATACAGACATAGGTTCACATAATATACATTTCATGTTTCATATAGTATACATTTCATTTCCATGAGACTTTGGAATCATGGACGTAGCATTAAAACATCTAAAGTGAGGGCCCAACATATGGGATCTCAATCCGAGGGTCTCCTTTAGCAAACACAGAGCCTGTTTCATTCATTCATTTGCACTTGTCATTATTCATTTCATTCATTCATAGGCTGATGTGAACACCAGCTGTACCTAGGATGAAGTTTAAGACTCTTATCGGGATAATGAAGTGCAATGACCAAGAATGACCTAATGTTAATACTTGAGTCCGATCTCACCTCCTGATTGTCTTGCACAACCACCTTCGGTATCGACCATTTCATTATCTTTCATACTTTGAGGAACTTCAACCTTAACCGACATAGATCATGTGAGCATCATGAAATCCGGTGTCTCCCCCACACCGAAAAGAGGTGGAGTCACTGGCCAAAGTGAAACCAATACATGCTACCTTTATGGGTTCGAACAAAGCTAGTTCCCTATGTTGGAAACGTAGTTCAAAGACCAGAAGATTTAAGGAGACCCATACCCACCTTGGTTGACAGTCTCATCTCATGAGATTAATGTGAATCTCCGCCCTTCCCGAAGGAAGGCATTACCACTCATAGCTAGCATATCGGTGCTTATTTTAAAGTTCCTAATTACATTCACCTCATACATCATCGAAGCTTGCTTCTTAGCATGAGGTATTCATAGCTCATTAGATGATTTCTCATCTCTTCTTTACGTATTGAGTGTGAATTGTCCTTACACTTACATATAGAATATGATTGAGACTTGTCTCTTAATGTTCAACACTCTCTTAGGTGAGTACTTTTGGTGACCTTTACGCTTGGTTGAGGCTTGTCTCACCATTCATCTTAGCCTCTTATCATGTTGTCACTATTTTCATTACCATCATAGTATAATATAATTACTCACCTCATTACGTGAATGTTCAATTAATAATGTTACCATTAACTCATGGTCTTACCCAATTTGGGTTACTCATAATTGACTAAGTGTTTCATGACAATTTAACTATATGTTGTGTAAGACTTATGCATTTTACACATGCAGCCAAGGGAACCAAGTTAAATCCCTAGTGGCTGCATTTTATTTCATTTTAATGTGTCTCACAATTTCAGTCAAGGGACCCATGTTCGAATCCCTTAGGCAGCACTTTATTTTTAATTATTTAGAGTGCTAGATGACTTCACTCATTCGGCCAAGAGGATCAGGGATCGAATCCCAGTGGCCTCAATTATTATTAAATTATTTTGGTGTGAGATTTATGTATCTCACACCCTTGGCCAAGGAGCCGAGTTCTAATCCCCTCTCCCTCACTATTTTCTTTTCCTTTTAATTTAAGGCTTCTTTCAACCTGCCCAAGTTCGAATCCCCTCTCTCACCCAATTTTCTTTTATTGTATTTTAAGGTTTAATCTCTTAGTATTAGAACCTTAAGATTTCGAGATTCACTCTAAATGGCAGCATAAATTTTTCTTCATTTTTACTAGTGAATAGACTAAACTATACTCCATTAACATATGCCTTTAATTCACTTTCTTTGCATTTAGCTTAGGCGTTTTAGCTTAGAGTTTTACATAAAATTTTAACCAATTCGTTAAGGAATTTACTTTTATTTTCTTGCTCATGAACATCACGGTTTCATCATCATATGTTAGTAACACAATAAATTAATAGAACCTAATTCACCACATTCTTGAAAATAATCTGTAATATGCTTCTCATGATATTTAGCATTATTGTGTACATAAAACATACATACAGTCGGACACACATAAAATGATCATACGCTGTCCGGAAACATCACATTACACACAATTACAAACGTTCCTAAGATTGTCTATCAGCAAACATACCAACGCATGCATCACTTTTTAGAGGATCTAATGACAGGGGCATGCAACGGGGGCAACCTTAGTTTTCGATTGGAATACGTACTGAACCTTAGGGGGACTCTTGGGAAAGGGACCAAGAGAGAAGAAAAACCATACCTTTTCATCCTTTACAACCAGCCACAGCCACACGCCTCCACCTCACACAAACCTTTCTTCCGAGCTTTAATTCTTGTTCCCAAGTGAAGTTCTTTACTTATAACACTTAGGCGTACAAATTTTTCCTTTTTTTTTTATGGATGCATCCAAGAATACGCTTAGAACAGTGAGTATACGTTTGTTTTCTGTTTTTGAATTGTAAAATAAAGCTGAAAAACGTTTTTACAAGAGATAATGAATTAAGAGTGGGCATGAAGCACACTCCTAGTGGGAGTCATGCGCCCCTTTTGTGGGAATTGTTGTTGACATATTCAACATAATTAAAATGATAAAATCAGATTATAAAATATATAGTAAGTTAATATAATTCCCCTCCTTATTTTAATTATTTTTTAATCAATTAATTCGTGCCCCCTTATGCCTCCAACTCGGCTTGAACCTGAGTGTGAAGGTAAGGTCAATCTCAGGTTTGACCACCGAGATTTGACTTATTTTGACTAATTAATATCTTTATTTAATTAATTAAATATCAGTCTAGGGTAATTACTATACTACCCCTAGCCCCAAAAATACCTTTATACCCCTAGAACCCTTAAAACCTAGGACTAACCCTCTAAATCCGGTTAAGACTTATCCGGGTGAATCCTATTATTCGGGTTCACTACATGGCTGGAACCAACTCTGCCTACCTCAACTAACTCACCAAGTTGGTTGGCTTGGCTGGTGCATAGGTTCAGAGGTCTGGTTCCACGCGCATCAATCTGTGTGAACCAGGTCTAACCTAGGCATTCTATGTACGTTTAGGCCTTACCTAGCATAGTCATTTTTGGGTTGTCACATTATTCCCCCTTAGGAACATTCGTCCCCGAATGACACTACTCTTTACTAGCAACAAGCCAGTCATCCATAGAACATATGCATACATAAGCAATTCAATACTTTTCATTGGTGAATATCTGATTCACCTTTTAGCATGGTGGTGCACATCTTTGAAACCTACTAGAAGCTTCACATTAATAGACTGAGGAAACTCTTTCCTAACAAGTCTCATGAAAGCGTACAATATAAGTAAACATATAAGTCACACAAATCAGCAACCAACATGATGACTCAAACATATTAACCTCATACTAGTGCATAAACACCATACACTGTCAAATACATGAAAGACTAATTAAGGCTACGCACCCGAGACTTCACCAGAAGTGCCTTCCCCTACACCCCTAGACTTGAGTGCGAAGAATCGTTGCCTCCTTGGAGCCTCTTCACTTGGACCATTAGGCTGAACTTTCTCATTCCCTTTTTCTTGACTTCTCCTATTCGAACAATCCTTCATCATGTAACCCGGTTTGCCACAACTGTAACAAGAGTTAGAGCCCATCATACACTCTCCTCCATGCAGTTTGCCTCACTTCCTACACGGTGGCCTCTCTTGAGGTGTATCTACTTCATTTTTCCTCTTAACTCTGGGCTCAGAATCCTATCATAGCGACCCTTGGATGAACTTGACTCCCCTTGGTGGGAGAGTCCCTTCTTAAACCTGGGCTTATCCCTGATTTCAATACTACTCTTCCTTGAAAAATTCTCCTCAGCTTGCCTTGAAATGTTCCCTGCCCTAGTGTGCCTCCTCTTCCTGCTTTCCTCCACTTGCTGGGCATGCACCATCAACCTGCCCAGATCCATGTTATCATGCAACATGGCTGCCCGACAATCTTCCACTAGATCCTCCGACACACCAGTCACAAACCTGCTCATTTCATCCCTGCTATTTGCCACCAGAGAAGAAGCATACTTTGAGAGTTTAACGAATTTCAAGGAATACTCCTTGACTGACATACCTCCCTGTCTCAGGTTGATGAACTCTTCAACCTTGGCTTCTCGTTTCTCTCTAGGGAAGAATCTCCCCAGAAATGCAGTCATGAGACCATCCCAAGTGTTGGGAACATCTCCACGTGCTCGGCTATCATCCCACATCTGGTACCAAATCTGAGCCACATCCTTGAGTTGATATGCAGTCAACTCAGCCTTCGCCTCCTCATATGCTCCCATGGTACAAAGGATCTTGTGGACCTCATCTACGAACTCCTGGGGATCCACATGGGTCTTGGATCCATAGTAAACTGGGGGGTTCATTCTGGTGAAGTCCCTCAGCCTGCTAGCCATGGTGCCAGCATGAGGATTCTCTCTAGAAGCACCCTCTCTATCGGCTTGAGCGGTGATGGCTTGAGCCTGAGTAGCGATGGCCTGTGCCATCACTAGCAAGGAGTTCCTTACTTCTCCATCTATCAACCCAGCTGGATTGACAGGCACCTGATCAGGAACAACTGGGGCTTGTGGAGGAACTTGATTTCCTCCAGCAGCTGCCTCACCTACCCTCCTGCCTGCATTTCTCCTAGTATTCATTATCTACACTTAGATACAAGAAGAGAGTTAGATTCTTAATGACACAATCATGTCACAATTCCACATAGCACGATAGAGAGTAGAAGAAGGGAAAATTTCTTAAACATTATGCAGTCTCTAATTCATGATAGTGGTGCATTTCACTACCATAACTTAGAAACTACTTAACGTGGTTGATATGAGCCTGATATCTTGCATATTTAACCTAATGCTCTGATACCACATTTGTCATGACCAGGATTCTGGAATCCAAATTGCAACCGGCGTCGTTGACCTCTTAAAGGTCGCAGACAAGCCTCTTCTTGCATTCATCACATTCATACGGTTAATTTTTGCGGAAAATTTGAAATATTTTCTTTATAGTTAAAGTATACATAGGCTTCATATAAACACATATCTTTAAGGAAGTTCATTTCTCATACATCAACTATCTAATTATAAGATCATGCAACTTGAATGAAATGGAATGTCATGCCATAGGTAATACATGAAAAAACGGCATCAGTACAAGCGTCTGAATAAAATAGGAAAGAAACACTAGTGGAACCTACCCCACTAGTTCAAACCTACTACTAACCAAGAAATATAAAGGCAGGCATCCTCGAATGCATGAGGACCTACCAAGTCCGAATTAAATCTTTGAGTCCGAACAGCTGCGATGATACCCTCAACGTCCACCTGAGCCTGCACCTAAAATAGTAATATTTTATGGAATTAGTACACACTTGTACTAAGTATGTGTACATGAAACAACACATAACGAAAATGCATGAACAAGGATGGCTCTTCCTAATCAACATGTTTTCTTAAAAGGTCTTGTCTCTTGACTTTGACTATTTCATAGTAACCGGTCATGCCATGAATATGTCACACATCATACACACATAGGTTCACATAATATACATTTCATGTTTCATATAGTATACATTTCATTTCCATGAGACCTTGGAATCATGGAGATAGCATTAAAACATCTCAAGTGAGGGCCCAACATATGGGATCTCAATCCGAGGGTCTCCTTTAGCAAACACAGAGCCTGTTTCATTCATTCATTTGTACTTCACATTATTCATTTCATTCATAAATAGGCTGATGTGAACACCAGCTATACCTAGGCTGAAGTTTAAGACTCTCATCGGGATCATGAAGTGCAATGACCAAGAATGACCTAATGTAAATACTTGAGTCCGGTCTCACCTCCTGATTGTCTTGCACAAACACCGTCGGTATCGATCATTTCACTATCTTTCATACTTTGAGGAACTTCAACCTTAACCGACATAGATCATGTGAGCATCATGAAATCCGGTGTCTCCCCCACATTGAAAAGAGGTGGAGTCACTGGCCAAAGTGAAACCAATACATGCTAGCTTTATGGGTTCGAACCAAGCTAGTTCCCTATGTTGGCAACATAGTTCAAAGACTAGTAGATTTAAGGAGACCCATACCCACCTTGGTGGATAGTCTCATCTCATGAGATTTATGTGAACCTCTGTCCTCCCCGAAGGAAGGCATCACCACTCATAGCTAGCCTATCGGTGCTAAGTTTAAAGTTCCTAATTATATTCAACTCATACATCATCGAAGCTTCCTTCTTAGAATGAGGTATTCATAGCTCATTAGATGATTTCTCATCTCTTCTTTACGTATTAAGTGTGAATAGTCCTTACACTTACATAGAGAATGTGATTGAGACTTGTCTCTTAATGTTAAACACTCTCTTAGGTGAGTACTTTTGGTGACCTTTACTTAGGCTTGGTTGAGACTTGTCTCACCATTCATCTTAGCCTCTTATCATGTTGTCACTATTTCCATTAGCATCATAGTATAATATAATTACTCACCTCATTACGTGAATGTTCATTTAATAATCTTACCATTAACTCATGGTCTTACCCAATTCGGGTTACTCATAATCGACTAAGTATTTCATGACAATCTAAGTATATGTGGTGTAAGACTTATGCATTTTACACATGCAGCCAAGGGAACCAAGTTAAATCCCTAGTGGCTGCATTTTATTTCATTTTAATGTGTCTCCCAATTTTAGTCAAGGGACCCATGTTCGAATCCCTTAGGCAGCATTTTATTTTTAATTATTTAGATTGCTAGATGACTTGACTCATTCGGCCAAGAGGATCTGGGATCGAATCCCAGCGGCCTCATTTATTATTATTTTATTTCGGTGTGAGATTTATGTATCTCACACCCATGGCAAAGGAGCCGAGTTCGAATCCCCCTTCCCTCACTATTTTCTTTTACTTTTAATTTAAGGCTTCTTTCAACCTACCCAAGTTCGAATCCCCTCTCTCACCCTATTTTCTTTTATTGTATTTTAAGGCTTAATCTCTTAGTATTAGAACCTTAAGATTTCGAAATTCACTCTAAATGCAGCATAAAATTTTCTTCATTTTTACTAGTGAATAGCCGAAACTATACCCCATTTAACATATGCCTTTAATTCACTTTCTTTGCATTTAGCTTAGGTGTTTTAACTTAGAGTTTTACATAACATTTTAACCAATTCGTTAAGGAATTTACTTTTATTTTCTTGTTCATGAATATCACGATTTCATCATCATATGTTAATAACACAACAAATTCATAGAACCTAATTCACCACGTTCTTGAAAACAATCAGTAATATGCTTCTCATGATATTTAGCATTATTGTGTACATAAAACATACATACAGTCGGAGACACATAAAATGATCATACGCTGTTTGGAAACATCACATTACACACAATTACAAACGTTTCTAAGATTGTCTATCAGCAAACATATCAACACATGCATCACTTTTCAGAGGATCTAATGACAGGGGCATGCAACGGGGGCAACCTTAATTTTCGATTGGAATACGTAGTGAACCTTTAGGGGACTCTTGGGAAAGGGACCAAGAGAGAAGAAAACCCATACCTTTTCAGCCTTTACAACCAGCCACAACCACACGCCTCCACCCACACACAAACCTTTCTTCCGAGCTTTGATTCTTGTTCCCAAGTGAAGTTCTTTACTTATAACACTTAGGCGTACGAATTTTTCCTTTTGTTTTTGATGGATGCAGCCAAGAATACGTTTAGAACAGTGAGTATACGTTTTTTTTTCTATATTTGAATTGTAAAATAAAGCTGAAAAATGTTTTTAAAAGAGATAATGAATTAAAAGTGGGTATGAAGCACACTCCTAGTGGGAGTCATGCGCCCCTTTTGTAAAATCAAATTATAAAATATATATTAAGTTATGATAATGTCCCTCTTTATTTTAATTAATTTTTAATCAATTAATTCGTTCCCCCTTATGCCTCCAACTCGGCTCGAACCCGAGTGTGGAAGTAAGGTCAATCTCAGGTTTGACCACCGAGATTTGATTTATTTTGACTAATTAATATCTTTATTTAATTAATTAAATATCAGTCTAGGGTAATTACTATACTACCCCTAGCCCCAAAATTACCTTTATACTCGTGAATCCCTTAAACCTAGGACTAACCCTCTAAGTCGGGTTAAGACTCATCCGGGTGAATCCTAGTATTCGGGTACACTACAGGCTGGAACCAACTCTGCCTAGATCAACTAACTCACCAAGTTGGTTGGCTTGGCTAGTGCATAAGTTCACAGGTCTTGTTCCACGTGCATCAATCCGTGTGAACCAGGTCTAACCTAGGCATTCTATGTACGTTTAGGCCTTACTTAGCATAGTCGTTTTCGGGTTGTCACAAAAAGAATGGAACTCTTAGAAAGTGTATAAATTATTGGCAACTCAACAAAGTCACTATAAAGAACAAATACCCTTTTCCCAGAATCGATGATCTATTTGATCAACTCCAAGGTTCAAGTTTCTTTTCTAAAATAGATCTTCGCTCAGGGTATCACCAACTTAGAGTGAGACAAGAGGATGTTCCTAAGACTGCCTTACGTACTAGGTATGGTCATTACGAGTTTCTTTTCATGTCATTTGGTCTCACTAACGCACCAGCCGCATTTATGGACCTTATGAATAGAGTCTTCTGTGAATACCTTGATTCTTTTGTCATAGTATTCATAGATGACATCCTCATATACTCTAAGACCAGAGAAGAGCACGAACAACGTTTGAGAATGACATTGCAAGTACTTAGGGAACATCAGTTGTACGCAAAATTCAGCAAATGTGAGTTTTGGCTGAGATCACTAACCTTCCTTGGTCACGTTGTGTCCGACCAGGGTGTAGAGGTTGATCCGAAAAAGATTGAGGCAGTAAATAATTGTCCGAGACCCCTCACTCCTACAGATATTCAAAGTTTCTTAGGTTTGGCTAATTATTATCGCAGGTTTGTTGAGGGCTTTTCCGCAATTGCTCCTCCATTGACGGCTTTAACAAAGAAGAAGGCGAAGTTTGACTGGTCTGAGACTTGTGAAAAGAGCTTCCTAGAGCTCAAAGACCGACACACTTTAACCCAGTTCTCACATTGCCGAGGAGTGGTGAAGGGTATGTGGTGTACTGTGATGTTTCCTGTGTAGGTTTGGGATATGATCTTATGCAAGATGGCAAGGTGATTGCATATGCATCAAGACAGTTGAAAGTCCATGAGAAGAATTACCCTACGCATGATCTTGAGTTAGCTTCTGTGGTATTCGCGTTGAAACTTTGGAGACATTACTTATATGGTGTACATGTTGATGTATTTACTGACCATAAAATTCTTTAATATGTTTTTACACAGAGAGAATTGAATCTTCGTCAGAAGAGATGTCTAGAATTGCTCTCAAGGATTATGGCATGAGTATTCACTATCACCTAGGTAAGGCCAATGTAGTGGCCGATGCTTTGAGCTGATTGAGCATGGGCAGTGTGTCTCATATCGATGATGAGAAGAAAGAGTTGGTTAAAGAAGTACACCACTTGGATAGGTTAGGTGTGCGGCTGGTAGGTACCCCAAATGGGGGTGTTTCAGTTCATTCAAGTTCCGAATCCTCATTTGTTATAGATTTTAAAGCTAAGCAGCATCTCGACCCAGTACTCATAGAATTGAAAGATTCGGTGTTGAGCAAGCTGAATGAATCATTCTCCCTAGAGGGGGATGGTGTGCTGAGATACGAGGGTAGATTGTGCATACCAAATATTGATGATTTGAGACCTAATATAATTGCAAAGGCTCATGGCTCCAAGTATTCCATTCATCTATGTTCCACCAAGATGTATCATGATCTCAAGAAGATCTATTGGTGGGAAGGTATGAAGCGAGATATTTCTAAGTTTGTGGAAGAGTGTCCTATTTCCAACAGGTTAAGGCCGAACACCTTAAGCCTAGAGGTCTTACCCAGTCGATTGAGATTCCAACATGGAAGTAGGAGGCTATTAATATTCATTTGTTGTTGTTCTTCCCAAGACCAGGAAACTGCATAATTCCATTTGGGTCATTGTTGACAGGATGACTAAGTCTGCTCACTTCATTCCTGTGAAGTCTACTTAAAGAGATGAAGATTATGCCAATCTTTATATTGACGAGATAGTAAGGTGGCATGGGATCCCTTTATCTATAATTTCGGATAGGGGAACCCAGTTCACTTCTCACTATTGGAGATCTTTCCAAAAGATCTTGGGTACACAAGTCAAACTATGCACTGCTTTTCACCCTCAAACGGATGGACAAGCAGAGCGTACCATTCAACCCTTGAAGACATGTCGAGAGCATGTGTTATTGACTTCAAGGGGAGTTGGGATGATCACTTGCCACTGATTGAGTTCTCTTATAATAATAGCTACCATCCAGTATTGGGATGGCACCTTTTGAAGCACTGTATGGTAGGAGATGTAGGTCCCCAGTTGGGTGGTTTAAAGTAGGAGAATCTGCCATCCTTGACCCCGAGATCAAACATGAGGTTGTGGAAAAGGTGAGAATGATCAGGGATAGATTGGCTACTACTTACAGTCATAAAAAATCCTATGCTGATAACAGGAAGAGAGCTTTTGAATTAGAGGTAGGTGATCATGTCTACCTGAAGATATCACCCATTAAAGGGGTGATGAGGTTTGGTAAGAAAGGGAAGTTGAGTCCGAGGTATATAGGTCCTTATGAGATTTTACAGCGAGTGGGGAATGTTGACTATGAACTGAAATTACCAAATGACTTGGCTTATATTCATCCAGTGTTTCACGTTTCGATGCTTAAAAAGTGTCTAGGAGATCCAGCATCCATTCTACCTGTTGAAGGGTTAGGAGTCGATGAGAACCTTTCTAACGAAGAGGTTCCACTTACAATTTTAGATCGCCAAGTGAAGCGGCTGAGGAACAAGGAGGTTTCCACTGTACAGGTGTTATGGAGGAATCACCTTGCTGAGGGAGCAACATGGGAGAACGAGGACGATATAAGAACACGTTACCCTCACTTGTTCAGTACTTGAGGTTAGATATACTCTTCTTAAGTTTGATATTGTTTAGGAAACTCTAAATTTTAGTGCATTAGTCATTTTTGGTGTTTTATGTCCATAATTGTGTGTTTTATACTTGCACTATATGAGTTAATATGAGTTCATGCTTGCATTCATGTTGCTGTTTTTGTGTAGCGTTGACGTGATTTTTGTGTTGCAGGAGTTTTGATGTGCATTGAGTTAAAGTAAGATTGATAAGGAAGTTCCTCAATCTCACATATGAATCTTCAGATAAGCTTTGAGTGATGTGCATCATCCAGAGTAAGTGGTGAATCAGATATTCACAAAGAGTAAAGTTTCAAGTATGTTGATGTGTTTTTCAAAAATACCCTCTTTGATTTAAAATGATGTGTAGTGTCATTCGGGGACGAATGTTCCTAAGGGGGGATAATATAACATTTCAGAAAATGTACTTGTCTAGTGAAGAGTCTATTAGATTTTAAGAATATGTATTGGGTACATAGGCATCCCAATGCCCAATATTGAGTAATATTGGGCATATTAGAGAATATTGGCTTAAGGGTGTTAGCCAGATTTTATGTATTAACAATAATTCAAACTACAATCCAAGCTTGTTTAGGAATTGTCACTGCAATGAAGACCCTAAGCTAAAATAACTATATTCTTCACATAATACACATTAGGTACTAGGAATCCAAGTGTCAAGCTTAGGTACCATAGCACATGATCATTTAAAATGATCATATAGATTAAGAAATGCCCAAGGACATAGTGAGGATCCTTGGGATAACAAGAAGTGAACTTTCCAAGTGCAAAAAGAGTGAACGGTTAGGAAAGTGCACGGCAACACATGTGCTACCACCCAAGAGACAAAGCCCAACCGATTAGAAAACCTACGACTGAAAAACAGTGAACAACGTAAGAAAAACCTTAGGCGATTTCAAGGCGGCTTTTCAAGGTTTTCGTGCAAAGTGCAAGGTGATCTTCGTAGATTCAATTCTACAGTAAGGTATGGGTTTTCTCACATGGATTCCTTTATCCAAGAGCCTTTTCAACTTTTTTGAATTTAAGAAATCAAAACTAGCATTGTTCCCAATGATCGAATGTTCATATCCCTAGTTCTCCCTATTTCCGATTCTTGTAGTATGTATAATGTAAATCTCGAACATGTTGTTGGTATGTGGTAATAACTGATCATTATGTGTATGTTTTCGTGATTTATAGTGTCGAATGAGACCTACACGTTAGATCCATATGATTAGGGTATTATTTACATGAGATACTAAATGTTGTAATGTCTAATTGTGTTCGAGAAGATGGAATTGTTATTATATGCTAATCAAAGGCTAAAAGTTGGGTTCCTTAAAATGATGTGATTACTATTGTATAAACATGAAGTTAATTGACTTGGCTAGCAATAATATCATAGTTTGATTTATGCCAATAAATTGGCCAGCAATATTATTTCCAAAATATGCAAATTCATACCAATCTTAACTCAATGAACTCATAACATAGGGTATGCCAATCATTGGGACAAGTCCTAACATACCCTATCTAAATGAACATTGTGAACACAATAGAACTTTGAGGAAGTCATTATAACTTCATAAAGAATGGTAGAAGACTATCAATTAACGTTGAACAAGATAAGGTGAGTAATGAAATAACTCAAAGCTTATGAGTTATGAAATTGACCTAACATAGAGTGTTAAGGGAAGTGAGACAAGTCTTACTTACACTTAATCAATTATGTCAAAGTTACTCACAAGAGGGTGCTAGAAACCGTGAGACAAGCCTCAATCGCACCATGATGATAATGTAAGATTAAATTCACATTCATCAAGTATAAAAGAAAGGGGTGACCAGTCATCGATTGAGATAATTATACCTCATACTAGAAGCCAGCTTACATAATGTTGTAGTCAACTCTAAAAGTTGTAAATAAATCTAAGCTAAGCAGCGATAGACTAGCAATGAGCTTGTGCCAACACATGTAAGCCTCATGAGACGAGATCAGCACCAAGGTGGATAAGGGTCTCTGAAGTCTCCTAGTCTTTGAACTATGTTGCCAGCATAGGAACTAGCTAGTGGATGATTCCACCTAAGAATGCTAGGTAGTATTCGGTTTCACTTTGGCCGGTGAAACCACCTCTTTTCGGTGTGGGGAAGACACTGGATTTCATGTTAGCTCACATGGATTAAAATCATATTACTAACAACAATTCAATCACTAAACAGTGATTAAAAACCTTTAATGCAAGAACCCATGGATAGATCATGAAATAGGTCAATTCAACTTTGAAAACTTTAGAAAATATCTTTGATAGTTGGACTCCTTGATGAAACGAGTTTGAAGGATCAAAAACCATACCACAATGAAGCTAATTCTTAAATTTTATGAAGAATCTGCACTCAAATCTCCAATCCAAGCTCTTCCTTGAGTTTTGGCTTCAATGGAGTCTTAAGGAATTTCTAAGGGATTTTGGGCTTTTGATTTTGAAGAATGAAATCTTCTAAGTGTTAAAGACTTATAAACACATTTAAAATACCAAAAAGACCCATAGGGAACCACCAAACCTTCTATTTGGAAGTGGTGTGAAATTACGATATCACCCCTCACTTAATAGTGAACCTGTGCAGGAACACAGGCTCACAGACGGAAGCCAACCTACGAACCGTCCCTTGACCAACGGACTGTCGTGTTGGTCCGTGGTCTGGGACTGAGGCTGGTCCTTGGCTTCCACTCCCCCACGCATAAGTCCCAATCGACGAGACCCAACCAACGGGGCATTGATTGACCCAGTGGGCATCGATTGCCTCCGTGGTTTGGGCTGTCTTGGGTAGCCTTGGCACCAACTTTGGGTCCTTCCTCAAAGACAATTGGATGGTCCTTGGGGATACTTACCCAGACGTTTCCAATAAAAACATGCTCTTATATGAGTTTAGGACCTCTCACATGAATTTCACCCAAAACGAACACGTAAAACTTGAAGAAACATGCCTAGACACAAAAGGTCATTTAAAGGTACATCTTTCGAACGCCATGGACGTTCTTGGACGTTTGACCTCCAAACTTCACTAAACTTCACACACTCTATATATATACCATAATAACTCATTTAAGGACTTCACAACATCATTATTGACACATAAACACATCGAACCACATATGAGGCACATCGGTGACTTAGTCGTCGAACATTTTGGTCATCCCTTGACGTTTGACTTCCAATGCACCTAAACTCTTAGCTATTGCATCTATACCATATTATAGACCATTTTATGACCTTATACCATCATGACCAACATTTTAGGCTCTAGTTCACCTAAGCATTTGCGGAATCTTACATTCTCCCCCACTTGGACAACATTCGTCCTCGAATGACACTTGCCACCCTCCGAACACATCCACGAATAGAGACTCAACTAGAAGATCATGACCATACCATATAACACCTTATATAATTCAAACATCTAAGATAACATCAATTTCACACAATCTAGAGACTCACAACACAACAAGAAACTAGAAGACATTTTATAACTCATTATCATACAAAACTCATATGCTTCTTTCAAAATAACAAAAACTCATTTTATATTCAATATGATACTCATATATATCATTTCTAACCACACTACAACAATTTTAGACCAGATAATCAATTAGTCAAATTTTCAAAAATATCACAGTGAACTGTCAGTGCTTTAGAGTGAATTGTGCAACATTTTCAAAAATGCAATTTTTAGGAAATTCATGATAGAAACATGCAAATATTCAACATGATCATGGCTTCATAAAAAACACAATGCAAGAAGTTAATGAAATTCAATTTCAAACAAACTTCTAAACACCATGCACATACAACAATCTTCTAGGACTTTCTTTACCATCTACTACCGTACTCCCCCACTTAGAAGGAACTCATATCACAATAAGAGAAATGCAAGGACTTGCCAACATCATCATGACCATTCTCATCCGGCTTCTCTCCTCTAGTCCGGAGTGCATAGAAAGGCCTCTTTGTTGGAGCATCAACCTTTGGAACATTAGGATCAACTTTCTTACCATCTCTATTAGGACAATCTCTAACTTTGTGCCTATATTTTCCACATCCATAGCAAATCCCCGTACCCCTTATGCAATCACTATAATGTTTCTTGCCACAAGTGACACATGTAGGTTTGCAAATTTGAGAACCACCTCCTTTCTCAATCTTGAACTTAGCACTCCTAGGTTCTTCTTGAGTTTGAGCCCTCTTCTTGAACCTAGATTGATCTTGGTCACTAGAACCACCTTTTTCCATGTTTCTAGACATACTACTAAGTTTATACTCCTCTATTTATTGGGAATACACCATGAGTCTAGCGAAGGTCATAGCATCATGTAGCATAGACGTACGATATTATTCCCTCACTAGATCGGCCACACCGTCACAAAACGACTCATTTCATCCCTTGGATTATACACTAGGGATGGTGCCTATCTAGACAATGTTGAGAATTTCAAAAAGTATTACTCAACACTCATATTGCCTTGCTTAAGAATAATAAACTCCTCTACCTTAACTTCCCTCCTCTCACGGGGAAAGTATTAACTCGAAAAGCTTCCTTAAATTATTCCCACTCAATAGAATCTGAATCCACTGGCCTATTATCCTTCCATTGATGTACCATATTTTAGAAACATCCCTCAATTGATACGAAGCCAATTCAGCCTAAGCTAAAGCAATCAAAGCCTCTCTAATCTCTCTATTACTCAACTCCAAGAGATCCACCGGAACCTCATTACCTGTCACGACCCGAGAGTACCCCCTAGAAGTTAGGTCATTCTCGAATTGTGGCACGGCGTCGTCGACCTCTCGGAGGTCTAATAAAATCCCTTTCGTATCATTCATTGCATACATGTATAAAAAGTAGTGCGAAATAAAAACTTTTTCACAGGAAATAAAAATACTTCAAAATATCTCTTTTATAGAAAAACATAATGAAAGGCTAAGTCTCAAAGTCGTCATCTTATACATAGGAATATATTGGGACATGGCCCATACTTCAACATATAGAAAATATCTAAGTCCATTACCATACTTTTCAATAAGGAAAACTAAACATCAAGATGTCCTCGAATCTAGTGAGGACATACTCTCTACTTGAATGAACACTAGTACAAGCTTCAACTTCGATACTCTTCTCAAACGCCAGCTACACCTTTTGAAATAGACAAAATGTATGGAATTCATACAAACACTTGTACTAAGTATGGCGTAATGCATAAAATCATGATAAACGGACATTTATATAAAACATGCTCTTTTTTATTAAAACATCATAACATAAGCATAAGAACATCATTTAACACCTTAGAAACATATAAGATATCACATAAGCATTTAATCAAATATTGAAGAACATTACAGTGAACTAAGTTCCACTTCACAGTAACCCCTTTTAGCTTACATCCTTCTCACCAAAAGTTATCCTAAGACTCACTTAAGTGAGACTAAGAGAGACCGCCCATACACCCTCTCTAAGCTTACCTGAATATTCTTTAAGACTACCTAAGATAGGATTGTTCCCTTTCATTAACTCCCTACCGAAGGTTACTCTAAGATTCACCTAAGTAGGACAAGAAGAGACCACCCATACACCCTCTTCAATCTTATCTAAGCAACCCTCAAAGCTACCCTAGATAGAGCACATTCTGTTCATCATACCTTAGCTAAAGTCGTGATCGTTCATTAAGTCAATTAAAGGACATTTCATTCATTATAGACTTCACATAATGGTATTGGAAAGACCTAGGGACTCACATACTCTTATCTTCAAAGTATAGTCGTGCAATGTCTAGATAGCGTCCCATTCCACTACCTAAACTTCCTAGAACTTATCCAACACTAGCATGTATCCCACATAATGAGAATAGGCAATAACCCACATAGAATATACTAGCTAGGCATGGAATCCAGAGTCATAAACGTACTCCGATGGAGGTGTTCTACATGCCAAGGGTAGAACTAAGACACATCCCATGTAGGCACATGGTTAAGGAATATCAAGGTCTTTTATGTACTCTAGTCTCATCCTCAAGTAGAGGTACATTGTACTCTAGTCTCCTTCTTAGGTAGAGCTACAAACCATAACATATTCACTCGGTGCTAGCCTTTTTTCTCATAGAGTAAGTTCAATATAAGGGAAATATGAAAAGGTACCATCTCTTAGTCATTACCTAGTCATAATGCACCTACCAAAGATGGGTCCACTAGGGCTGACATTCAATGGTCAATAAGGATAGCTCATTCTTAACCTTCTTTCTATATAGAAGATTTCACATATTAGTCATGCTTAGAAGGGGACCATCTTAGGTCTACCGATCCTAGACTTTCATTAAACATTCTTCCATACACATACAAGACAAAGGTGCCTAAGCCTACTAAGTCAAGATGTTCATATTCATCATATACATGTATCAAGTAAGGGACATAATCTACCAAAACAAGAAACATCGTTAATTCACATTAGCACATATAACATATCATTCTTTGAAGCACTTAGGAATGACCCCTATCATCTTTATGTCATTCTATACGTTACTATAACATCATCAATATAACCATCATATACTCATATAGTCAAGTAGGAATAATCATGTATCAACTTTAAGATTACACACATAAACACATAGTCATAATCCAACATGATCACCTAATATTCATAGAAGAACACATACTTTCACATTACTAGCATGTAGATAGATATAACCATACTTCACATAATCAATTACACAAATCATCATAATACTTCAAGTTGTGCCGACAAGGCCATGATAATCAATATACTTAAAATAACGCTGACAAGGCCACATCAATCACATAACACCCCCACCATAAGTGGACCATACCAATCACAACATAATTGAAGTCTAATTAACATAAAATAAAGAGAATTAGGGCAGTGTACCACCAATCCATTCTCACCACTTCAACCCATGTCTAAATCATCCAATTCAATACCATGAGACCCTTACCCATGGCTATGAACATAAACTCAAAGTATAAATCATAATACTAGATGAAACTAGGTAAATTCAATATATATTTAACAATCTAATACTAATTAGACATCAATTGAATACAATTCTTATATCATTAGAAAGTCCATAAGAAACTACACATTAATTCATAAACATTAGACCAATATCAAGTAACCCATAAGTTAGTCAAAATCTAGGGTTCATTAGTTTCATTGGTTCATAGGTTAATTGAGTTAAAATCATATTAATAACCACAATTCAATCACTAAACAATGATTAAAAACCTTTAATGCAAGAACCCATGGTATATCATGAAAAATGTCAATTCATCTTTTGAAAATTTTAGAAAACATCTTTGAAAGTTGGGCTCTTTGATGAAACAAGTTTCAAGGATCAAAAGTCATTTCTTTATTGGAGAAAATCCACCAAACTTGGTGAAGAAATCAATGAAGAACTTCAATCCTAGCTTCAACCTTACCCTTATTTAAAGGATCTTGACAAATCTTGAATTTTCTTGAATGGAGTCTCTACTTTGATTTTTTTCTTGAGGTGCGCTTAGGTTTGAGAGAGAAGAGAATTATGAATTTAAAGATGGAATTAGGATTATGTAAGGCTTTATAGTACTTGTGAAACCCGTTTTATTTAGGTTTTCCTAGTGGTAAAAGGAGAGGAAATTACCTTAATTACTATTTTCCCGCGGCCAAAACGTGACTGCATCATACTATTCACTAAAATGGTCATAATGTTTTACGCGAAAACTAGATTGATGCGAAATTGGTGGCGTTGGAAAGAGGATTAAAATACCATCAATTTGATATGTTATGGCTCACGTAACTCTTAATATTCTAAGAGATATTGTCGTTTGAAATTTACCCAAATAAACTCTTATGTCTAAACTTAATTGGTAAGGAAACATTCAACTCTACTTTGTACAAGGTTTTTCTACTGACCTTAATTGATATTGAAAATCGTTCGCACACTATGAAATTTACCTTAAAACCTAAGAAAATTAAGAGTCACTCAGTATGACCTTATACGAAAATTTAAGAATTGCTAGGGCTTAACTTAGAAAATTTTGGGATCTTACAATCTCCCCCACTTGGACAACATTCATCCTCGAATGACACTTGTCACTTTCCGAACACTTCCAAGAGTAAAGATTCAGTTAAAAACTCTCAACCATACCACATAACACATTATACAACACACAATCGAGGAGAAAACATCAATTTCACATAATCAAGAAAATCACAACACAAGATAGAAACAATTATACAACTCATCATGCTATAAAACGCATAAGGAATAGTAAAAACTCCTTTTATATTCATTATTATGCTCATATACATCAGTTCTAAGCACATTAACAAAAATTTTAAACCAAATAATGAATTAGTCACGTTTTCAAAAATCATACAGTGAACTGCCAACCTTTACAGTTAACATGCTTCCAAATTTAAAAAATGCAACCTTTAGGCAATTGATGATAAAGACATTCTAATATGCAATATCAAACCCTATAAACACATTCTACAACATAATCATAACTTCATGAAATGCATAATGCAAGGAATCAATGAAATGCAATTCCAATAAGACACATAAAGACCATGCACATGCAACATGCTTCTAGGACTTTCTAGCCCATCTACTAACCATACTCCCCCACTTAGAAGGAACTCATATCACTAAAGAGAGAAATACAAGAACTTACCACTCATCATCATCACCCTCATTCGGCTTTGCTCCTCTAGTCCGAAGTGCAAAATACACTCATAACATTTCATTCTACGGCACGACATAGGAGTAGAAAAGAAGGGAAACTCTATCGTCCTATAGCCTCTCGCCCATAGATGTGTCGCGACTCACACTGATGGTCAAGGCTCTACAGACGTGGCTTTTTGAGACTTTTCGATTCCTTAGTACTACTTCATAACCTTATGCTCCGATACCAAGCTTGTCACATCCTGAGACTACCCCTAGAAGTTAGGGCATTCTTGAATTGTGGCACGGGGTCATCGACCTCTTGAAAGTCTAAGACAAGCCCTTTCGTACCATTCATTGTATACATGTATGAAAAGTAGTGCGGAATTAAAACTTTTGACACGAAACAAAAATACTTCAAAATATCTCTTTTATAGAAAAACATAATGAAAGGCTAAGTCTCAAAGTCGCCATCTTAGACATAGAAATATATTGGGACACGACCCCATACTTCAACATATAGAAAATAGCTAAGTCTATTACAATACTTTTCAATAAGGAAAACTAAACATCAAGATGTCCTCGAATCTAGTGAGGACATACCAACTCTCTACTTGAATGAACACTAGTCCAAGCTTCAACTTCGATACACCTCTCAAACGCCACCTACACCTTTTGAAATAGACAAAATGTATGGAATTTGTGTAAACACTTGTACTAAGTATAGCGTAATGCATAAAATCATGATAAACAGACATTTATATAAAACATGCTCCTTTTTATTAAAACATCATAGCATAAGCATAAGAACAACATTTAACACCTTATAAACATATAAGATATCACATAAGCATTTAATCAAATATTGAAGAACATTACACTGAACTAAGTTCCACTTCACTGTAACCCCTTTTAGCTTACATCCTTCTCACCAAAAGTTATCCTAAGACTCACTTAAGTGAGACTAAGAGAGTGTAAGACCTCGAAAATGACTTAGGTTATCTAGATCCTAACATGTTGGTAATGCTGGTCTAAGGTTCTTAAAAGTTTATTATGTGGTTTAGAAGAAGTATCTAAAGTATTAGGTGTGATTGGAAGTCAAACATCGAGGGATGACTAAGACGTTTGACGACTAAGTCACCTAAATGTCTCTTATGTGGTTCTATGTGTTTATATGTGTTTAATGATGTTTTAATGTTATTAATTGAGTTAATATAGCATGTATAGTCAGTGCTTAAAGTTTTGTGAAGTTTGAAGGTCAAACGACTAACAACGTCCAAGGCGTTCGAAACATATGTCTTGAATTGACCTTGTACGTCTAGGCGTGTTTCGTCGAGTTTTATGTGTTCCTTTTGTATGAAATTTATGTGAGAGGTGTTAAACTCATAGACGATCGTGTTTGGGTTGGAAACGTCTGGGAAATTATCCCCAAGGACCATCTAAGGGTCCTTGAGGAAGGACCCAAAACTGTTGCCAAAATATTGTCCCAGGCAGGCCCCAGACGACGAAGAAGTCGACGGCTCGTAGGCCTGTTGACGCCCCGTCGAAGGGTGTCGTCATGAGGTACTTGTCCATGGGTGAAGAGGGAAGCCTTGTCAGGATACTTTAACCACCGACGGTGGCCAGTGACGGCCCGTCGTGGTGGTGACGCCCCGTCAAGGGCAGGCGTCGAGCGACTTGTCTTCCTGCGCAGGCTGCTGCCAAGTTAGGGGTGAATTGGTAAATTCACCCCACTTCCAAATAATAGTTTAGGAAGTTTGTTAAGGTTTTTTTTTGGGTATTTTAAATGAGTATATAAGTGTTAAACACTTAGAATAATTCATTCTTCCAAAAACAAAACCCAAAAATCCCTTAGAAATCCCAAAGACTCCATTGAAGTCCAAAATCAAGGAAGAGCTTGGTGTGACGTTTTGAGTGGATATTCTTCATCAAAGTGAGGAATTAGCTTCATTGAGGTATGGCTTTTTATCCTTGAAACTCGTTTCATCAAGGAGCCCAACTTTCAAAGCTGTTTTCAAAGTTTTCAAAGAGGAATTGTCCAATTTCATAATTTTTCCATAGGTTCTTGCATTAAAGGTTTTCAAACGTCTATTATGCATTAGATTGATGTTGTATTTATGATTTTAACCTAAATAACCTATGAACCCATGAAATTGATGAACCTAAGATTTTGACTAAATTATGGGTTACTTGATATTGGCTTAATGTTGATGAATTCATGTGTAGTTTCTTATGGGCTTTCTATTGATGTAAGAATTGTGTTCAATTGTTATCAAATTGATATTGGATTGTTGAATCTATATTGAACTGGGTTACATTTCATTGATTTTTATAATTGTGTATTGAATTGGTTGGCCTTGAGTAAGGGTCTTGCTATTCTCCCTTCTTTCTCCTTTTGTGTAAGTGACTCTTTTCTTTTTTTTCATTTTTTTTTTACTTGTATTTTCAAATTTTCAACTTTTCACTTTTCTTTCAACTTTTCTTGAGTCACTTTTCTTTTGTTCTTTATCTCTCTTTATTCTTTCAACCCCACTTTCCGGGGCATTCCTCATAATAGCCACCCTCAACTCATGGCTTTGCCATGAGTCAAGGTACACAATACCCAAATTTGGGTCAGGGCCACGGCAAGGTTGTTTGCTGCATTAGCCACCCTCAACTTATGCTGTTGGCATAAGCTGAGGTGCACATGTCCAAGGAGGGACCAGGGCCAACACATTGTTCCCAAAAAAATCAGTTAGGGTGAAAAAGAAAGGTCTATTTAAGCTCAAATCATTTGGATCAAGAAGGGATTAATTTCATTCAGTTTTCTGTTATTTAGGATAAAGATTGGCTATATTGAACAAGGGCCTATGATCCTTTCCTAATTGTCTATTATGGTTTACTTTTAGCAGGACTAACCAGGCAAGTTCTAGCTCAGTACCAATGGTGGAATATTCAAATTTTCCTCACACTCACTTGACATCTCATTACTCTAACAAATTATCAGAAACCTAGTTCGAGTTTTAGATTTAGGGTCATGAAGTGGTGTATTTCTATGTCATGCTTAGAGCCACACATTTATCAGTTCTGTGCCTCGTCACGCATCATTTTCTTTAAATCAGGATATCATTTTGTTTAGCCATCATGCTTTACAGTCCATTTTCTATACTATGTACAAAAGATACCAACATGTCGGTTCAACAATAAAGTAATCAATCTCTTGGGGAAAAAGAACACAGGCAAGAAAACCCCAAGAGAGGATCGTGAGTTGGGCTACTCAGACTTCACCCTAGCACTCACTTTCCATTTACCCCACCCCAACAAAAAAGATATGCAATTTCCCCCAATGCATAAAAAGTATATAAAATAGAGTGGTAGGTAAAGCAAACATGAGGCGCAAAGCGTCGGTGATCAACAAGCTGGCGGGTCCGGTTCCCTGGAACCCGCTCCCTCTGTAGTAGGGACACCATAAGTAGTGTCCTCATCAATGACAGCACCATCAGTAGTGCTCCTCTCATCCTCTGCAACTCTGGAACTACATGCCCCAGCGACCACCTCCATAACCCTCAACTGGCGGGCCTCCTCATCAATCAGTGAGGCTCTCCTCGCAGCCTCCAACTCATGGCGCTCCTTCTTCTGAGCCCGGGATTCATCCTTATCTCTAGTTCGGTGCCTCTTAACACGTTCTCGTGGTGGAGGTGGTGGCACATCAGTAGTGGCAAACAGGGCAGCCATCACCGTGTCCTCAGCCTGCTCTACAGAAGGGGCCTCAGACTCCGGCACCTGAGCCTCTAGTATAGTATCTAAGTCGGCTCGCAGACTAGCCACAGCAGCCTGGAGAGACGTCACATCCACTGTAGGGGCTGGTCGGGCAAGAACCCGCAGCTCAAAACCGTCCAAGCGCTGGTGGACCTCCATGACCTTCCGCTTAGTGTGCTATGCCATCTTCCTCTCTAAGCGCTCCTTTGCCTCAACAATAGATTTCTGCATCCACGGCTGGATGAGGTGCAGAAGTGTGGCCATTTGGGCTTCAAGATTCTGGACCCTAGTAAGTGGGACCAGAGTAGTAGATGGAGTCGATCGAGAGAAGCTCAAAATGGTGCTACCACCCGGGATAGACTCGACCGGAGTGGTGTCGGTAGGCTCAGATGTAGCCGGGTTAGCC
The DNA here is from genome assembly GCA_016801875.1 of Solanum sitiens. Lineage (NCBI taxonomy): Eukaryota > Viridiplantae > Streptophyta > Magnoliopsida > Solanales > Solanaceae > Solanum > Solanum sitiens. Next base: position 38,981 of record JABWTJ010000705.1, read on the forward strand.
GCTTAGGCTTGCTCTACCGTTGCCACTAGGGTCTCACCAAGCGGCTGCACCTCCGGACGGGGCCCTCTGTGGGGAGCCAACTCATTGGCCTCATCCCAAATGAGGCCGATATGTACTGTGCCCGGCGGGGTCTTGAGCACATCAATGTGCCATACGGGCACTCCTGCTAACCTGCACAAAGCAAAAACCATGCACGGGAAGGGGTAAGTAGTAGTGACCTTGAAGGCCCTCTCGTGAATCACCGCTTGTAGTAGCCATGCGAAGTCCACCTCGAACCCCGTAATCATCGCCGCCATCAGTACCGCACGATCCCAAGTCACAATGTTGTCAGCTGGAGTGGAGGAAAGGCAGTGTCGGACTAGTAACCACAAAAACTTGGCTGGGAAGGTGAGGTTAGCCTTCTTGATACTTCCCTTGGGCACCAGTACTCAATCGGCAGCCTCACCATCAACGGAAAGGTACTGTGCAATCCACCGCTTGGTGGTCTCTCTCAACTCTGGCTCACGCTGGAATCGGCCATCTTTAATCAACTTCCACCGATAGTTGAACTCGGCGGTGAGAGGTGTCCGAGTGGCATCAACATCCGCACCATAGAGAAACTTGCGGATGTCCGGCAAGGAAATGTCAACCCACTTGCCGCGGACTCGGACGTAATCCAAAGGCGCATGTTTGGCGGGGGCTGCCCGCCTGTCTATCTGAGATCGTAGAGTCGCCACGTAGGAGGCGTAGAACTCTCGGACCATCTCCTCACTGTAGTAGCCTACATCCCGAGCCGTCCACTCCAGCCGATGTCTGGTGAACAACTCATGTATGGCTGGCATGGTGGAAAGGCTACCCATGAGAAGCCGCCGCTCAAGTGTCAGTGTCCGTGTAATGACCCCCTTGTCGTTGGGCATCTTGGCATCAGTATAGATCTGGTAATTCCCCTCGACACACCACCGGTTGGGCTGATCAGCAACCGGAGCGGGGACGCCAATCTGGGGTGCTGGAGTTGAGTCAGCACTGTCAGCCTCATCAGCCGAGGCAGAAGCAGAAGCCTCCACAGATCCGGGGACCTCCTCAGAACCGGAAGCTTCCTCAGTATCGGATGCCTCCACAGAGCCAGACTCTCCCTCTGAATGTGTGGACGACCCAGAAGGTGTGCCGGTCAGTATGCACTCCTCCTCAGACCGGAAGGCAGTTACTACGCAGGGCGCCACCCTCGTGGGAGTGGCTCTGGTGGGGCGGGCAGCAGGGGTAGCAGTGCGAGTGCCTGGTGGCACGTACTTTGGGTCACGCTCATCATCTGAGCCTATAATGAGCCAGTTCGATGGGGCGACTGACTTGGAACGCCCTCATAAGTAGACGCGGTCTTGTTTTTGTGCCATTAGTACCTGCCAAGAAAAGCAATTAACACCAGTACATGCAACAGAAGAAAGCAACAAAGTAGAAACAGAAATGGAATGGCAGTGCAGCAATTGCAGCACTGCAGGACGGACCCATAGAAGGTCCGTCGGAGGCACGACGGTCAGTCAAGGGGGTCCGTCGAGGAACAATTAGTAAAATTTTTGTTTATCATCAGAAGCGAAGGTTCTGATAGTGTCGACGGTTGTGCAGGACGTTCCGTCGAAGGCACGACGTTCCGTCATAGGGGTCCGTCGAGGGACACTTAGAATAAAATTTGTAAACAACAGAAGCAAAGGTTCTGACAGTGTCGACGGTTGTGAAGGACGGACCGTCAAAGGCATGACGGTCCATCATAGGGGTCCGTCGAGGGACACTTAGACTAAATTTGTAAACGACAGAAGCAAAGGTTCTGACAGTGTCGACGGTTGTGCAGCGTCCGTCGAAGGAATGATGGTTCATCATAGGGGTCCGTCGAGGGACACTTAGACTAAAATTTGTAAACAAGAGAAGCAAAGATTCTGACAGTGTCGATGGTTGTGCAGGATGGACTGTCGAAGGCACGACGATCCGTCATAAGGGTCTGTCGAGGGACACTTAGACTAAAAATGAGAAGTGGGTAGTGACGGACCCCCACGACGGTCTGTCGAGGGCATGATGGTCCGTCTATGGGGTCTCGTACTGTCCTTTAGGGACAGAATTTTCAGCCAAATTAGTTTCCCTAACTTACTAATGCGACAACACAAGATTCCCAAGCAACTACCCAGCATCCCATCATCCCTAGGGCAAAAGTTTTTTTTGAGTTTTAGCATTCAATTTTTTGACAGCCTATCAACCTTAGGTCAGAATAAGAATTAGGAAACACACGCCATTTTTTTACAAAACACCCCCATTCCTTTTCATATTCAGTGTTCTACGGGAACTTAGGATTACAGGGGTGAGTTCTAGCATGCAATAAGGGTCAAAAATTGGAGACCCACACAAAAAGACATCAAGTTTAATAAATAAAAACAAAAAATTAACGATAGTTAGTTTACAGATCCGAAGAACATACCTGATAACTGGAGTATAGGGAGAAGAAGTAAGACACTAGTGGTTGAATAGCAGCACAAAACACCACGAACACCGACCGGCAATGGACTGAAGAAACTAGGAGAATTGGGAGAGAAAGAGACTGTGGGAATGTGGAGAAAATGAGGGAAATCATAAGAAGGAGAGGGAATGGGAGTTAATGGTGATGAAGTGGGGAGAAATGGTAGGAAGGGAGGAGAGAAACGGTTATGAGGGGTTATGTGAAGAGGTGGGAATTTTAAAGGTTTAAAACTTTTAATATTTAGTCGTACGGGTCGGGTCGGGTCGGTGGGTAAAGACGCGACAATTTCCCATCGACAGACCGTAACAGGGTCGACGATCCGTCATGGGAGTCCGTCGAGGGTGCCCTAACTTGGAAAATTTGAAAGATATACATGGGCATGGCGGATCCCACCGACGGTCTGTCGATGGCACGACAGTCCATCAATGGGTCCGTCGATGGGTGCAGCAGACCAATTTTCTGCAGATTTCTGGTGATTTGATACCTGCACATTTAACACACATTAAGCTAATCTTTTTGTATTTTCTGGACATTTTTTTTTGGACACGGACCCTAATCTATGCTCTAGCCAACACTACTAACAAAAAAGAAAAGAGCGGTCAGACGGAACATTAAATAAATAAAAACAAAAATAATGCAACTTTTCCTTGAAAATAACGAAAGACCTATAGTAGGCTAGAGGATACATATTGGGTCTCCTCCCAATCAGCTCTTGATTTAACGTCGCGGTATGACGGAGGATTCTTGATTACTTAGACTTCATCAAGATGTTATGCCTCAATCACTTCATTCACCGATTCAGCATGCCTCAGATAGATTTTGATTCGCTGTCCGTTCACCTTAAACCGCACACCCTTCTTGTTCTCTAAATCAACCGCACCATGAGAGAATAGTTGGGTGATCAAGTAGGGACCAGTCCATTTGGACTTGAGTTTGCCCAGAAACAAGCGCAATCTAGAATTGAATAAAAGCAAAAAATCCCCAAACAAAAAATTGCTCTTCTCAATCTTTTGGTCATGGTACTTCTTCATCTTTTCTTTGTAGAGGGCTGAACTTTCATATGCCTTCAAGCAAAATTCATCAAGCTCATTCAACCCGTTTAACCTCTGTTTTGCAGCATCATTCCAAACCATTTTCAACATCTTCATTGCCCACATGGCTTTATGTTCTAATTCAACCGGTAAGTGACAAGCGTTCTCATATACAAGTTTGTATGGGGATATACAAATGGGATTCTTGTATGCTGTCCAGTAGGCCCAAAGAGTATCATCAAGCCTCTTTGACCAATCCGTTCTACTAGCATTCATCATTTTCGACAAAATCTGCTTAATCTCCCTGTTTGACACCTCAACTTTCCCACTAGTTTGAGGATGGTACGGAGTGGCCACATTATGGCGAACCCTATACTTTTCCAGTAATCCCTTAAATAGCTTGTTGCAAAAGTGGGATCCCCCATCACTAATAATAGCCCTTGGGGTGCCAAATCTGGAAAATATGTTCTTTTTCAAGAACGCGGTGACACTCTTCCCTTCATTATTTGCAAGTGCGATAGCCTCCACCCATTTAGACACATAATCGACTTCCACAAGAATGTACTTCATCCCATGAGAACTCACAAAAGGGCCAATAAAGTCAATGCCCCACACAACAAACAATTCAATCACAAGGATGGGATTTAAAGGGAGCTCTTGCTTCCTTGAAATGCCACCATCTCTTTCGCATCTATCACATGCCTTGGCGAACTCATGAGCATCTTGGTGGATAGTTGGCCAATAGTAGCCACATTGCAAGATTTTGTGGGCAGTTCGGATACCACTATGATGCCCACCTACAGGCGAAGAATGGCATGCCTCCAAAGCACTCAACATCTCAACTTCCGGCACGTAATGCCGAATAAGCCCATCGGCACAACTCCTATATAAGTATGGTTCATATCAAAAGAACTTTTTCACATCATGCATGAACTTTTTCCTTTGATGAAAGGACAAGTCCGATGGGACGATATCATTAGCCAGATAATTCGCAAAATCTGCGAACCATGGAATTAAGTCTTTGGAGGCAGCCAATACATGCTCATCAGGGAAAGTATCATCAATTTCAGCCTTTTGACCTAACTCCCTCATTGCTTCATCTTCTAATCGGGACAAGTGATCAGCAACTTTATTTTCGGTCCCTTTTTCTATCTTTCACCTCAAAGTCAAATTCTTGCAATAGTAATACCCAACGAATCAACCTCGGTTTTGCATCCTTCTTTGCCATCAAATATCTCAAATCAGAATGATCAGTATGCACTATAACTCTAGTGACAAGCAAATAGGAGCGAAATTTATCGAAAGCAAAGACTACTGCAAGGAGCTCTTTCTCAGTCACGGTGTAGTTCTTTTGGGCTTCATTGAGGGCTTTACTAGCATAGTAAATTGGGTGAAGGATTTTATCCCTTCGTTGACCCAAAACCACACCAAGAGCAACCCCGCTCGCATCACACATAACCTCAAACGGCTTATTCCAATCCGGCAAAATGATGATAGGTGCAGACACCAACTTTTCCTTTAGCTCACCAAATGCCTTAAGACAGGATTCATCAAAATAAAACTTACACTCTTTCTCAAGCAACTTGCACAAGGGATATGCAATCTTTGAAAAATCCTTGATAAACCTCCGGTAAAAGCCCGCATGCCCTAGAAAGCTTCTCACACCTTTTACAGAGATGGGTGGAGGAAGTCTCTCTATCACCTCGACTTTAGCTCGATCAACCTCTATACCCTTCTCTGAAATGCGATAACCCAATACGATACCTTCTTTCACCATGAAGTGACATTTTTCTCAATTAAGCACAAGGTTGCAGTCTTCACACCTCTTAAGAACCTCAGACAAATTACTCAAACACCGCTCGAAGAAGTCACCAACCACTGAAAAATCATCCATAAACACCTCAATAGTGTCCTCCACCATATCGGAGAATATTGACATCATACATCTCTGAAATATGGCCGGTGCATTACATAACCCAAACGACATTCTCTTGAACGCGAAGGTCCCATATGGACAAGTAAAGGTGGTTTTCTCTTGATCCTCCTGTGCAATAGAAATCTGATTATAACCCGAATAACCATCAAGAAAACAGTACCACCCCTTTCCTACAAGTCTGTCCACATCTGATCCATGAAGGGCATAGGAAAATTGTCCTTCTCGGTCCATGCATTTAATTTCCGATAATCCATACATACCCTCCATCCAGTCACCGGTCTCATCGGAACAAGCTCATTTTTCTCATTGGGGACCACAATCATTCCCCTTTCTTAGGTACACACTGAACAGGGCATACCCAACTACTATCGGTGATTGGATATATCACTCCAGCATCCAACCACTTAATGATTTCTTTCTTCACCACCTCTTGCATAGGTGGATTTAAACGTCTCTGGTGCTCAATACTTGGCTTATGATCGGACATGAGTTGGATTTTATGCAAACAAATACCGGGAGGGATCCCAATAATATCCACAATAGTCCACCCAATAGCTCTTTTGAACTTTTTAACAATTTCACCAAACTCTCAACTTGATGCACATTAAGATCTGATGCAATAATTACCAGCAAAGTGTCACCTTTTCCCAAGAATACATACCTCAGATGAGGTGGTAGAGCCTTAAGCTCTAATTTTGGAGCCTCCTCTATAGATGGTTTCGCAGGTGGAGTTTCGCGATGCTTCATATCTAACTCAAATTTCTTTGGTTTAAACCGAACATCACCTCGATCAAGTGCCGTGACCAATGACCCGTACTCTTCAATGCAATCTCTATCAAAATTCATGATCACTGCCGCTAGTGCTTCTACACCCAGACGTTCTTCTATTTGTTCCTCGATCAAGTGCCGCGACCAATGACCCATACTCTGTAAGATATGGCAGACATCGATTGGAGCTCACCACTCTGCCTCATGAACCTACAAATGTTGAAAGTCACTTCTTCATTGTTCAACCGAAATTTCATTTGCCCTTTGTCCATATCAACCAAGGCTCTACCCGTAGCAAGAAATGGCCTCCCAAGAATAATAGACACCTCAAAATCGACCTCACAATCAAGAATCACAAAATTGGCCGGAAATATGAATGACTCCACCTTTACTAACACATCTTGGAGTATCCCAATAGGCCTATTCACCATTCGATCGGCCATCAGTAGCCGCATCTCAGTGGTCTTTGGGTCACCCAAACCCAACTTCTTATAAATAGAGAGAGGCATAAGATTTATGCTTGCCCCAAGATCACATAATGCTTTCGTAAAGTATAATAACCCGATTGTAAATGGAATAGTGAAAGCACCTGGATCTTCTTTCTTTTGCACTAGATGTAACGGCCTGTATTTTTGTATGTGGTTGTTCTATTCATGTTATACTTGACATATACTTATAGTGTAGGTGAGGGATCATGTTTCTTACATGATTAGTGTTGGTTTAAACTAGCTTGGAAGGTGATGTAATGCCTTGCACATTTTAGCATATGTATTGCAAGTTAACTCCGATGGAAAGTATTTAAGTAATTATAGTAAGGTGGTAATTGAGCTAGCAGTTGCATCACCTACTTGATCTATATTATAGTTAAAGGGCCCAAGTTTGATTGACCAGATTTAGGCTTATATTTAGGGGCTCATTTGAAGCCCAAACCTATTAAAGAAAATGTGAATGAAAGAAGGCCCAACAGCCAAATCTGCCAATTGGCCATTATGGATAAAGCCCAAGTGAAACTAAGTAAGTACATGACCTCCTAAGATTTGTTTTACCATGTTATTGGGCCAAGTGTGTACCACCTACTTGCACTAATCTGTCCCAAGCTGATTAAAAGAACAAAGGGAAAATGGACAGCCAAGGTCCAATAATATTAAGTCCAAAAGGGCCCAAGTTAAAAGGACAAGCAGGTGGGGCACCTACTTGACATTATATGGCCCAAAATTGGTCAAGAGTGTCGGCCATAACACCTCCTTTTTCAAAGGATAAGGATCAAGTCTTATTCTCCATTTTGAACTTGCAAAAGTTTCAGATTTTCTAAGTTCTTTCTTGGTCTCTCTTGGCTTCAATTAGCAGCCCTAAGAACCTTCGAGTTCTTGAGTTGCTGTCTAATTTTTAAGTAAGAGTTTGAAGGACGAGTTTGAATTCTTGAAGTACAAGTTAGAGGATAATATTTCCAGAATTAAGGTAAGACTTCAACCATTGTTTTCCTCTCCTTGTGATCATGTTTGGATTGGAGAATTATTGTATATATTTTATCAAGATTCATGGATGATGATAAATGAGTCCAATATGCTCTATATGCTGAAGATTTTGAGATTGTTAGTGGCTGCCTATGATAGTGATTTGTGAGTGCCTGTTTGGGTATCTCTGGAAATGATGTTTGAAGTTGGATTAATGTGTAGAGGAAGGGTGGGGTGTTCACCATTTATGTAAGGGTTGTATGGGCCTGATTTCCCATCAAATATTTTTTTTTTTTTAGCTACTGTTTTGGAGAACCGTATTGTGATTCGCTGCGGATGTTAGCCTAGATCCTGACGATATGTGTAAGATTCAGCACCCCCTAAGGACGGCCTAGACATCGTGATAGTGGTAATTGGTCATAAAAATTACGGTAATGTAGGCTATCGTTCATACCTTTTGGGATGAAAGCTGCCACCCCTCATTAATATCAATGAGTGATTCTCAAATTCTATTCTAGAAAAAGACAGCAGGGTGGCAGCGTAACTAGTCTCCAAATAGCTAACAATATTGCTTTCCCATTCTAAGTTACATGGAACTACTTCATTAATGTGCACCACTCTATACTTTGTGTAATTTCTCCCCGTGTGCTGTTATAGAAACGGTATTTTGCAAAAGAAAGTTGTGATGAATCCTTCTCCTAGCCAATTGAAGTCAATTGTGACCATTAAGGTCTGAAAGTAAGGTGTGATGTTTTCATAGCTGCCTTATGTTCATTGTTTACGACTACCTCAAGTATTGGGTTTCATGTAATTCCACTACTGTTTCGTAATTTCATTCTCCAGAGATGACCACCAATCAACATCTCAAATGTTTACGATTATCCAAAATAATATCTCAAAAGAGTTATGAACTAATTAAAAATAATCTCAAAGATTAAAGAATCTAAGTGAAAGAATCTATATAATTAAGGGTGGCAGCTCAGGGGCGAAAGCCTAGCATGGGCCGATCCCTATTGGTATAGAAGGGTGGCAGCTCAGGGGCAAAAGCCTAGCATGGGCCGATCCCAAGTTGTGTAATTATGAGGACCGCATCCCAAGGGTTAATACGCCTAGCATGGGTCATCCTCTTCTACCACTGATCAGCTGGTCACTTGTATCACATGCCCAACAAAGATTATAACATACAAAGAAGGTAAAGAAAAGAATCTAGCTTACTTGATTCCACAAGAGTAAGCAAAGGTGGTCTTCTCTCCTAATCTATGCACTCATATGTTGCTACTTGATTTCATTTGTGCATTGTATTACATATACTTTTTGCCTTACATATTCAGTACATTTTTCGTACTGACGTCCCGTATTGGGGGAACAGCTGCATGTCAGGCTGCAGGCTCAGGGTACTTCTCCAGCTATAGATATACCTCCTCAGTAGAAGCACTCGAAATTTCTGCTACTTTGGTAGCTCCAAGTTGAATTCGGAGCTTTATTAAGTCCGTGGTAAATTCGTTTGGTATTGTATCGTAGTTAGAAGGGTAAGGCGGGGTCTGTCCCGCCTACTCTAGTCTTCTATCTTTTAGAGCTTTGTAGACGTATGGTACAAGGGGTCCATTGTGTCTTAATGAGTGTGGCCTATAAACGGCCAAGTCTTGTATAGACTTTTGGATCGACTTATCGTTGGTTTGTATCCGCCACTCCAAGTTTTAACTTGTCTCAATTGTTATAGTATAGGCTATGCCTCATTAAGGGACAGGTTGTAAGGTTGGTTTTCTCTCGGGAAACCTTAGGCAGCGGGTGCCCTGTCCGTCTTAAATGGGTTTTTGAGCGTGACAAAAGTGGTATCAGAGCAAGTCATCCTAGGGAGTCTACAAAGCCGTGTCTGTGTAGAGTCTTGCTTATGGATGTGTTGTGCACCACATTTATAAACAGGAGGCTACGGGACATATAGGAGTTGTCTCATTTCTTTCATTTCTTAGATCGTGCGATAGAACTTGTGTTGTAGGTGAATCATATCTAATTCCTCAATTGTTTTATTATAGCAAAGATGCCGATTACGAGAAGGAGTAAAAGTACTGGTAAACGAGTAGAAGTGGCTGCCCAAGAAGGGACCAGCCAACCACCACCAAGTCAAGCTGTTCAAAGTGGGGCGCA
>JABWTJ010000705.1:49216-73134 GCA_016801875.1 Solanum sitiens
ATCTTTGAGTCAATATTCTCCTATTATGCTGAAAGATTTGAGATTGATAGTGGCTGCCTTATGAATATTGTTGTTGAGGGCAGTTTGGGTATCTTGGAAGATGATGTATGAAGTTGTATTAATGTGTAGAGGAAGGGTGTGGTGGTTCACCATTTATGTAAGGGTTGTATGGGCCTGATTTCCATCAAATATTTTAGCTACTGTTTTGGAGGACCTTATTGTGATTAGCTGCTGATGTTAGCTTAATCATGACTTATGTTGTAGATTAGCACCCAATAAGGAAGGCTGAATCGTGATAGTGGTATTGGTCAGAAAAATAAGGTATGTAAGGCTATTCGATTCTATATCCTTTTGGCATGAAATCTGGCACCTGCAATTAATATCAATGAAGTGTTTCCCATAAGTTCTATTTCTAGAAAAGGAAGCATAGTGGCAGCGTACTATCTCCAAATAGCTAACAATATTTCTTTCCCCATTCTAAGTGCATAGAACTACTTCATTATATGTTCACTACTTTATACTTGTGTAATTATTCCCCTTGTGCTGTTATAGAAATTGTATTTGCAAAACAAAGTTTGATGAATCCCTCTCCTAAGCCAATTGAAGTCAATTGTGCCATTAAGGTCTTAAAGTAAGGTGTTGATGTTTCATAGCTCCTTATGTCATTGTTACTGCTCAAAGTATTGTTTTCATGTATTCCACTACTGTTCCGTAATTTCATGTCTCCAAGATGATTATGACCACTAAATCAACATCTCAAAGTGTTACGATTATCCAAAATAACATCTCAAAAGAGTTATGAACTGATTAACAATAATCTCAAAGATTAAAGAATCTAAGTGAAGAAATCTATATAATTAAGGGTGGCAGCTCAGGGGCGAAAGCCTAGCATGGGCCGATCCCTATTGGTATAGAAGGGTGGCAGCTCAGGGGCGAAAGCCTAGCATGGGCCGATCCCAAGTTGTGTAATTATGAGGACCGCATCCCAGGGGTTAATACGCCTAGCATGGGTCATCCTCTTCTACCACTGATCAGCTGGTCACTTGTATCACATGCCCAACAAAGATTATAACATACAAAGAAGGTAAAGAAAAGAATCTAGCTTACTTGATTCCACAAGAGTAAGCAAAGGTGGTCTTCTCTCCTAATCTATGCACTCATATGTTGCTACTTGATTTCATTTGTGCCTTGTATTACATATACTTTTTGCCTTACATATTCAGTACATTTTTCGTACTGACGTCCCGTATTGGGGACGCTGCATTTCATGCTGCAGGCTCAGGTACTCCAGCTAGTAGACTGCCTCAGTAGAAGCACTCGAAATTCTGCTACTTTTGGTGAGCTCCAAGTTGATTCGGAGCTTTATTAAGTCCTTGGTAAATTCGTTTGGTATTGTATCGTAGTTAAGGGTAAGGCGGGGTCTGTCCCGACCTACTCTAGTCTTCTATCTTTTAGAGGCTTTGTAGACGTATGTACATGGTTCAGTTGTGTCTTAAGGAGTTGTGGCCTAAACGGCCAAGTCTTGTATATAAACTTTTGGATCTACTTACGTTGGTTTGTATCGCTGCATCCAAAGTTAACTTGTCTCAATTGTTATAGTATATGCTCAGTAAGAACAGGTTGTAGGTTGGTTCTCTCGGGCCTTTAGGGCATCGGGTGCCTGTCCGTCTTAATGGGTTTTGAGGCGTGACAGAGACCTTGTAGCAATAGCACTACAATGCTGCATTCTATCATCATCCTCAAAACTGACCGATCTTTTCTTAGTAACCGTATCTTTCATGAACTTGGCATAACCGGGCATTTGTTCAAGAGCTTCTATCAAAGGGACATTGATGGAAAGTTGTTTCAACATGTTGATAAAATGCCGGTATTTACCATCCTCGGTCTTTTTCACTAACCTTTGTTGGAATGGAGGTGGTGGTCTAGGCATTGGGATCACCTTTTGGGGTACCTCAAATTCTTTCTCCGTTTTATCTCCTAACTCACCACTAACCTCCACTACCTCATCATCACCTCTTATCACCTTTTCTACACTAGACGGCATCGGTGGATCAATGGTTTTCTTACCACCTCGAGTTGTGACTGCCATACAATGTCCATCATTTTTTGGATTTTGGACAGTGTTGCTAGGAAGAGTGCCCGGTTGGCGTGGGTTCATAGTCGAAGATAATTAGGCTAATTGCAACTCAAGATGCTTTATCGAGACTGAATGTGTATCAACTTTCTGCCTAATACTCGCTTAGTCACTCCTCAACTCTTTAGTGTGCTCATCACTAGCATCGAGCCTCCTTATCATTTTCTGCAAGATATCCTCTACTCGCGCCATACTACCTCCACCGTCCCTAGGAGTAACTTCACGATTTTTAGGTGGAACATAGGGCCCACTCCTATCATTTTTGTTACCATAGTTACCCCGGTTGAAGTTGTTGTCGCAGTTGTAATTCCCATCTCGAACATAATGACCCTCTCGATTATAATTACCATAGTTCCGACATTGGCGCCAATTCTCCTGATTGGAGCCTTGGGCGTTTGGTCGGGAACCCCCCGTCTGCTCATTTACCACATAAGAGTCCTCCTCATAGTAATACTCATCAGTCGGCGGCGGCGGTGGTTTAGACAAGTAGTTCACTACATTTACCTTTTCTGCACCCCAGTGACATGTTTCAACACCAACCCAAGCTCAGTTCTCATTTGAACCATTTCCTCACGAATCTCATCTGTGGCTGGGTTGTGTGCGGATTGCACTACAAAAGTGTTTCTCCCAGTATCTGACTTCCTAGTGCTCCAAGCTTTATTATTTTGGGAGATTTTCTCTAACTTCTCAGCAATCTCAGCATAAGGACACTCCCCATAAGAACCACCCGCTATCGTATCCAATACTGCTTTATTATTATCATCTTATCCCCGATAGAAGTACTCTTTCAGTGACTCATCATCGATGCAGTGATTGGGGACACTTTTCAAGAACGAAGTGAATCTGTCTCAAGAACTACTGACTGATTCTCCCGGTAGTGCCACAAAGTTGTTCACCCTATCTTTGTGGTTTAGCTTCTTAGACACCGGGTAGTAACGTGCTAAGAACACATCCCTCAATTGATTCCAAGTGTAGATTGAGTTATAGGGGAGTTCTGTAAACCATATAGCAACCTCTCCCGTCAGTTAGATAGGAAACACTCTCAACCCAATGACGTCCATATTCAAATCAGGCCTCCCTACACAACTTTTACACACCGACCTCACTTTGGCGATGTGAGCATGTGGATCCTCAGAAGGTAGCCCCGAAAACAAACCTCTAGCGGTGAGCATTTGCATCAGACTACTAGTTACCACGAAAGAATGTCCATGTGGTAGGGGAGGCAAGACAAGTGGCCCGTTAGAGTCGGTAATGTTATCATATCCCCTATAATACTCTTGAGGGCGTGGAGCGGGAGGTTGCCTCCGTATTTCACCTTCCCAACGATTTTCAGGTAATAATTGAGCATTCGCATCAACCGGTGGTGGAATTTCCTGGTTGTGACCATCATTGAGAATACCCAGATTTCGGTTCATTCTGCATAGTGTACGCTCTAGTTCAGGGTCAGGTGCAAGTATGGGTTCTCCTCTACTCCGCGTACTTGGCATACATAGAAGTTAGATCTGCAAGAGACAAAAGCAAAGAGAAAAAGTAAAATTAGGAAAATGTTGACTAAACTTTGGTAATAAGTTTAAAGTTAATCTTTAATGCCACTTTTCCCGTCAACGGCGCCAAAATTTGATACGCTCAAATTGACTTCTCGAAAAGAAGTACAAGCGGTCGTATCAAGTAAAGAACCCAACTATGAGGTTGGGGTCGATCCCACGAGGAAAATGATTTAGACTTACCTTTAACCTACTATTACTTCTATTTAGTCAAGTCCTTTTCGAAAACAAATAACAAAAAGGGTTTTTAAATAACAATGTAATTAGCTATTTCTAAGTAAATAAGTGACGAGTTCAAAGATTTGATTTTTATCAAGTAATGAAAGTAACTAGGGCTTAAGTGTTCCCCATAGGTTCATAACTCCGTAATTCTAACTATAACAATCCATTCATAATATCTTGCATGCAAAGTGGTAAGTTATGTATCCCTAATTCCTTGGTCCGACAACTAGGAAATTTCACTCCACACCTTGGTCCGGCTACGTGTGTATGCTTTACTAAACCTTACCTTTACCTCATATTAAGCATCATAATCGATGTTTGGCTCAGTTGTTACTTCGCACCAATTGACACTACCCTATTAGATAGTGTATACTAAATCTATGTAGATAATTCTTTTCTTATTATCTACCTTCTTGGTCCGGCAAGTAGCAATAAGGCGAGTTCTAACGTGTACACTCGTTAAAAAGACTTCTAAACAAAAAAATTATCAATACATGCAAGACACTAATCTAGAATTGTTATTTTAGCTAGGTTTTACCTTGTTATTTACCCATGGTTCCCACAACCCTAGTTATGGAGTTTAGTTACCTATGTTCATAATCACACAATTCATATTAATTAGATAAGAATTAATGCACTTACTTTGATGAGATTGAAGAAAATCCAGAAAATTACTTGAATTAATCAAAAACTAGTAACAAACGATTCCGAAAAATAAAGTAATTTCCAAAATTCAACACTTAGAACAATAAAACTAAAAATATCCAAGAGTCTAACCCCAAAAATGAGATTTTTACAAGTATGTATAATACTAGAATCCTAACCAAAGAGGGAAATCTATTTAAGGAAAATCTGCCCAAAAACGCGTCTGAGTCAACGACTGGAGCGACGGACTGTCGAAGTCACGACAGAACGTCGAGGCCCTCCGTCGTGCCATACTTAACTTCTTTTTCTGCTGAAGCTTCACCCACTTTCTGTTACCATCGACGGACATGTAGGACGGTCCGTCGTGGCTATGACAGTCCGTCGATGGCTTCCGTTCCTCCATACTTAGAATCTTTCGAACATGGGTACTGGGGCTACTTTGTGTTAACCTTGACGGATGTGCAGGACGGTCCGTCGTGGCTATGACGGTCCGTCGTGGCTATGACGGTCCATCGAGAGCCTCCGTAGCCCCAAACTTAGTCATATTTCCCCAAATTCATTTAAAAGCTTTTCTCTTCGTATGACGGTGGACACCTACGAACCTTCGAGGTCACGACGGACCGTCGATTGCTCCGTAGGTCATCACTTCTGCAATTTTCAGCATAATACTCCCACGTTCTCCTTTTGGATAGATTTCCTGCAGACAAAGAGAAAACTACATTAAAACCAATACAAAAAGGCTTTAGACACACACTAAACTTAAGGAAAAAGCATTGAAAGTACCGTGTAACCATGGTACATCATAAGGCTATTTCCCTACATGAACAAGAATAAGGGTATCAAAAAATATGAGTTATGTACTATGGTTCCTTAAGAGTTTATACCTCGTATGAATGTGGTATGTGACTTGATTTGAGCATTGCACAAGTAGGCTTTGATAGTGATTTTTGTATGTTTAGTTATGACTTTATGCCTTATGAGTTAATGAATGTTTTGTATGAACCATGAACATGAGCTATACTTATGACTTCTAATTGAGTTTTGCTTTATGTGAACGGGGGTATGTGACTTCACTTATATATTGCACAAGTAAACTTATAAAGGGGTTATGGTGTGGTTTCCTCATGTCATGAATATATAAAAATTTATGTATGACTGATATGAATTGTTGCTAAGAGTGACATTAGTTAGTACAAGGGATGAACATGAATGTATACTTTTCTATAGGTGGTGGCTATGGATGAGGTCAACGTATGTTATACATGATTATGGTGGCCTAAAAGGTGCACATAGCATGAAAAGGAGTAAAGGCATAGGCTATGACTTTCCCATGTTGAATAAGAACACACCCCAAACCCACTTGGGATGGATCACAATATACAACGAAGCCCTTGGTGTCCTCCGTTAAATTCAACACCGAAGCGGAAGTAAGCCTATCATTCAATATTTGGAAGGTTTTTTCACATGGAGGACCACTCAAATTTCATACTTTTTTGGGTCGAGGTTGTCAAGGGATATGCAATGGATGCAAAACCATCCACAAACATCCTATAATAACCCTCTAGACCCAAGAAACTCCTTATGTCTGTTGGAGTTAATGGCCTAGGCCAATTTTTCACCACCTCGGTTTTCCAAGTATCATCCTCAACTCCCTAACTAGAGCTAATATGACCAAGAAATGCCACCGTCCTCAACCAAAACTCACATTTGTTATATATGTGGCAAATAATTGGTTATCCTTAAGCACTTATAACACCACCCTCAAATGGTCTATGTGTTGACCCTCATATCTCGAATTACCAAGATGTCATCAATGAAAACAATGACAAATGAATCTAGGTAACTTCAAAACACCCTATTCATGAGATACATAAACGCCGCCGGGGCTTTAATTAAAGTAGGGGCGGGGCATTAGTGAGACCAATGGACATTACTAAAAACTCATAGTGACCATATCTTATTCAAAATGCCATTTTTGGTATATCCTTACCTCTCACCCTAAGTGGGAGATACCCCGATCTCAAGTCAATCTTAGAAAAGTAGCTTACCCCTTGGAGTTGATCAAACAATTTGTCAATACGAGGGAGAGGATACTTGTTCGTAATAGTGACTTTATTTAGTTGGCGATAATCAATGCACATCATAAGGGACCCATCCTTCTTTTTCATAAACAAAATCAGAGCACCCCATGGAGAAATACTAGGCCTAATGAAGCCTTTGTCTAGTAAATTTTTGAGTTGAGCCTTCAACTCTTTCAATTAGGCAGGAGCCATCTGATAAGGAGGAATTGAAATGGGGTTGGTATCCAGTATCAAGTCAATACAAAAATCAATTTCCCGTTCGGGAGGGATTTCAAGAAGATCATTAGGAAAGACTTCCGAAAATTCCCTTACTATGGGGACTCACCCAATGGGAGGATCTTCAGAGTCTAAATGTTTGAATCTTACAATGTGATATAGACACCCTTTTGAGATCATTTTACAAGGCTTAAGACAAGAGATAATACGACCTCTAGGAATAGAATTTCCCCCTTCCACTCTAAAATGAGTTCATTTGGAAAACGTAACTTGAGAATTCTAGTTCTACAATCAATGGAAGCAAAACAATCATGCAACTAATAATCCCCAAAATGACATCAAAATCGACCATATCAAGTTGTACTAATTATACATGAGTAACACTATTGGGCAACATTATAGGACAATTTTTATACATCCTTTTTGAAACCACTAACTCACCTACCGAGGTAGTTACCATGAAGGATTCATTTAGAATATCGGGAAAAATATAAAACTTTCTAGCTATCAAGGTAGACAAAAAAAAGATAGGGTAGCACCCATATCAAGTAAAGCATAAAAATCAATAGAAAAGACTTGTAATATACCGGTGACCACATCGGGAGAACTCCTCTTTGGAGGATCCACATTACAATCACTAGCTTTAGCTTGCCCGTTACCTTTGTCTTTCCCCTTCAAATTTGGGTAATCCCTTACCTTGTGGCCACTCTTGCCATAGTCAAAGCAATTGTCTGTCCTTACAAGGCAATCACCATAATGCTTCGCCACATTTTCCACAAGTTGGCTTGGTGAGCTAGTACCCTTTTCCTTTTGAGACTTAATGTTATACACCTTATTATCATGAGCCTTGGGAATTTTTATAGGAACTTGTTTAGAAAATCTATTATTGAACCAAGTCTTGTCTGGGATATCAAGCCTAACCTTTGAAGAACAACAATCAGAAGACCTTGCCCTCTTGGCATCCCTACTCTTTCTCTTAACCCTTGTCTCTTCCACTTGTTAATAATGAACCATGAGATGAGAAATGTTCATATTATCATGTAAAATATCCGAACGACATTCTTCTTTCAAGTCATCCGACACCCCCGTCACAAAGCGGCTCATTTCATTCCTAGGGTTGAAAACCAAAGATGGAACATACTTTGAAAATTTATTAAATTTCAATGAGTAGTCAAGTACACTCATACCTCCTTGATGAAGGTTGATGAATTCTTTCACTTTGGCTTCATTATTCTCCCGATAAAAGAACATATCAAGAAAAGCTTTCTTGAAAATCTACCATGTCACCTGTCCACCCATTAAGGGCCTATTGTCTCTAAATTGGATGTACCATTTTTGGGCCATATCTTTGAGTTGGTAAGTGGATAACTCGGTTTTCTCACTAGTAGTCAACCCCATAGAATAGAGGATATAGTAGGTTTCATCAATGAACTCTTTGGCGTCTTCCTCAACTTTGGACCCAGACAAAGTAGGGGGATTCATCCTCGTGAAATTCCTCAAATGGGAGGTGGTGCCAACATGTTGGGTTCCCCGGGGTACAACCTCCCTGTTATCTTGGGCCGTCATGGCTTGTGCTTGAGTACTGGAGGCTTGTGCTTGTGTAGTAATGGCTTGTGCTATTTGGAGAAAGACTTCCCTTATGTCCACATCCGTTAAAGGTGGAGGATTGACCGGAGCTTGATCATAATTAGAAACTTCTTCAAGAGGAGGGACTTGATTGCCTAGAGGAGAAACTTCCGTATTGGCAATCTCCTCATCAAGTCTTAGAGCGGCTGTTCTTCGGTTATGCATTGCCTATAATCACAATGAAAGGATTACACGCTAAGGTCACAAAGAGTCAAGACTCTCGAGGCACGATATTGGATTTCCAAGAAAAGGAGAGTTTCCTAAGAATCTTAAGTTTCCCATTCATAAGTGTGGTGCACTTAACAATTATGAGTAAGAATCTACATAGACATGGTTAAGTGATACATTGACTCTAAAGATATTAAACCTCATGCTCTGATACCAAGCTTGTCACATCCGAGGAGAACCCCCTAGACGTAACCATCGTCGTTGTCCTTTAAGAGGACTAAGACTAGCCTCATAGCTTACATCATTACATTCATAGTTTAAAATGCGGAAAATTAAAAACTTTTCTTCTATTTATCATTAGGCTTACATAGACCTCTCGCATAAACATAATATATTCATATTGAGTATACATAGACCCTTCGTATAATAAGATTAGATAGTCTACTACTTTTATTGCACACCCACACATATTGTAATATTTCGAAATTTCAAGATGTGTCATAAAGCCTAACATAGAGATAATGAATTCTAAGTACTGTTTTTAAGTCTATTTTAATGAATTTAGGTAAGTTAAGAAGTGTAATAACCAAGACGTTAAAGAACGTCCATGACATTTTGAAGTTGGTTCAAAAGGGTAATAGTGTGTCTTAGCGTGTTTAACTAGTTTGTAGGAGTCGGAAACGTATGAAAAATGGTAAAAAGATAGATAATAGGTGTGTGAGTTGTTTCATGGTTGAAACGTCTGGGTACGACTCCACAAGGACAAACTAAGGGCCCTTGAGGAGGACCCTAATGTTTGAAGAAACACTGTCTAGCAGTGTGCATCGACGGAGCAGGAGACGGCCCATGTGTGAACAAACGGGGATTCGATGCCACCGTTGTCCCACACTTAGACATGGTGAGGAAGCCCCTCGCCTGCACAGTATCTTAACTCATCGACGGAGTGCAGGACGAGAGGCTGAGGGTCCGTAGGTTCACAGACGGCCCATCGGCGGGGTTCCGTCTATGAAGGGTGAATATTTTGCACGTTTTGTTATTAATTCATTCAATTAATTAAGTGGTTTAGGGGTTAGTTAGGGATTAAGGGGATACTAATTAACTAACTTAAAACCCATATAAAGCCCAAATACCAATTAAACTAATTGGAACTCAAAAACACAAACTTTCTTCCTTCTCTCTTCTTTTTTTCTTGACTTGAATGCACCATTGAAGACTAGCAAGGAGAAGGGTTTGGGGGATGTAAAGGGACGAATTAACCATACATTCTTCATCAAACGTTAATGTATGGGATACATTTACCTTTGAGACCTTTTTCCTCAAAGGGTTCATTCAAAGTGTTTTCCAATCAAGAGTTTTCATATGGGTTTCATTCAATTACGAATTTGAACTTATGAATTGAGATATTGATGTTTTCTTTAGGTTCTATTGAATAGATTAACATATATTTTAACTTGATTTTGGTAATTGCTGATGGTCTTCCCTAAATTGAAGAACATGATCCTAAGTCCGTAACCCTAGGTTTGATCTTGATGTGAATTATGTTGGGATTGATTCAATTGACTTGATTATTGGTTAAATCATTAATAAATGATGTTAATACATTGTTCATAAACAATTTGTGATGAATTCTAGTCTTTCATACTAGTTCTTGATAGGTGATATAGGGCATGTTCATTTGAGTTAGTCCTAAGCTTTGAACTACTATTGAATTATGATGTAGTGACTCTTCTAGACTTGTGATTACATTGGTTATTGAACTATGGTGATTTTATGACCTAGTTGGGTTGAACTAAGGGTTGATGGTAAGACCTTGATGATGATGAATTGTGAAGAAGACTTGGTAAGTCTTGTGACCTTATCCTTTGTTTCAATTATGGTTAATTGTAGTTAAGTCATGATAATTGTGTTGGAGCATGCCTGTTTTAGCATTGATAGGGTGGTATGATGTTGAATTAAAATGTGTTCTTTAAGGTTGTGAGATTGATTAAGATGTAAAGATATAAGGATGATGGTGATTGTCAATGTGCCTTATTATGAAAAAAAAATGTAAAGTATTAACCTTACTTATGTGGATTGTGATGAAAGGCTAACTCATACAATTCATGATGAGCTATTATGATGATGATTATACAAGGGCTAGACCCTATGACCTAAACTAAGTTATGATTGATAAATAAAGACTAAAGACATTTCAATAAGGGACTTAGCTTAGCACCGAGTGAACTTGACAATGGAAGGTAATGGCTTTCCAATAGAGGAAGTGTTATCCTTTGGTCCTATATGTGATGTTGACTCCCCATTGAGGGATACTCATTTCATTGATTCCCATGAGATGAGGCCCCAATTACCAAGTGGTATGTAGAGGGAATTACCTATCTCTTAGTTCTTGAACTATGTTGCCCCCATAGGAAGACTAGCTAGTTGATCCACCTAGAAAGCTATGTTTGTTAGGTTTTACCTTGGCCGGTAGACAACCTTCCATCGGTGTAAGGTTTTTCAACACAGGATTCCACATTAGCTCATGTGGTCTATGTCGGTTAAGGAAAGTGTTCCCTAAACTAAAATGAAGTAATGATGTATGGCTAACTAAGGTGAGTTGAGGGGTTTGACTTAGCTTAGGTATGGGTATGGGACTCTACCTATGCCTTGCACTAGTTTGACTTGATAGGAGCTTTAGGAGGTCAATATTATGTATGTAAATGATGATAAAGGTAAATGACTTATTATGATGATTATGATGCTTATGAACATGAGTTGGTCTTTATTGTTAAAGTATGAACTTGTGTGTGTTGAAGGTTATGCTAAGTGAAGTAAGTTACTAATTATGATTCTTATTTGGTTACTTGATTAAGTAGGGTTATGGGGTTTTGCTTGATCATTTCACTTGTGGCTTTATAAGGATTATGTTTGGTTGTCTTACTTTGCTATTCACATGATTAGTCTCTCATTTATGCTTGTAATGTGATTACTTGATGTTAGGGTTATGTAAGATTATGGTTTCAAGTATGTGATATGCATATGGTTGATTTGACATGATTAAACATGTTTAATTGTTTGGTGTAGTTGTTTATTGTGCACAAAGACATAAAATAGCATGATTTAACTAAATGTCCCTTTTTAGCATATTTGGCTGTTATATGTGCATATGGTCTCATACTTAGTACATGTGGCGTACTAACCCCATTTTCTCCCTTTTTTCCCAAAAACTTTAGGTTCCGGTCGTTGAGGTTTGGTTCGAGGCAATTGAGAAGAATTTTGGATACTCTTATCATCCAAGTGGTAAGTCCTCATTTTCCCGAGGATGATGCCGATATTCTACCTATGGATTTGCTTAGACATTATGACATCTATGTTGACTCTATCTTTCATTTGAATACAAAGTTGTATAAAGCTTATATGTGGCTTACTTTTATTGTTGTAGGGCTATGCCCATGTTGATATTGTTGTTCTAGATGGTTTATGAGATGAGACGGATTTTATGACTCCAATTCTATCTTATATATGTGTATGAAATAAAATTAGAAGACTAAGTAATCTTTCTATACGAACGGGTCTATGTATACTCGGTATTAATACTATTATGTGTATGTAGAGGTCTATGTAAACCTCCGATTAGATATAGTTAAAAAGTTTTAATTTTTCCGCATATTTTAGCCAATGAATGTTATGATGAATGCAAAGGGGCTAGTCTTAGTCCTCAAAGAGGACAACGGTGCCGGTTACGTCTAGGGGGTAAACCCGGATGTGACATATATATATATGTATAAGATATAACATAGTCTTAAAACCGGATGTCTCATCTCACAACCATCTAAATAAGAGTATAAAAATTGGGCATAGCCCATACATCAATACAATAAGAGCCACATATACACTATACAATCTTTAGTACTCAAATGAAAGGAAATGAACATATTGTCTTGAAAAAAAACAATATCCGAAGCTAGAAAGTGGCATTATCTCCGAAGTAGTAAGCACCTACCCAACTTGGAGAATGAGGATCCAAGTCTTCTTCAAATGTCGTCACAAGCCCTTCAACGACAGGAAACTAAAATGTTGGGTAAAAAGGGGGAAGATGGGATTAGTACATCACTTGTACTAAGTATAGGAATATGCACACACAACATGTAAATCATGCTAAAAAGGGTCATTTCATTAGAGCATGTTATTTCACTTTGAAAAGCCTTATGCACATTCAAGAACCAATATAAGTCAATCATACATATTCATTAAGTCAATACCATGTATATCACAAGACCAATGATACTAAGTATAGTCAAGTCAACATGCATATCAACATAATCGAGAACATATTCAGTACAACTCTATCATCAAGTTATAACATCAACAAGCATGTATAAGAGTTCATAACATCATAACCAAAGCAAAACAATTACTCATGAACCCTCATTAAGTCAACTAGTGCAATGACTAAGCAAAGCCCCATAACCTTACTCAATCAAGTAAACCCAATAATAACCATAAACAATGTCCAACTTCACATATCATATCATTAAGAGTATATAACATCATGCTTTAGCAATAGAGACCAAGAACATGTTCATAAGTGAAACCAATATCATATAGTGTCATCCACATGTAAGATTGTCATGACCCACACCTATACCCTAGAAGTTAGGGCATTCATAGGTCGTGGCACGGCGTACTTGACATCTCGGAGGTCTCATACAAGCCCTTTCGCATCATTCATCGCATATACATATGTGAAAAGTATTGCGGAATTAAAACTTTTCACAAAACATTCTAATAGTCTTCGAAAATATCTTTCATATAAAATCAAAGGAACTAAGTCTCATATCATCAAATATTAGACTCAGGAATAATTTGTACACGGCCCATACAATCGAAAAAAAATACTATATGTCTATTACAATACTTCATTATAAAGAAACTCTAAGGACATCTATGCCCTCGAGTCAAATGAGGACATACTTCAACTTTCTTGAATGATCCAATAATCAAAGCCTTCGCCTCTAATAACACATTCACCTATGAATAACTTTAGAGATAGATAAAATATTTGATTAGTACAAACACATGTACAAAGTATGGCTTAATGCATAGAAATCATGATAACGGACATTTAATGGAAATATGCATCTTTTTATTTAAATATCATAATATAAGGATAATAAAAACATTTAACATGTTACAAATACATAATATATCAAATACATTTTATCACATTTTTAGAAAAGTAACAGTGAACATATGTCACTTTACAGTGAATCAATTCACTGTTACAGTGAAATTTCTCAACTTCACAAAGACCCCTTCTTAGCATGCAATCTTCTCACTAAAAGCTATCCTAAGACTCACTTAACTAAGACAAAGAGATACCGCCCATAAACCCTCTATAGGAACACCTAAATTATCCTTAAGACCACCCCTAATGTAATACATACACTTACAATACACCATACACATGAACATGAAATTTTTCTACCAAAGGTTATCAAAAGAATTACTCAATTAAATCAAGAAGAGAATATCCATACTTGACCTCTTCAAGATTACCTAAATAATACTTAAGAATACCTAAGTTTGGATCATGCCTACTTAATCAACCACCTTACCTAACTAGAGTAATTCTTAAGACTTATCTAGGTAAGATACGAGGTGACCATTCATATGCCCCCTTCATACCTTAACTAGACAACCCTTAACGACTCTAGATAAGTACTTATTCATTTAACATGATTTTCCAACTTAAGTGATTACATTAATTAGTTCATTTAAGAGATATTAATCACTTAAGGACATTCAAGTAATTCTGTTAAAGAAAACCTAGCGACTCTCACTAACATCTTTGGATCCTATTGTGCAATGTCTAGATATCGTCCCATACCACCACCTAAACTTCATAGAACTTCTCAAATACTAGTAGGTATCTCATATGATGAGAATAGGCAATAACCGACATAGACCATGGTAGAAAAACATGGAATCCAGAATTGTAACCTACTCCGATGGAGGGTGTTATACTTGCCAATGGTAGAACTTGGACACATTCCATGTAGGCCCGCGTTAAGGAATATGAAGGGTGTCTTTGCACTCTAGCCTCATTCTTAAGTAGATCTACTTTCCTTACCATACTAACTCGGTGCTAGCCTTTGTTCTCATAGAGTAATTCACATTAAGGATCACATGAAGAGGTTTCATATCTAGTTCATAACCCAATCACATTCACCCTACCAAAGAGGTCCCCTAGGGCTACCTTACAATGGCGAAGAGTATAGCTTAATGACTTTCCTAAGAATGATTTTATGCCATTTCAGCCAACCATTCCTAAGTCCATCACTCACACAAGAAGGATACCATTACGGCTTTCAACTTCAAGCTTTTCTTGACCTTCTTTCTCAAAGGTTCCACATAAGTTGACCTTCTTAGCATCATTCCATGTCTCATGTTATTCATACATACAAGATTATAAGAATTTAGCATCCTAGGTCAAGACATCTCATATTCACATATAATTCATGCATCAAGAAGTGTGACTTAAGTCTACCGAAACAAGACACATCATTACTTCATTTTATCACATATAGCATATCATATCCAAGAAGCAAATAGGCACAACCTTCATCATCTTTAGGTCACCCTATACACTACTATAACATCTTCAATATAACCATCCTAGACTCACATAGTCAAGTAGGAAGAATCATGCATCAACTCAAAGACTACACACACATAAGGACATAGTCATTGTCTAACATGATCTCCTAACAACATCAATAAAAGAACACATACTTCCTCATTATTAACATGTAGGTAGATACAATCATACTTCACATAATCAACAAACAAATAATCATAATACTTCAAGTAGTTTGCCGACAAGGCCATGATCATCATAATACATAAAGTAACACCGACAAGGCCATATCATTTACAAGTAAAACACATAGCACCGCCATCATAAGTGGACCATACAAATCACAACATAATTCAAGAGATACATTACATAAAGTAAAGAGAATTAGGTTAGCGCACCACCAATCCATTCTCACCACTTCAATCCATGGCTGAATGATTCATTACAATACCAAAAAGCCCTTACACATGGTCATGATCATCAATTCAATATAAAAATCATAACACTCAATGAATCTAGGTCAATTCAATATATATTTATATATCTAATACAACCTAGACATCAATTCAATATAATTCTTACATCATGCAATAGCCCATAGAAAACTACACTAGAATTCATAAGCATTAAGACAATATCAATTTATCCATAAAGTAGTCAAATACTAGGGTTAATGGATTTCATGGGTTCATAGTTTAATTATGTTAAAATCATCTAAATAATAAAAATTCATTCAGGTATACAATTATTTAAAACCTTTAATGCTAGAACCCATGGATAGATCATAAAATTGGACAAGTTCATCTTTAGAAAACTATAGAAATCTGTTTGAATTTTGGCATCCTGGATGAATAGAGTTTTAACAATCAAAAACCATACCTAAATAATGTTAATCCACGAAATTGATGAAGAATAACCACTCAAATCTCCAACCCAAGCTCTTCTTTGAGTTTTGGCGTCAATGGAGTTCTAGAGAATTTCTAAGAGAATTTGGGTTTTGATTTTGAATAATGAATTCAACTAGGTATTTAGGACTTATATAGATGTTTAAAATGCCCAAAATACCCCTAAGTAACCGCCCAAAATTTTCTTTGGACGTTGGGTGAACTTACCAATTCACCCTTCAACTTTAGAGTGAACTGTGCAGAAGATAAACCTCACCAACGATTGGCCATCGATGGACCGTTTGTCCACAAACGGACCGTCTTGGCTGGCTGGCGTTTGGTTTAGAGAATACCCTTTGGGAGATTGAGATCCCTAGGATAAGTCTTGACCAATGAATCCCATCGACGGGGCATCGACTGGCCAACGAGCGTTCATTTGCCTCAGTCGATTGAGGCTGGTCTTGATAGCCTTTGGCTCTTTGAAGGGTCCTTCCTCAAGGACCCTTGGATGGTCCTTGGGGACTTTCACCCAGAAGTTTCCAACTAAAATATGATTTTACACGAGTTTTGGGCCTCCCACATCAATTTCATAGAAAATGAACACATAAAACTCGATGAAACATGCTAAGATACACAAGGTCATTTCAAGGCAAACCTTTCGAACGTCATGGACGTTCTTCGACGTTTGACCTCCAAACTTCATGAAACTTGACAAACGGATTATATACACTATAATAACTCATATAAGGACCTCATAATCTCATGAAAGACACATAAACACCTAAAAACACATATAAGTCACATTGGTGACTTAATCGTCGAGCGTCTTAGTCGTCCCTTGACGTTTGACTTCAAATTCACCTAATACTTTATACACTACCTCAATAACACATACAAACCATTTTAGGACATTAGACCCTCATGACAACCATGTTATAATCTATATCACCTAAGTCGTTTTAGAGGTGTTACAAAGATCATCATATACATAACATTTATATTTATAAGAATATACATACATAAGAACATCTTCCTAAGACTTCCCTCATGGCTAACTAGTGCAATGTATAGGCAGATTCCCAAACCCCTACCTAGACTAAGTTAAACCCCTTATGTTATCCTAAGTAGAGTTCATTACATTACTTCATCTTACCTTTTGGTAACATCTTGCCGTAATCGACATAGACCACATGAGCTAATGTGGAATCTGGTGTCAGGGAACCCTACACCGAAAAAAGGCAAAATACTAGCCAAGGTAGTACCAAATCATGAACATAGCTTCTATGTGGATCCAATTACTAGTTTCCTATGGGGGAAACATAGTTCAAGAACTAGGAGATGTAGTTGGGACCCTGTTTATGCTACATGCATTATAGTCTCCAATCTCGTGAGTAATTAGTGATCCTACCTTCCCTATGTGGGAAGGGACATCCTCATTCTAGTTCACTCGGTGCTAAGCTAGAGTCCCTTTTGAAATGTCTTTAGTTCTTTTATTAATCATCATAGTTTAATGTAGGTCATAGGGTTTATCCCTTAAAAAATCATCATCATCATACCTCAATAACAATTGCATGAGTATTGTCCTTTCATTACAATTCATACATGTGATGTTAGCACATTTACATAGTAAAATTATGATAAGGCACATTGGTAATTTATCACCATCCTTATAACATTTACATCTTAGCCAACAACTCATAAACCATAGTTCAAGACATTCCAATTCAACATCATCCCAACCCTATCACTGTCAACATAAGGTATAGCCAATACAACATAATCACTTAATCACAAGTAATCATAATTGAAGTAAAGAATTGAGATCACAAGACTTACACCAATCTCCTTCACAAGCCATTATCAAGGTCTTACCATCAACAATTCATTTCGACCCAAAAATGGGTGAAATATCAGCACACCATAGTACCAACATAATAAGAAATTAAACTGAATCACTACACAACCATCATCACTAGTTCATAGCCTAGAGTTAGAGACTTAGTTAAAATTCATGATCTATGTAATGTCCCTCAAAATGAGCTACGTTTAACTAGATCCTAACACTTGTGGCATGTTGTTTTAAAGTCATAAAATGGTTATTAATAGTGTTCTTAGGCAGTATATTATGTTTGGAAGTGTTTGGAGGTCAAACGTCCAAGAACGTCTAAGACGTTCGGAAACTATTCAAAGTTGAACTAGTATGTCGTAGTTTTTTGTAGTGATGTTTTGGGGCATGTTTTGTAGGTGAAATTCAGTACCAATGGTTCCTACGCGTATCTTGATATAAAAAGGGTCGAAACATCTGAGAACGACGCCCAGGGGACCATCAAAAGGGTCCCCAAAGTGGACCCAAACAAGGACTGCCAAGCTGCCACGCCAGCCAGTTTTAGGCAGTGGTTGTGCGTCGCGCAGCTGACATGCAGTGGGGAAAATTCTTTCCCTGTGATGTGGGGATTTCACGAACCATTTTGTCCGTAAATTTTCAAAAAATAATATTTGGAAGTCCCTCCGCGACGCGCAGTAAAGTCTGATATTTTGTTGTGTCATTTTTAAATCAAATTTGAGTTGGTTAATTTGTCCAATAAATGTAGTGGTCTTTTGGGTAATTTAGGGGTTCATTATGGATGGTTATAGGACCTATTTAAACTCTTAAACTCACCAATGAAAGCTAAAACCCTCAGCTTAAAACAAAACCTCTCCATTCTTTTCCCCAAAACTCCATTGTTGATTGTTTGAATCTCCAAGGAAGAAGATAGATTTCTAAAGTTTTTCTCAATCAATCTTGTGGGCTTTTCATCAAAATTAAGGTATGGTTATTCATCCTTGAAATCTCTTTCTTCAAGGAGTCAATTCCAATGACTTTCAGAGATGATCAAAAATCTGAATTGTCCAATTTTATGATCTATCCATGGGTTATTGCATTAAAGGTTTTGAAATATTGTATTATGATTGAAATGATGTTAATTTGATGATTTTAACCTAAAACTCTATGAACCAATGAAAACCATGCACTTCTTGTTTTGACTACTTTATGGGTAAATTGATCATGTCTCAATGCTTATGAATTCTAGTGTAGTTTTCTATGGGCTATTTAATGGTGTAAGAATTGTATTGGATTGATGTCTAGCAATCAACTACACAAATCAGCATAATTCCCATAATCAACTACACAAATCATCATAATACTTCAAGTAGTGCTGACAAGGCCATGATTATCATAATACATAAAGTAACGCTGACAAGGCCACATCAATTGCCAGTAAAGCACATAGCACCGCCACCATAAGTGGATCATACCAATACAACATAATTGATGTCTAATTCACATAAAATAAAGAGAATTAGGGCAGCGTACCACCAATCCATTCTCACCAGTTCAATCCATAGCTAAATCATCCAATTCAATACCATAAGGCCCTTACCCATGGCCATGAGCATCAATTCAATACAAAAATAATAATACTCAATGAATCTAAGTCAACTCAATATGTATTTATCAATCTATGACCACTTAGACATCAATTGAATACAATTCTTACATCATTCAATAACCCATAAAAAACTACACTATAATTCATAAGTAAAGAGACAAGATCAATTAACCTATAAAATAGACAAAATAAGGATTGCATGGTTTGCATTGGTTCATTGGAATTATAGCTTTAAAACATTGCATAACATCAATTCAATACTAAAACATTGATTCAAAACCTTTTATGCAAGAACCAATGGGTAGATTATGAAATTAGACAATTCATGCTTTTGATCATCTTTGAAAATCATTGGAATTGACTCCTTGAAGAAAGAGGTTCCAAGGATGAATAACCATACCTTAATTGTGATGAAAAGTCCACAAGATTGATAGAGAAAAACTTGAGAAACATATCTTCTTCCTTAGAGCTTCAAACCTTCAACATTGGACGTTTAGGAGAGATTAAATGGAGAGGTTTTGTTTTGAGTTGAGGGTTTTTGTTTAATTGGTGAGGTTAGGGGTATAATTAGGTCTAATAAACGTCCATAATATACCTCTAAATTACCAAAAAGACCCCTACATTTATTTGACAATTTAACCAACTCAAATTTGACACAACAAAATATAGGACTTTAGTGCGCGTCGCGGAGACACTTCCAAATGTTATTTTTTGAAAATTATTGGACAGAATGGTTCATGACATCCTCGCATCGCAGGGCAAGAATTTTCCTTACTGCGTGACAGTTGCGCGTCGCGCAGCGGCATGCAAAATCTTTGCTGCTTGGCAGCTTGCTGGCCCATGTTTGGGTCCTCCTCGGGGACCATTTTGATGGTCCCCGGGGCGTCGTTCTTGGAAGTTTAGATACTTTGTATGTCAGGCTACGTGTATCAACTCTCGGTACTGAATTTCACCTTCAAACCATCTGTAACGGCCTGTATTTTTGTATGTGGTAGTTATATCATATTATACTTGACATATACTTATAGTGTAGGTGAGGGATCATGTTTCTTACATGATTAGTGTTGGTTTAAACTAGCTTGGAAGGTGATGTAATGCCTTGCACGTTTTAGCATATGTATTGCAAGTTAACTCCGATGGAAAGTATTTAAGTAATTATAGTAAGGTGGTAATTGAGCTAGCAGTTGCATCACCTACTTGATCTATATTATAGTTAAAGGGCCCAAGTTTGATTGACCAGATTTAGGCTTATATTTAAGGGCTCATTTGAAGCCCAAACCTATTAAAGAAAAATGTGAATGAAAGAAGGCCCAACAGCCAAATCTGCCAATTGGCCCATTATGGATAAAGCCCAAGTGAAACTAAGTAAGTACATGACCTCCTAAGATTTGTTTTACCATGTTATTGGGCCAAGTGTGTACCACCTACTTGCACTAATCTGTCCCAAGCTGATTAAAAGAACAAAGGAAAAATGGACAGCCAAGGTCCAATAATATTAAGTCCAAAAGGGCCCAAGTTAAAAGGACAAGCAGGTGGGCACCTACTTGACATTATATGGACCAAAATTGGTCAAGAGTGTCGGCCATAACACCTCCTTTTTCAAAGGATAAGGATCAAGTCTTATTCTCCATTTTGAACTTGCAAATTTCAGATTTTCTTAAGTTTCTTTCTTGGTCTCTCTTGGCTTCAATAAGCAGCCCTAAAACACCTTAGGGATTCTTGAGTGCTGTCTCATTTTCAAGTAAGAAGTTTGAAGGAGAGTTTGAATTCTTGAAGTACAAGTTTAGAGGATAAATTTCCAGAATTAAGGTAAGACTTCAACCCATTTGTTTTCCTCTCTTGGATCATGTTTGGATTGGAGAATTTTGTATATATTTATCAAGAATTCATGGTTGATGATAAATCTTTGAGTCAATATTCTCCTATTATGCTGAAAGATTTGAGATTGTTAGTGGCTGCCTTATGAATATTGTTGTTGAGGGCTGTTTGGGTATCTCTGGAAATGATGTTTGAAGTTGTATTAATGTGTAGAGGAAGGGTGTGGTGGTTCACCATTTATGTAAGGGTTGTATGGGCCTGATTTCCATCAAATATTTTTAGCTACTGTTTTGGAGAACCTTATTGTGATTAGCTGCTGATGTTAGCTTAATCATGACTTATGTTGTAGATTAGCACCCAATAAGGAAGGCTGAATCGTGATAGTGGTATTGGTCATAAATATAAGGTATGTAAGGCTATTCGATTCTATATCCTTTTGGCATGAAATCTGCCACCTGCAATTAATATCAATGAAGTGATTCTCATAAGTTCTATTTCTAGAAAAGAAAGCATGGTGGCAGCGTACTATCTCCAAATAGCTAACAATATTTCTTTCCCCATTCTAAGTACATAGAACTACTTCATTATATGTTCACTACTCTATACTTGTGTAATTTCCCCTTGTGCTGTTATAGAAATGGTATTTGCAAAAGAAAGTTTAATGAATCCTTCTCCTAAGCCAATTGATGTCAATTGTGCCATTAAGGTCTTAAGTAAGGTGTTGATGTTTCATAGCTCCTTATGTCATTGTTACTGCCTCAAAGTATTGTTTTCATGTATTCCACTACTGTTCCGAAATTTCATGTCTCCAAGATGATTATGACCACCAAATCAACATCTCAAAGTGTTACGATTATCCAAAATAACATCTCAAAAGAGTTATGAACTGATTAACAATAATCTCAAAGATTAAAGAATCTAAGTGAAGAAATCTATTTAATTAAGGGTGGCAGCTTAGGGGCGAAAGCCTAGCATGGGCCGATCCCTATTGGTATAGAAGGGTGGCAGCTCAGGGGCGAAAGCCTAGCATGGGCCGATCCCAGGTTGTGTAATTATGAGGACCGCATCCCAGGGGTTAATACACCTAGCCATGGTCATCCTCTTCTACCACTGATAAGCGGGAACACTTGTATCACATCCCAACAAAGATTAAACAACAAAGAAAAGGTAAGAAAAGAATCGACCGTACTTGATTCTACAAGAGTAAGAAAAGGTGGTCTTCTCTCCTAATCTATGCACTCATATGTTGCTACTTGATTTCATTTGTGCCTTGTATTACATATACTTTTTGCCTTACATAGTCAGTACATTTTTCGTACTGACGTCCCGTATTGGGGACGCTGCATTTCATGCTGCAGGCTCAGGTACTCCAGCTAGTAGACCTCCTCAGTAGAAGCACTCGAAATTCTGCTACTTTTGGTGAGCTCCAAGTTGATTCGGAGCTTTATTAAGTCCTTGGTAAATTCGTTGGGTATTGTATCGTAGTTAAGGGTAAGGCGGGGTCTGTCCCGACCTACTCTAGTCTTCTATCTTTTAGAGCCTTTGTTAGACGGAATGTAACATGGTTCAGTTGTGTCGTAAAGAGTGTGTGGGCCTAAACGCCAAGTCCTTGGAATACTTTTGGATCTACTTACGTTTGGTTTGTATCGCTGCATCCAAAGTTTAACTTGTCTCAATTGTTATAGTATATGCTCAGTAAGACAGGTTGTAGGTTTTGGTTCTCTCGGGCCTTTAGGCATCGAGGTGACTGTCCTTCTTAAGGGTTTTGAGGCGTGAAAAAGTGGTATCAGAGCAGGTCATCCTAGGGAGTCTACAAAGCCGTGTCGTGTGTAGAGTCTTACTTATGATGTGTTGTGCACCACATTTTATAAACAGAGGCTACGGACATAATAGGAGTTGTCTCATTTTTCATTTCGGTAGATCGTGCGATAGAAATTGTGTTGTAGGTGAATCATATCTAATTCCTCAATTGTTTTATTATAGCAAAGATGCCGATTACGAGAAGGAGTAAAAGTACTGGTAAACGAGTAGAAGTGGCTGCCCAAGAAGGGACCAGCCAACCACCACCAAGTCAAGCTGTTCAAAGTGGGGCTCAAGATGAGTCTCTATCGCAGACTTCCTCGACGCCTCTATCTCCTGAAGAAATAAGGAGGGAAGATGAACCTCAGGAACCCCCTATTAATGCTACCGAGCAAGATTTGAGGAATGCAGTACAATTATTGACTCGTATAGTTGCTGGTCATGGCCAAAGGCAAGAAGGTCCCGTTGCAGTACTAGTGGGGGTAGTTAGATCAGCTGGAACACGATCGTGATTTTCTAAAGTGGACACTCCATCATTTTACCGGTCAGATCTAATGAAGATCCCCAAGACTTTATAGATCAAATCCAACCACTTTGGATATTATGCAGGTACGGTGGTAAAGAACACTTGAGCTAAGCTGCATACAGATGAAAGGGTGTGGCTAGATTGTGGGATGAAGCTTGGAAGCAATCTAGGGGATAAATGCACATTCAGCTATGGGAAAGAGTT